>CM037031.1:37997350-38622350 GCA_020882235.1 Schizaphis graminum
AAATGTAATTAATAATTTATTAAAATCCAAGTACATATTAGATATAACCAATTTAGATACTTGGTAGGTACATATTCAAAATAAAAACTAAACTACGTTTTTGGTCCGAAAAAATCATGATATTTTTTAATATAGAACTAATTGGTTTATATAATTTTTGATTAAATCTTGTATATTTAAATTGTATTATATTTTTATAACTATTTATAGGTGCTTCAAGTATTGTCAATGGACAGTGATGATAATGTTCGATGTATCTACTATATTTGCAGTCTTCAATTCATACTGAATATCACTAGCAACGATTAAAAATTAACGTGATTAAAGAGCATATTATAATATATTAATCTGTTCGTAGTACCATAGTCCATATGTGATATGTGATCCGCTGATCCCTAAATAATACAAAGTTAGGGTTTCAAATGGACTTAATACATACACAAGTATACGTATATAGACAATACTACATTAAATATATTAAGATGACGTAATGACCGCCTGAAGTCCAATGGAAACTTATATGCATATAACATTGCAATAAATTTTTCATTCAGCTGAAACAACATTTTGTGTTGTTACATTCAATATCACGGTAAATTTCCCGATAATCAAATTTAAAAACAAGAAATAAATAACACTAAATAATTATGTGTGATACTTAGGCGATATTATAATAGGTAAATTTACTATAATACAAACAAACATAGAAGTACGTTTAATTCGTTTAATACGTTCAATACGTTTAATATTTTATGTTCTTATTTTTTACATTCAAATATCAAAACTAACAGTACCTACTTAAACTTCAAATGATCGATTAAGTTTAAAATATTAAGTTGACTAAATTTTTGTACTTTATTTACTAACATTTATTTTATGAATGAACAGTAGAAAAGCCTCTTAAACTCTTATTAATGATAATATTATTATAAAGTATTATCAGGGATTCAAAAATACTACACAATCATTATATTATTACACCGTAAGATGTACTAAGTCAATAATATGACTAATTTAGCTTAAAAATGTTAACCACTTTTACTAAGGTAAGCATAAGTTTAATAAAAATTATAATGGGTATAACAAGTTAAACATTACATATATGAGACATTGACAATATTATTGTCGTATTGGATATTATTTTATTTTTATTTTTATTTTTTTGAACCTGTTACATGTCTTGAAGTATATGAAATAAATATTGGCAACCAAGGTTATTTATTTTACTATTACAATTTAATGTGTTTTCGCTGGAAAATAAGTAAAAATTGTCCAATCATAATTTATTGCCAAATATTTTCATTGATGGTACGGCTACTACCAATAAAAGTTATGAAAAAAATAATAATAATTAACGGAAATAGATTTCAAAATATCCTAACCCAGAGAAGTCCATCGCCGCAATGTCACAATATTTGTTTGCTAAGTTTTTACAGTCCGCTAAACACCAAAACTATGTGTCCCCAGGGAGTAGGGGACCAGAGAAAATGGTCTATAAAAATCCACTGGGTCATAAATATAGGAATGATGCAACGGACACGTTATTATTTAATGGAACGGTAAACATGGATTAGCCTGCGAATCGAATGACTGCCTGACGCAATTACAGGCGAGAAGAGAAACCCATTTCTTTATATTTCTTGTCTTCTCAAATTTCCGTTAAAATATTTTATGGTACAAGCCAGAATAATTTAATTTAAGAGCTTTCATATGTTCAACTAGTGTTAAGTAGAATTATGTATTCAAAATTTGAACTACGAGATAACTATATTAATTTTACTAAGCCGACTACTTTATCAAAATTTTCAAGACCTCCTCTAAGTTTAATAATATTTTATATTATTTTTCTTTAATTGTAGAGAGTACAGTAAGAAACTTTATTGCACTGTTTCATTTTACGTTGAACATTTTAATACTTTTAACTAATATTATAATATACCATTCGTTATCTAGTTATTCATTTCAAGTCATGATTTAAAGATTGGTACACACATTAAATATTAACAGTTTGACATTTTTTTTAATATTTGATTATTATATAATATATAAAATAATATATAGTACATATTAAAAAAAAATAAGTAAATAAAATTATTTATGTGTTTTAATAACAATATAATGACTGAAAATTTAACAAAAAATACATACTAACTTATAAATCATAATAGTTCTAACTCATTTCAATAATGTACGTATTATCAACAAAAATAAACCCAAATTAAAATTGTTTTGTCTTCATAAATATCTCATATTCTATCAATCTATCATATCGAGTTCAACAAAATCGCTTGGCCAAGCAAACTTAAATATCAATGACACTATTAGTACTCAAATTGTAATGGTATTTTATTATTAACTTATAATTTATTGATTTCCTAGTATTTAAAATAAAACTAATTTCTTATTATGAAATAAGGATATAAATTACTAGTTAGAGCAATACAAACTTTTCACCCCATAGAAACATATGTATAATATTATGGTAATAATTAAACCGCTCCAGTAGTTTGCATGTTTGACAAGTACCAACTATAACAGCTCATTTCACTTCAATAAGCCCAATCAGTTGTTTGCGTTACAATTACCTCGTCAATATTTGACTGCAATACTGAAGTTGTCCAGTAAATATTTTTTATCATAATAGTTAACATAAATGAAATACTATAGAATGTAGGTTAAACAATAATAGATAATTGTGTTAAATCATCACAATTACATACAACGTGGTAAAAGTATATGTTATATATATATGAATAATACATGTATGTGTAGATCACGTGATTCAATGTCAACTGTAAATTTATACATTTTAATGGTCCCCAAAAATAAAAAAGTGAGATAATAATTAGTTTTTATTTTTACGATTGAGGATGAAATGTAATAGTCTTTATATAAACCTTTTATAAGGTTTACGTGTGTATTTTTTTTTAGTTTATCTTATAAAAAATAAATATATCTCCGTATTCAAATTTTGGCTTATACACTCGTGCTTATAAATTTAAGTAGGCATCTAACCTATTTTAAAAATAATTAATTAAAACATTTTTAAAATCCTTATTTTTATAATATTATACGGATGTTAACTAGGTATAGGAAAGTCGTTTTTAAAATATAGTAAGTTAGTACTTCAGCGATTTATTGTTATTTAATAGTAAATAGGTACTACCTGCACGTCGATTAGTCAAGGTATATTTTAATGTATAATAATAACTAAAAATGTAAACACAATATTAAATTTATATAATGCACATTTTAGATTCTGATCGGAGTGATGAATGTATTGATTTTACAATGATGTGTGTTTATTTGTTTTTTTTTTTTATTTTTTTTGGTCTGACAACAACTTTTGGACCAATAAAAATGCTTCGATTTTTGACTTCAGCCCCTCTTTGAAAAGGAAATTGAATCTAGTTGGTACTTTGGGGGGTCAAAAGTTAAAAATTTTCAATATTTCATAAATGAGTCGGGAAAAACCCTAAAAAAATGAGGGAAAACGAGAATTTTTACGCAAAACCAGTTTTCGACAAAATCGAATTTTTTATTTTGCTATAACTCAAAAACTAATCAATGTAAATACTTTAAATTTTTACAAAATGTTTATATTAGCGTTCTCCATACACAGTTAAATTTTAACTTTTTTTGAGCTATTTATAGAAAATATAAATTTTCATGATATTTTTTTTTAAATAACGATAAAAAATTTTTGGCCGATCAGAAATCTTGAAAATTTAATACAAGGTTTCTTATAAGTTGTTCTTAAAGTGAAAAAAAAAATAATCCGAAATCGTTAGTCACAATTTTTTTTTATAAGTACTAAAGTACGAATTTATACGAAATATGTTAAAATTGCGAAAATTTGCAAGTAATTTTGTGGTTGAAAAATCGTAAAAAATTTTTATTTTATAATTAAGTTTTGAAAATTTGGTACAAGGAACTCCGTAAATTTTTCTTCAAATATCTGTAAAAAAAACTCTACCGGATTCAGACAAAAAATTTTTATGAGTGTGAAATTTAAATTTTTACAAAAGCGCGTTAAATAATGGTTTAGCCTCAAACGATTTTTGATATTTGTTGTTATTCAAATAGTATAAGTCGTAAATACTTGAAAATTGTACCAGTTATTTAGATTGCCATTTTTTTTACGTGATTTGATTTTCAAAATATTTTGACTTTTTTTGAGCTATTTATAGGCATTTTAAATAATCAATTTTTTTTTATTTTTTTTTTTTATAAATGTTGATAAAAAAAAATTTAGCTGGGACAAATTACTTGAAAGTTTAAATGAAGGGTCCACATAACTTGATCTAACTCTCATTCAAAAATTATAAAAAATACATAGGCACAATTTTTTTTTGTTAGCATTTGAAGTTCAAATATTGACAAAAATTCGTCAAAATCATGAATATTTTTAACTATTTGGTAGTTAAAAATTTATAAATATTTTACTCTCAAAAGCTAAGAATTGAAAATTTAATACTATGTTGTCCATAAGTTAAGCTTAGAATAATTATAAAAAAGTTTGAGGATTATTCAATTTAAAAAATTTTACGAGTGTTTAAAGTTTTAATTTTAATTTGAAATCAAAAATACACGTGTAAAATAACGTTTTACTAATAAATAATTTTCGATTTTTGTTATTTTTAAAAAACTACTAAACGTAAGATCTTGAAACTTTTACTTAAATGTTTGAATTTGTTTCAAAATAGAATGTATGACAACATTTAAATATTGTAAATATTGTAATATTTAAGTTATTAAACCGATTTTCTTAATTACTTTCTGTTACCATATATTAGATTATTTAAGTATATGTAAAATGTAATTGCACATTTGGGCCTTGTGCCCGTTATATAATAATAAATAAATAAATAAATAAATAATATATCATTTCCGTTCAGAATCGTTTTTCGTATACAATGATACCTATCATTGTATTCAAATTTAACCTACCCTAGTCCGAGGTCCACCCCACCCCCTAATGTACAGCAGAGCGATACTCACTTACCCGCTTTTTTAATATAAATTTGATAAAAAAAAATTTATACATAAAATCGACGTTACGATTTAACCGATCATCAATAAAATGTTTACGTAGGTACATTTCGTTTATTGTTTAAAATAATATTATATTCTTTACGATCATATAATATCAGCGACATGCGTGCTTGTGATCGACATAAAGTTTATTTAGCAACTCCGTTATTTCGCACCATCGCGACACCAAAATAATTTATTACACTCATTACATATCCACAAGTCATTTGCAAATCCTGCCGCCGCCGCCGCCGCCACCGCCACAGTCATCTCGTGCGTGACGACGACTACAACAATAATACGTAGGTATACGCCTAAATATTATAGTGGTAAAAGAGTGATTTATACATTAAGTTTGTCGATTAAAAAAGTGTGATTTAACGGAACTCCGGTGGAACCCGCCGGACGCTGTGATGATAATAATATTACGTACACTGCACGCGCGACACTCAAACATTTCGATATTATAATGTATACGCTTAACGATATGCCAACGGCCGACACAGCATTACAGGCAGTACATGCCTATACCGTTTTCTTGTAAATATACACCGTCAGATAACGTGTAACGTAATATTATTGTAATAATAATCTGCCGTTTCCTAGGTATTTACGGACAATCATTTTTATTGCGTCCGCGACATAATATCGCGGCCCGCGCTCGTTTTACATCTGTTTATACCGGCGCGATCGAAAACTCGACTATTACACATTATTATTATTATTATTATTATTATTATATTTTTGTTTTCGCCGGTGCCCGGTGCTGCGGTGGTGCTGCTGTAGCTGCTGCTGCTGCTGCTGCTGCTGCTGCCGTTGTTGTTGTTACCGTCGGCTGTTATTATTACTTATTATTATTTTGCGCCCAGATAAATAACCGAACCACCGTTTTATGCACATGCTATATTTTATACCTACTCGTTTGACCGCGACCAATTTTCCACTATCATTTCGCCGCAACCAATATGCCGCGACAAATTTACGGGACGCCGATTATAGTAATACATTATTATTATTATTATTATTCCGACGTTTGTGAATGGTCGTACAATTATAAAATTTAAGTCAACGCGATATGACACGAATCACCGCGATCGCGCGGCTGTGCGTATTATATATTTTGTCGTGTGTACACATCGCACAAACACGCGTCACACTATCTCGATCTGCGCACGACGAGAATACGCGAGATAACGAGAACAATATTGTAAAGCATAATATTATCTAACATGAATCCGCGACAAGATTAATTAGGTACCAATAACGATTTCAATAGTTTCCGCGATTAATTCGTAAACGACGCAAACTAATAAATACTGCGTATATATGTATATATAGTGCCAGCGCTCACTCCATCATCAATTTTCCATTGAATTATTGAATGACATACTGTGTACAGCATTGTTACTCGGACTCGACGATGGGATTCGTCTATTGTCGTTGACGTGCAGTCGAAAATGGATGTTTATATTATAGACTACTATGTATATAATATAAGCCCGCCCTATGACTAAGTCAATTTGATGATATTTTTTTTCTCTAGATATTGTGTATATATTTTTTTTTATTATTATATAGCTATGTCTTTGTACCTGTGAAATAATTATAACTAGATATATGGAATTTACATATTTTCAATACATTACTACTATATAGGTACGTTTAAATCGATCACGCTAATGAAATTCATACTCTCCCCCCGTCTCCACGCCATACATCAAATATTAAATTGCATAGACCACATATACGCATTTGTTAACGGTCACTCCCCTCTCGACTATGACTTTACAATATTTCAAGTCAATCAATCGGCACCAGTCAGTTTTTACATCGTGGTATTGGAGTAATAATGAAATGTAATAAATTGGAATTATATTTTTACTTGCCTAAAAACACAAAATGTTTGTATTTTTAAAACGTAAAATTATTTTATAGAAGTATACTAACTCTAAATAACATTTTATGAACTTTAATTTAAATGACAAGAACCATTCGACAGTAAGTACTACAAGATAAATGTTTGATAAGTTCTGGAAAGTTTATACCCTGTTATAAATCTTAAATAAAAAACGTTTAAAGTAAAACAAGTTCCAGATTAACGTTTTACATCTTTGAAAGAGAAATTGTCTTGGGTCATGTTAAGATTAGTCTAGAACCAAAAAGGATGTTACTATTAACATTAATACATAATATATTATATTATTACATATTATAATACCGCTAAATAAAATAATTAAATAGTGTTTCTCATATACCTATCATAATTGATAATTAAAATAATTAGTTTTAATAAAATAAAATTATACAAAATACAGTAGTTTCATTATTCATCCGTCAATAATAATTACATTGATTAAAATCACTAATCAATATAATAAATTTAATGCTACGATGTTTTAACGACAGAAAACTCTATGTTTAAAGTAATATAATATAATCATTTACACAATAATAGTAATTTAATTTGTAATAGATATATCATACTTTTAATTATTGTAATTAAAATAAAGTATAGAATTCTTTCATCAACCCATCCTACTTATACATTCGATCACAGATGTTTTTAATCGTAATCATATAATATTTATATTTTAGATGTAAATTAATGCTCTTATTTATATAACTGTGTATAAATAATTTTAATTAATCATATTTGTGTGCAGTCTCATAATAATGACATTATCTGCATAAATAAAATTTATATATTATGTTTATTCTACACGTCTTGTATGCTAGGGAAAATATAATACCCAATACATATTTAATGCGTGGCTCGAAAATATCGTTTCAAACAATGTCCGTCCAATTACATTCTATGTACTTATCAGTAATGAAACTGAAGACATTTGATAGTAATTATTATGCAGTGCCTTTTATATTAACATAATATAAACCACTTACTCAATTTAATCGTGTGGTCAGAATGGTTCAACAGTAATATTAAAATATATAAGTACCCGCTATTAATCTATCATACTTCAACGATTGAACATAATTTATATTTTTATAAATAGAACTTCATTATTCTACCAATCACGAGTAACTTTGAATAACCCTGATATCCTACATTACACAAATTTAATAACAAACTAAAAATTATCAGAAAAATTATATAAGTTTTATCTACAGTACAAGTCTGATGGATTAATTTTACATGAACTTTATAATATATTCATGACTTCATAAGTATAATATTATATTTACTGTCTATTCATCTGTATTGGGTTAGTAATTTATTTGTTTTAATTTAGTAGTTTGTTATCTTTTTGTGGTCCAGAAGATTTATATACAAGCTTTTTAAACTTCAAAAAATACACAAGTGTTACTTTCAAAGGTACTCACAAAACTTTTAAATTATAACAGTAATTTAGAAATACTATAATGAAAAACAGTGAACTGACTGCAAGACATTTACCATATTATTATCTTCGTATTTTATTAAATAGATTTTACTTATCTATTTTTGTAACTCAAACATAATATTCTTAGTGAATTTTAATCAATTGTTTTACTTTCAATACGTCATTACTGATATAAATTAAATATGAAATTTTTATAAAAATATTATTTCAATGATATTTATTAAATTTCTACTCAATTGACCATAATAATATACAGATGGAGATGCGTAAGTCTGAGTCATTCTCGGTTTGTATATCTTAATCGTCACGTATATTTAAATATTGATCACATTATTTTAACAAGTGTGCTTACTATGTGCAAACCTTTATCAGTTTATTTTTAAAACCATAATTATTCTATTCGTAGTACCACAGCAACGAATCCCGTTCAAATGTACCGTGGTATTATAATAGCGGTTGATCTATAGTCGGTACTTCATTATACCTAAGATACGTTTTAAGCGAAAATGATTGTCAACACTCTGGTGGTTTATCATCTCATATGCGTAGTCCACAATGGGCAGCATTATTCTTTGGAGCTATTGTCGTAATTTTTATTAATGAATCACAGTTGAACTTAAAGAACAATACTTACATTTGTGACTTGTTACTTTTGTAAACATAATTATTCATTGGTTTTAACGCTAGCGTATATGATTTCAAACAATACATGTACAATAAATAATTGTTATTCCACATTATAAGTAAATAGTAATACAATAATGAAATAAATACAATTTTAATATGTAAGATACAGCATTATTTTTTTGGAGGCAAGTTACTTCTATAGTTCTATAACGTTCAAAATAAAGTTCAACAATATTTAACAAGTAAATAGTTCAACGCAAGATAAAAAGCTTGACATAATAGGCATAAATCGTCGGGGGGAATTAGCCTCTTCTTCACTATAAGACAGTAACCTTCAAAAATCCCCTATTTTAAACTCGTCAGTATAATAAATTATATTATTTTAATATTATTCACGACTTAGCGTATTAATTTATAATTTTAATCACCCTTCACAGATTTTTAACCATATTTATGTCTATGCTCGACATGATACAGTGATGGTGTCAAACAACGAATGATCGTGAGTTGTAATTTAAATTACTATAGCATATTTTGAAAAAGGATTCTGAACTAAGTTTGATACCCCCCCCCCATAACGCATATTAGTTCTTTTATTTCATCAAAAAATTTTGCTATCACCAATATAATATTCAATGTTACGTGCATAATATAATATGCGTACTGCGTATATTGTACATATTATAATATATCATTATAAAATGTGGTTTTTCTTTTAGATGCTGGTTAAACTGGCTAAACAACTTACAAAGTACCGTTAAAACTTAAAATTGATTTTTTAAACTATATTAATAAGAGTCTGATAAAAAATATTATTTAAATTACGTTAGTATACATCGATGATATTAATTAATATATTATTTATTCGTCGATATTATTGACTAAATTATATTGTTATCATAATAGTAATAAATAATAATATTGACATTTATTCCCACGTGGTGTTATAATATAATATTATAGTTACATTTCCATATTATCAATGTTTATTATTATAATAAAATTACATCAGGCACAAATTTAATTTTTACTATGCACTATACATATTTTAATCTTCACTAACAAATACGTAATTGTTCGACCAACAACAAATGATATTCACATAAAAGTCAACGTTTAGATTAATATCTATTATCTATACACATATTTGTAGTCAATATTTGTATTGGTACTATTGATAACTGCACTAAGAGGAGTAATAATTTACTCAAAATATGTGGCATTACACAAATTAATACAAACCAACTACTGATTAGTTGAAATGGGTTCACTTTTATGAGTAAATATTAATGTGTCAATTTTACATTTACAAGCAAGCTATACAATTTTAAAATGATATGACATTATTGAATCAAAAGTTATACTAATTAAGTAAAGAATAATTAAATGTATTATTTCAAAAAGTATCAAAAGACTGTAATTATATAAGCTGGTCTATATAAAAAAAAAAGGTCTAGTGTACATAAAACCAGCATATTATCGCAATTTACGGTAGAATGTGTTTGTAAACACATGCCGTTAAAGTTAAACAGCGCCGAACATAGTTAGATTGCCTTTGAGTGATTGATTACTCTAGATTTTTTTTAATTTCTTTACTTATTTTCAGAATAGTTACATAGATTTAATATGAATAAAAAAAATTGCCATTCAATATTGTTTTGAATTTTTAACACATACAATTCACTTTTAGAAAATATGAAATAAATCTATTATAGGTGTAAATAAATAAATCTATTAATGTATACTGCATGTGATGTGATGACAACAATATAAATCTATCGAAAAAACAAGGTAGGCATTTAAATATAAGATGCGTATCAAATACGAGCGATGTTTGTATAATAATAATTCCAATTATTATTATTAGATTCAAAATATACATCACAATATATGTCTAGTGCTTATACATTTAAAATATAAAACAATGTTTATACGAATTTTTGTTTAGAAAAGTCAATTTAGTTGTTTACAAATTGAAACACTTGAGACATAGGTATACCGTTACCTACTAATTTAATTATATTACAGTATAAACATTATTGAAAAAATACCATATAGCATAAGTCCTATGTAATTATTATTTACAAATGAACAAACCTAAAATGAATATCTCCTTTCTTCAACGCTTCCTTATGAAAAAAATAGACAGTAAAACTAATTATTCGTTTTGTTATTTGATATTAAACATACAGCTTATATTATAATATTATAACGAGAGAGAAAACAAAATAAGAGAAAATATAACAATTATTACGAAATTGATCAATGCATAGTTGTATAAATACAAATATGTACAAAATATAATTTCTTATTATACGTCAACAGCGACATCATCCGTGAAGTATATAAGAATAATTTTATCGTCACCGTCAATGTTAAAATGTATTTTCCAACATTATTATATTATATAAAAAATAAATAGTCCTATTGTTTTGATAATAGCAGACAGCAGTAGATGCATATAATGTACTGTCAGTACTGTAATGTATTTTAAATTTTGGATTACAATAAAACCCATTAGACAGTAAACTTATATAGGCACCTATTAATTAGCTTGTATCTCAAAAAATAAAAATATATTATAGTTAATCAAAAAACCGACAATATGCGTTCGCTTCTTAATATAATTTATAGATTGGATATCATTTAGTTTGTTAGACTGATAATAATTAAATAAGCACCAAATGACGTTTTAATATTTTAGTCGATAATTAAACGTTTGTGTAAAATATATATAAAACGGATTAGTCGTTTAAAAACCCATTCCTATACTTTCATTTTATTTCGATATATTAAAAATTGTTCACAAAACTCTCGTTTGACTCATTATTATTACAATGATACAATCAAATGGATGACGGGAAGTAAAAAGAGTTAATACAAATTCTACAACGAGTAAAAAACCGGTCTTGCCGTAAACTACCGGACGTGAATCACTGTGCGCTATTTGACGATACCTATATTTTAAATTATAATTCCAATCTCGATATGACTCATAACAATTTTAAATGTTCTTCCAGTCTTGGCGCCGCCACTGTGATTATAATATATTCCGCTCTCAAATATGATAATTATCCATAATTTCTGCGTACGTATTTAAAAAAAGTCGGTAAAATATTGTATACCTTTATTTTATTATAATAATAAAAATTAACCTATATAGTATATTTACTAATAGTAAGGTATATTTGTTATCAGTATTTTATGATTCGATTAATAAACCATAATCAACAATCTACAAAACTTATCAAAAAATTAATAATTGACGTACATGACACCGATGCATTGTGTGTACAAACACCAAAAGTATACCTAAAACATGTAATAAATAAACAAAACGACATTTAAACAAAGGCAATAAAACTAATGTTTAACATAAAGTAATCTAAAAGGGAATAATATCCCGTCCTTAAGATAATATCGCCATTTAAAAAATAAATGAAATCTTGTATACCATTTACACGTTGCAATTTATTTTCACATTAAAACACATTCGGATACATAATCAGTTTAATAATATTTATATATTTTTACCTATCTAATTTACTTACCTATACATTTTAGTATTATTATAATACAAAATAGTCAATAGATATTATTAAATATAATATACTAGTATATTCGCATTTTTAAAATTGTTAAACAAAAGGGGGGTTTTTTTTTGCGAAAAATTCCGCATAATTTTAATGAGTTTATTAATTTAAGCATCGATTTAAATATTTATTCTAATTAAAATTAAAATTTAATAATCATTTAATATAAATACAATTTTAACTTTAAAAAATGGAAAAAAGTCGGAGAAAACTTAAATACAAACCATGCCTCGATGTCTTGCATGAATGAGTATAATATATTGTATAATGTATACTAAACATTTTTTGTGTATAACTCATATGCATATTTTACATAATAAATAAAATATAAAATTATGAAATATTATTAGATTATTAGTATTATTAGATACAATCTAAAAAACTTAATTTTTTATCAGTGTTACAAACATTTTTCAAAAAATAAAGCTGTTTTTATAGTTTTAAATTTAAGTACTTCAAACATTTTATATGGGTACCAATGAAATGACTACCTTGACAATATATTTTTAGATTCCATGTGACAATAGTAATGTATTAGTATTATAATGAATGTTTTTATAAAACGCACAATATGATCATTAAAATCAGTGATGTAACAAATTATTCAATCTTACAGTTGAACCAAATACCTAATAGTTACAATTTGAACATGTAACGTTTAATTTTATTATATTATATTTATTATTAATATTAATAACTTAACATTATATTTTCCCTCTAAAATGAAGTTAAATAAAAAAAAAATCCGTAAATAAATGCAAATTATTATCATTCTGAGTTATATTTATATCGATTTTTAAAGTTCTGTTACAGAACTTCTATAGTTCCAGTTCGTTGTATGATTTAACTAGTTTGATTTAATTCGAATTCAAATAAATAATAAATTATAAGTTTCGTTCAATATGAATGTGCTTTTTAAAAAACTTAGATTCAAATTCGATCTGTGCGTAAAAATCAAGATTTGTACCTAATATACATAAAAATGTTTCTTGCAAATGGTGAAAATTATATTAAGTTCTCATTATATATTATTCATTCTATTTTTTTACCATCAAATTTTAATGACTGTATATTTTGGGTTTTCCGTGATCAAGGTCAAATTTAAAATAGTAGGTAAAACCATTACTATATTATTTATTATCAATGCCCGATGGTAATATATTTAATATGTATATAAAGAAAATTAAATTCTAAAAATCCAATATACCTACGTCTTTATTTTTTAATGTTCATTAGATTTATTGTCGTATAGAAAAACCAAAAGGTATATTTTTTAATCATATTATTTTTGTTTATTACTTTATTGAATTAAAAAATCTAAATATTTGATTAACGACTGTAAAAATAAACCATACATTTGGACATCAAAAATGTCAACTGAATATTTAATATTAAATCCCCATTCTCTAAAATACATAATTCGGATAAATTCAACAATATATTTTACCAATGTTATATACATTTATATAAACTTTATATAAATAATATTATAATATATGCTGTGTACTTGCATGATTTCAATGTACCAGTTTAAGTAGAGTGTATATATATATAAATGAAATATTATAAAGTTAGGTAACTATAAATTTATATAATAAAACGTAACTAACATCAACGTATTACTTATTCATTCATTAATAGATTTAATTATAGAACTTTTGAATTAACTACTTGTTATTTTAGAGAACGCCTCACCCGTAATCGTCGTCTCCGTCTTACAAACGTACAACATGTACATTGTACAATTTTCATCTAATAATTACAATTTTATATTGTCAACTTTAATATTAGAGTAAATTTATCAATAATTATCAAACTTAAAAGTAAAAACATTATCTGTTTTTTATAATAGCCTTTTTTGATATTTTTATTTTAATTCGAAATATGAACATTTTTAAATTTTAGTATTTTTTATTCTATAAAATGTATAAATGGTTATATCTCACATAAGAATTAGAAATAAATATCAAAAAAATCAACGTAAAATAACAAATTATGTTCTTATAATTTATATTTATTTTTTATTATTGGCGGCCAATTCACATGCATATTAAAACTAAAAAGACAAAATTAGAACTACTGAATATAAATGCATTCCATTATATTTTTGTAATGTAAAAAAGACAGAGTTTATGGCGATTCAAAATATTGACGACATAAATAATCATTAGCTTACTTTTATACATTCAAGTATGTTAAAGTATATAAATTACAATGTATTACATATTGAGAATGTTTAAGAATAATTGGCATATTTATAAATTATGTAGTTTTCATCGCCAAGGTCCAATATTAATAAACTATGTATGGTGTATACTTACAACTCACTACTGTATATAATATTATTAAATATATGTTAACTTGTAATGTACATGAACAATACAAAATGCCTTTATTACATTATACATTTTATTGTACAACTTCGATCAAAACGTTTTAATTAGAAATCATTACGTAGTAAACGTAAATAATACTATTTTAATGTAAATTAATTATTCAATTTTTATCAAAATAACATTAAATTATCGTTTACTGAGTAAAGTATAGTATTGAACCTTCAAGATGGAAACTGGTATACATAATATCTTTGTATAGCTTCACTACTAAACAAACCCATTCAAACAATCACCCCCCGTTTTAATATAAAACAATAGAGTTAGGTTAAACAATAAAGGCCAAATGGTTTTCCCATCATGAGATTTTGGAAATGAATCTGTCTTGGTCTCCTGGAGAATAATATAATAATAATTATCAGAAATCAATATGCCAATCAAAGTAATTTCTATAGATCCTGAAAATGGGAGTCTTTCATTTATTTAAATAAATAAATATATATATTCTTATATTATATTTCATGATATTTAAATACTTAATATTAATAATGGGTCAAACCTAAATTTTTGGTGTCGAACAAACCAAGCATTGTCAAAGTATTGCGAACCCGAACTGAACCGAACTTATAATAAATTATTCAAATGAACCCAAACCGAATTAAACTATAAAATTATATAATTAATGATTATAATATTATTAATTAACAATATTTTAACATCAAATATTATTATTTTTGATAAAAATTTTTGAAAATATAAAGTACTAACAACATTTATATTAATAACTTTTCAACTTTTATAAAATATTAAAATAGGAAATTATTAAAAAATAAAATAAAATAAAATACTGATTTGAAAAACAAAATTTTAAATAATTAGATATGGTACTATTTATTTTAACATTTAAAATATTATAAACTTTGTCTTTTATACAAATTTGTAGATTAGAATAATATAAATTATTATTCATGCTAAAATAGTCTAAACAATAACGTCAATAACATAATATCTTTTGAATATTATAATGACATGCATATTTTATGAACATTTTTTTTAAAAGACATTCACAAAATCCATCAAAATCACTAAAAATTCCTAAAATGACCTGTCTAAAGTATGTACCTACCATATGTATCACATTTTGACATTATATAAGTACTCTACATAAAAGGACTAAGTACTACGTTTTAGTGCATTTATACGGTTCGGGGAGTGCTTATAAAAAAATAAAAATAAAACACTGAAACAAATGGCTCCTTATGCTTCTATGTACTGCATAAAATTTAAAACTGAGCAAAATAATCTTTGATATTATATTTGGTTAAATTTCGCATTTATATATTTGTCTACACGACGCATATATATATATATTATGTTAATTTTTTTCTTTCACACCGATTTGGATATATTCCCGGAGGTTCCAGCTGTGCTATTCCTGCATTCATATTAAACAATTCTAGTGGACATAACACGAAGAAAATAAAATACAATAACCCCCTCGATTTTTTTTTTTTTAATACAAAGATGATACACGCGAGTCCTTCGTTTGCGTGCCAAACAGTTTAGTTTCGTGTATGCGGAAATAATTTGGTACGCAAGACTCGAAGCAGTGACCTTATGATCAAAAAAAAAAAAACAAACGATATACATTGTAAACGATCCGTGAGTTTTTCAAACTATTTATATATATTTATGTATGTGTGAGTGTGTGGTATCCTCTGCCCATTTTAAGTGGATTCTTAGTAACCATTTGCTCTGCAATAAATCGGATGCAATACTCACCGTCGGTATTACGAAGTATACAGTATACACATACCTACCTTTATTTTATTATTCTATGACAATGAGTGTGACAATAATCGAACGAATTCAATATAATTTTCAACATAGTTTAGTTATTAACAAGACGCTGTTTGTATGTTAAAATAGTACATACTCCCAGAATGCGTCACCACTTCGTAATTGATTTTAATTTGTTTATAGTTTCTTTGATAACTATGTCCTTTGATTTCTATCCAAAAAAGTATTTGTATAATATGGACAGAGGGTTCAGATCCAATCCGATTAACTAGGCCTAAGCATCATCACGATCGGCATGGGTATAACTTCAATACAAATGATATTGTAGAGAATGTATAAATTACTTAACGACAATTATTGATAATTTTAGATGGGACACTATTGTTTACATGACCACTTAAGCAACAAGTCACGTTTGTAATATCATGACCTGAAAACCTGGCTAGAGCAAGCCAAGGGGAGCGTGGAGTGATAGTTAAAAAAGTGATATTTTGTGGTAGATTCTGATAGATTTAGTTATAGATCGATTATTCATCCGCGGCGTCAAGAAACGCTAATTGTTTGGTATTGGGATCCACGATTCTTCGATGAAAAATCTGTTTAGCCGTGGATTTGGATTGTCGAATTGCACTTATTACCTAAAATGAAATGGTCGAATTGCACTTGGATTGAAAAAAGGTAGTGGTTGAACTGCACTCATTCAAAAAAAAGAGTTATAAAGGAAAAAACGTGGAAACTGGTTACGAGTCGAATGTTTATAGTGAAAACCCATTAACGAATCTTATGTTTACGAAAGCTACGGGCTACCTATTTAATAACATTATTATATTAGTTCGTTAATACTATTCAGATAACGCAGATAACTATTGTCGCCAAAAGTCGACAAAAAAATCTAACCTAACTGGATAATAAATAGTTATCAATAAAAATATAAGATTAATGCTTATATTTTGTACTATGTACCATTTAGACTTATATAAACTACAATTAGTACACACTTTAACACTTATGTAGCTGTGTAAATATAAACAATTTAAAAATTATTGAAAGGGAATGAGGCCGTGACTTAATTGTGTATCAAAATTATTGTATATTTTACAAAGAAAAACATTTAAATGATGGTATTAAATGGCGTTATTCGTGGTTGTCTTTCAAAACTATATATTGATGAATGTTCTACGGTTATTTTTTGGTATGAGTTAATACACAACCATAAAGAAAAATTTTAATTTATCTCGGAAAATGATTTACCCCTTCAAATGCATGATAATTTTATTGAAATACTTTTTTTGGGTCCAAGGGCAATTCGACCATTACCTTTTTTAAACCCAAGTGCAATTCGACTAAAATAAGTGCAATTCGACCATACTGGACTATCGCCCTAGTGAATTTTTGTAAAGTATTAATCCTTAGCGCTTTCCGGACTTCGGGTTGGTAACCGTCTACATGAACCACTGGACCATGGTCGCTCGCATGCATGAGTACGGTATGACGTTATCCTGTGGGCAAGGTCGGAACTTAGCGCCGTCCGTTGGTCAAGTACGCAACTGAACGTGGTTCAGTCATCGGTTTCCGTGAAGTTTCGGTCACAACATGATATTATAACGCTTTTACACTATCGTGTCGTGTCGTCTATAATCTTATACGTCATGTTAAAAAACCAGCATTTAAATTAACCTATGATACTGTGGTTGTGTCTAGTTCAATATCCCGGAATTAAAAATGTAGTAGAATATGATTTTAAAGTTTGATAAAAAGTGAATATTCTGGATTATTAACTTTGATTTGATTTTATAATCTATATCGGACTAGAATTTTTTCTGAATGAAAATTTTCAATTTGTAAAAAAGTGATTTGTAAATCTGAATCTAGGTGCTGTAATAAATTGATCTTTGGATTCTTATGATTTCTACAGTGACGTTAATTTTCTTTTTTTTTAATATAAAAGTTAACATAGGTTTGGTTATGACGTACAACTTACAAAGAATCTTAAATTTTTACTCAAAAATTAAAACTGTTATTCCATAAATCTAAAGAAAATCTAAAAAAATCGAATATTTAAAATACTTACAAAAAGAACAAAACATTTTGAAAATTATTCCATGTCAAGTAAATAGTAATATAAATATTCGGTAAAAATTCAAGTCCTTACAGTTATTCACTTTTAAGTTACAAAAAAAAAAACAAAATCGATTTTTTCAATAATTGTGCATGTTGTAAAAAGTTCAGTTTTACCTAATTTTTCTTATTTTTTCTGGTTATTTTTAAAAGCAGGTACTTAAAACTTTTAACCTCTGAAGTATCAACTAGGTTTACTTTAATTTCAGAAACTCGCAATAGAAAATGTATATGTAATTTAAATTACAAGTATTTTGAATATTAAAAATTGCTGGTTCGTTTTTTAAATATTAATATCAACCATCAACAACAAGTATACTAACTAAAAATAATCTTGTTTAATTCAAATAAAATTTAAACTAACTATTATATAGGTATGTGTCCATAAGAATAAATTATTTTACATAGCAATGATTTATGTATACAAAAATTAATAATTGTAAATAGCTGTTATACTTTGTTTATTAAAATAAAATATTTTTTAGGTTGCAGGTACAATATATATTATAGGTATTTATTATGTTTTTTTTTTCAATTGTTTTAGCAGTTTGAAGCACAATACATTTAATTAGGTACCAGGTATAACCAGTTATCGATGTTCAGACAAATAAAGTATGTATATCTGAATTCTCACTTTGAAAATAAAAAAAATTAGTATTCTTCGTTAATAGTTTATTTTATTACAAGTTTACAAAATGATTTGATACTGTACTGTGTCATATGTAATATTTTTAAGTTGGTTTCAAAAATTACTGTTAAGTATAAAAGATTTAAGTTAAAAATATTATTGTCATGTACTATTATAGTGCTAAAATGTTGTGTCACTGAAAAAGAAATTTCAAACTATGTAATTTAACGATTGCTTAATAATATGGGTGAATTTTAATGGACAAAAAATATATTCCCATTTTTCTTTTCATATCAATATTTATATATCCAAAATATTTACTGCAGACTGCAGTTATCTGATTCTATTTAAATCGAACAAATGTTTATAACTGCTATTACGTACTATAAACACAAAAACATAATTTTTCAATTAATCCTAATTAACGTTTATTACATCGATGTATTGGACACTTTGAGCACATTCATTCTGTACAAGCTGATCGTAAAATATGTTGTCCTTAAGGATACCATATATTACGGTATTTTTGCTATAATCAAATCAAATATCAATAAAAACTAAACTTAATTCGTGTAAAAATATTTACTCTTAATTTAAAAGTATAGGTATAGTTACCTTGTGTTCTTTTTAAAAATATTACAATCATTTTTCCTTTGTATAATTGCTTATAAAATCTCCAGGGATATTATTTATTAACTATAAATTAAGTAAAAATACTAAATATTGCAAGCGTCGGAAAAATGTTAATTTTTGCAGTAATGGCCTACATTACTTGGAAGAATACATGACACAAAATAATAATTATTACTAGTTTTTTATTTACTTATTGGTTCTTTATAGTTAAAATACAAATTGCGTACAGTTGCTTACAATTTGTGTAATGTTAATATTAAACCTAAATATTAATTAGTTTTTGATACCTATACTATTCTGTATAGTTGAATTTTTTTTCAAAAATTACAGAATTATTTTAAAATCTTTTTTACACAATTTTTTTATACAAAATATTTAATATTTTCAAAATGGCATCTTACAGTTTCACCCATATGAATAATTTCTATTGCCTCGTCGTTCCAAGATCTCAGACACAACACCATTATCCAACTAAAACATTCCTACGAAGGATTTTTACTACCACCACCAGTTACTCTTGAAATTAGAACATCGTGTCATAAAATAATTTTAAATTAGAACAATATTTTAATATAATAGAAACTTATGCTTTAATGATATAATAGTAAGATGTATTAATACTTTTTTGAACATCGCTTAATTCTCTATAAATCCATCAGTTATATAGACTCAAATTATTACGATACATAAATCAATTCAATAACTTTATTTAATATAAGTTATATATACATTATCATTTAAATACATATTTCCATTGTAACGTTGTTTGAAAATACCAATGCATTCATTGAATTGTCAAAAAAAATTGTAATAATTATTGTGTCGTCTTAAAAATTCAAATTATATTATGTATCTAGACCTCACCTTAGTCAGTAAATTAAAATGGAATTCCCATACCTATTGGTAATTTTTTAAGTATTATAATTTAAATAATTCTTATATTTTTTACGAAATACATGATATATTCAATATTTATATGAAATGGACGATACATTTTGTACCAAAGGTACTATCAGTTATTAATTATGGTATTATTTTTCGAGGACTAGCTTATAAATTATAATTATCATGTTATTTTTTTAAGATACCTATAGGATTACAAATAATAAATTTATTTATTACTCGTTAAATTTACTTAGTATTAAGTATTTCTATTATACAAATGTATTATTATCCCTTTTGTAAATTTATAAATGATATTAATCATGTCAATTACAGCCTATAGTACACGCGACAAAGAAAATATAAATATTAGTGTTCCTATCTTCTTTAAACAATTTGGTATAAAAAGCTCTATATCTGTAGCAATTAAGCTATGTAGAACACTTGAAATTAATATAAATAAATTTAATAATGTAAATGCACTTAAGTTAAACCTAATAAAATGTAGATTTTACTCATATACTTGTATAATTAAATGTAAATCAGAAATATTATTAGAATTAGATATACCACAACTCAATTAAAACTCTCCAGCATAAACTATACTTATAAGGGAATTTCGAATATTTATATTTTTATAATATATAGAAATAAATTATATTTATATTCTGTTTGTTGATTTACTAAAAAAAATAAAAACATTTTATTATTATTAAATGGAATTTATCATTATTTATCAAAATCCTATTTTTATGTTACTAAATATTAAACAAGAAAATAATTATTTTTTAAAAAAACTAAGGGATATATGTAATATACATATGTGTGTGTTTTTTAATAATAATCATTATCAAATATTCAATAAATATCTAACAAAGATACTGAAAAAAAATAATGTAACAATTGTGCAGATTCAGTGAATATTTTATTATCAACAAGGGTTTATAAGGTACAAAATCGTAGTTAACATCTGAGTTAATTAAAATAGGTCTTTAGTAACTACGGGTACTGTCTCAGATTTAAAAACTAGGTTACTTAAATGCTTTAACGGAGAATAAATTACAACAGATTTTGAGGAATAAAATTTTTAACTAACCATTGTCGAAGGTAAATTAAATAGAATAGACATCAAAAAATATTAATTCAAACTGAGAACATTTTCAGATCTTACATTAAAAAAATATTCTTTCTAAAAAAAATAATAATAAGACGTGCTAACGGCGGTGTTCGGGAATCTCCTAATATTTTGTGATTGGGGGGCCTTAAAATTTAAGCCACAGAATAAAGAGGTCGTATTTTATCTGATGACGTTAAATAAAATTTAGATTTTTTTAACGTATACAATAATTTTTAATTAGCGTGTAAAAACCTATTATCATATTATAGTGACTAAAAACTATAAACTAAAGTCTAAAAATCTTAAATATAAAAATAGATTTAAGTAAAATCGGTTAGGTGTTAAAGGATTATTATATGATATAAGTGGTTATTAAATATTACAAAATAAGAAAATCCATATGATAAGTGGTCATCAATTTGAGTTAAATTAGATGCAATTTGAAAAATTAACATATCTGTTGTTTGCTATATAAACATATAACTAATATGACCATTTTATTATATTCATGAACACTTAATAAGCATTTTTATGTTTATTTTAAATTAAATTCAGATTCGTGTCACCTAAAATCGGTTCTCAAAAAATAATAAAATAATTCAAAAAAATGCCGAGTTAAAAAAATAATTATCACAATCTAATAGTGTTGGACCAGGAAAATTATATTTTATAATAATTATCACTAAAGTTACTATAAAACTTTTTTTTTTCACTAAATGACTATTCCTACACAATTTAGATTATTTGAGTACTGATTTAATTTTAATTAAATTTATTATCTGTATATATATTATTAGTATTATTTTCTGATAATATTTTATTTTTTATACAAAATATGAATAGTATATTAAGTCATTATAAATTTAAGTGTATCGAAGTATTAAAAAATAAGATATAATTAATAGTTATAAAAAAAAAAGTTCATATGCCGATTTACTTATAAATGCAGTTGTTTATAATAATTTAATTATAATATGTGTAGGTTGTTAAAATTATAAATTTGTGATAAATTGTTGTATTGTTGAACAGAATTATTAAAGCATCAAAATTAAAGTACCTGATGTACATTCACGTAATAATTTATTAAAATTAATTGACTTATTAAGGAGAGGGCCCAAATTAAAAAAAGTCCCAGAAAAATTAATATGCGAAAATATGAAATGGTAGAGTTCACCTGCGAAATAGCATAGACTTCAACTGAAATAAAAACTTTTATATTTAATGAACAATTAAATAATATCAGTAATAAATTAATGGAAAACTCAAAACATAAAATAGTAAATGAAAACCTTCTAAAAATATACGAGGAAATTAATAAAAAAAGATTAAGAAAATAAACAATTTATAATAAAAACTTATAATTAACCACAATTTTAACTACAGTAAATTCTCGTTTAACGTCGAGGTTAGATTCGTTAATAACGTGACGTTAATCAAAAAAACGTTAAGTGAAACAATTTTTAAACGCAGTTTATTATAATGTGTTACTAGCGTTCCTGCCAATAAATAATACAATGTATTATTTTATTATTATATAGTAAAATTGCACGATTCAACTATTTTATCTAAATATTATATTTTTTTTTTACATAATATATTGTTTTTATTTTATATTAAAATTAATAATACTCGTAACTTAAAATTTGATTTAGACAGTTTTTTTTTTGTCAATATGTACATACAATTTATTTATTTAAAAATAATAATAATATTAAACTACATTTTTGTAAAAAAAGTTATAGTTTTCCATTTTTTAAAAATATTTTTTTTTATACAAGGCGAACGTGTGGGTATATTTAATTGTCATATGAATAGTAAATTAACAATCAATTTTACCTATACGATAGTACGTAATAGTAGTAGGTATGTACTCATCGTTTGTACACGACAACTATATTGTGGACAGTAAAAGTGTCGTCAAACAACTGACTATCTATAAAATGAAAAACGAAAAATACATATAACATATTATGTACAATATTGTACCTACTCCTGTAGTTGAATTACTGATGTACATATTTGATATATCGTATTATATATGTTATAACAAATACAAATAATACCTATGTATGAAAAGGATTTCGATAAAATCGATAATAATATTATCTGGAAAAAAAATTAGTTAAAATTGCATACATACAAACATATAAATATAATACAAATCTGATATACATACATGTATTAGAAGCAACGTTATACTCAGTTGAAAAAATTTTTATCTAGATAATTATTCGAATACAAAATTATTCAAATGATGTTTTTACAAATATTCAAATAAAAATGTATTTGAATAATTATAAAAACTAATTATTCAAATGATTTTTTTACAGTTTATTATTCATTTATAAATGTATTCAAATAGTTTTTATTTGTTAAACATAATATTGAGTTAGGTATATATCTATAGTATATACAAATATATATACCTAATATATATTTATACGGGGTGGTTCTTTTATCATAAAACTCTCATTATTTTAAAGTATTCATGTTTTTGAAAACATTTTTTTTAGATAGTTTCAAGTTGTTAAAAAACAACGTTTTTATTAAAAAATTAAATTTTTAAACATTTTTATCCTTTTATTTTTTTAAGTTTTTTACTTTTTTTAATGTCAGCATAGAGTTTTGATTTCATATTCCAAACCAGAATAATTTTCTGAGTATTTTGATACATAAAAATCGAATTTAGCACGAGTAGTTTATGAGTTATACTTATTTAATGTTTAGATGCACGGAGTGGAGTAGTACGAGGTTATCCCGCAAAATGTCCGCTAACCGCTTGTCTAAGCTTTGAATACGTATAACTCATAAACTACATGTCCTAAATTTGATTTTTATGTATCAAAATACTCAGAAAATTATTTTGCTTTGGAATATGAAATTAAAACCCTATGCTGTCATTCAAAAAAGTAAAAAACTTAAAAAAAGATAAGGATAAAAAATTTTTAAAAAAAATAATTTTTTAATAAAAACGTAGTCTTTTTAACAACTTGAAACTATGTAAAAAAATGTTTTCAAAATCATGAATACTTTTTGAAATAACAAGTATTTTATGATAAAAGAATCACCCTGTATAGATGAGACATGTGAATATGTGATATAATAATCTATAAAAAGTATCTGTTTAATCTTATGGTATACGGTGTACCTATTATAGTATATTATAATCTAAACATAAAAAAAGATATATTTTTATGTTATCTATATCAGAGGTATTCAAACTGTGCGTCGTGACTCCCAGGGGCGTCGCGGGAGTTGTCGAAGGGAGCCACGTCATATAATTGAAAACCAATAAATATTTTTACGAAAAACGTATTATTATTATCATTGAGGCACACCGGTTGGGTAACATTGAATTGTCTATACAATAATCATTCGCTAAATATTTAGCTTTAATTTGTCGCGTAAGTGTCATTGTTTCCATAATGTTATTACATTCATATAATTATTGATTTTTTTGTTATTTATAATTTGGGAGCCGTCAACATTTTGTGAAGACTCAAAGGAGCCTTGGGATGAAAAGGTTTGAATATCTCTGATCTATATAATAAGAATCTAACCTGATTTTGGAGACGAAGGAAACCGGTTTTGAACGTCTCTGACTATATCGCTTCCTCTCATAATAATAATAATTATTTAATTATTAATTTGTTTGCACTTGCATTTTTCCATTCAAAATATATATGGACGGTTTTTGTGAAAAGGGAATCAAGTCACTTTTTGGATATTTTGTTATTATACATGAAAATTGAAGGAAATTTTAAGCCGGATCTAGTGGTAACACTGTCATTAACATGTGACCAGTATTTTTATTACGTATTACAGTGCGCGTTTAGTGTCAAGTCAAAAATAAATATTTTTTTCGTGAGAAAGGTCTCAAGTCACATATTGTTTTCCATCTTTCAATGTGTTGATATGTGTTTAGTATGAAACTATAGCCAAATGAGGGGCTAATGAAATTGGTTCATGTGTATACAACTAAATTCTAATTTACCAAAAAATATTACTCATGTAACCATGTACAGTGATTGCTGCCCTGGGCAAAATAAAAACAGCATCCTTATGGCTATGTGTCTGTTTTTTTTGGATCAACAAGAAACTATTAAAACAATAAATTGATCACAAATTTATGGTGCCGGGCCACTCAAGAATGGAGTGTGACTCGGATCACGCTAAAATCGAAAAAGCTCGAAAAACATTTCCTTCATCCATTAATCATCCATATGATTGGATGCAACTAATTAGATTTGCAGGAAAAAATAAGTTTTTGGTAGTAGAAATGGTGCAAGAAATGTTTTTTGACTTCAACAAATTATTAAAAAAATCTTATCAAATGAAGAAAACCAATGAAAATAAAGAAAAATTTGTTTTTCGAGATGTTAAGTGGATTCGGTACATTAAAAACAAAAAAGGTATAGTATTTTATAAAACATCCCTTGATTTAAATGCAAAATTCCTCAAATTGGACTTAAACAGGAAAAATGAGACTTCAATGGAAATAACAAGAGCATACCATGATATGTTATGTATAACTGAAGAAAAAAAAATAGACCTTATGACATTATTGGCATTTATACCTGAAACATTTCATGATTTTTATAAAAACCTAAAATCAAATATAGATATTAATGATCCTATAATATCTGATGAAGAAAATGAATGATGTAACTTCTGTACAATTTGATTTTATTATATGTTATTTTAATATTTTGTTTTATTTTATCAAAGTGAGAATAAGTGATTATTCTTTATTCTAAAAGTTACTATTTATTTTATCTTAAAAGTAGTTGTTTATTTTTAAAAGTTTTATATTGTTAAACATTTTATCACCCAAAAGACATTATGATTTTAATAAAGCCTAAAATCAGTCAAAAAAATATTACCTACTAGTACTAGGCTCTTAATTATTATATACTAATTTATTAGATAAATACAATTATGATCAACCTTTAGGCATTCGATTCCATTTTAATAATTTATTAAGTACTAATAATTTTTATTGTAGTTATTACGAAATTATTATTACAAATAAATATTATTATTAACTACTAAAGTAATTCAAAATAAAAAAATATTTACATTTGTCATATACCTATTTTATAATATAATGCAACTAATTACAGACCTATTTCAAAAATGTCTATTATCCCCAAAATTTTTGAAGCTTTAATTACTAAAAAATTGTCCAAAATTGTTTCTCCTCTTATATGTATACAAACCAACATGGTTTCAGACCTAACATGTCAATTGCCACTGATATTTTACTTTATCAGTCCAAAATCCTTGAAGCTCTAAATGATCGCGTACAGCCTGCTAGATTCGATCTATACTGATTTTCAAAAAGCTTTTGACAAGGTCCAGCATAATTTACTTCTTAGTAAAATATCTTGTTTTGACATTTATGGAACTTTTTTTAATTGGTTAGGGTCCTATTTAAACTCTCGTACACAAGCGGTTAAAGTTTCTCATTATATTTCAAACTATTTCCTGGTAAGTTCTGTTGTACCTCAAGGTTCCCATTTAGGACCTCTATTATTTTTAATATTCATTAATGATTTACCATCTATTTTTGATGAGTTGGTTGATATACTTCTATTTGCTGATGATGCGAAAATATTTTCCAAAATTACTTCTTCAGCAGATGCTTTAATTTTACAAGCGAATTTGGACAAATTCATGATGTGGAGTCGCCAAAACTGTTTACCATTAAATATAAATAAATGTAATATTATTTCTTTTTCACATTCAAATAGTGCTATTAGTCACGATTATAAAATAGATAACTTTTTTGTCACGAGAGTTACTTCAATTAAAGATTTAGGGATTATCTTTGACAGTAACTTGTCTTTCACATCTCACATAAATCATTGCAGTAAAAAAGCTCTTAAGATGTTAGGTTTTATAAACCGAAATACAAGTAACTTTAAAAATATTAATGCCTTAAAAATTCTTTTTTTTTCTCTTGTTAGATCCCATATCGAGTTTGGGTCAATAGTTTGGTCACCTAGTTATAACTTTTCCATTAATATTATTGAAAATGTGCAACTTAAATTCTTGAAGCTTTTGAGTTACAAATTAAATATGCCAAGTATAACAAAAAACTCATACAATATGTGTATAAGGGAATTAGAGTTTACTTCATGTAAGCTAAGGAGAAAGGTTGCCGATATAATGTTTATTCATGACTTGTTAAATGGTCATATTATTCATTCTCCTGATTTTCTTTCTATGATAGGGTTTAATATAACGAGTCACCGTCTGAGAAAAGTAAATACTAAATTTATTTCATTTACCGTTTTATAGATATAATTATGGCTCTGATAGTTTTTTTCCTAGAATTTCCTAATTTTGCAAATCAAGTTATGAATTATGTGGACTTTTTTTTTATGTCACGTATTGTTTTAAACTTTTAAATCGTAATGTTTATATAGCTTTAAGTTCAATTGCAAATTAATTTTTATATTCTATTTTATCTCATATTATGTTATTATTATTATTATTATTATGTTATTATTGTATTATTCTGTGATTATTGATTATTCTAATTTTAAATCAATCTTTTTATTGATTCTGTTTATATTCATCATTAATTTGTATGTTAATTACTGATATTTTTTTAGATTCTGAACGAAGTGATGAATGTATTGCTTTTACAATGATGTGGTTTTTTTTTTTTTTTTTGTGTCTGACGACAACATTTGGGGCAGTAATAATTCTCCGATTTTTGACTTCAGCCCCTCTTTGAATAGGAAAATTCATCTAGTTAGTACTTTGGGGGGGGGGGGGGGTCAAAAGTAAAATTTTCAAATAGTTTTCAAAAAAATCGAGAAAAACAAAAAAAAAATGACAGAAAAATGGCAATTTTACGAAAAACCACTTTTCGACAAAATCGATTTTTTGATTTTGCTGTAACTCAAAAACTAATTATTGTAAATACTTGAAATTTTCACCAAATATTTATATTATGGTTATCTCTTTGCGGTTAAATTTTCAAAATATTTTGACCATTTTTAAACTACTTATAGACAATTGAAATTTACGACTTTTCTAAGTTTTTTTTCTTCAAATGCCGATAAAAATTTTTTGGGTGGCCAGAAAATCTTGAAAATTTAATACAAGGTTTCTTATAAGTTGTTCTTAAAGTGATAAAAAAAAATCCGAAATCGTTTGTCCCAATTTTTTTTTTATAAGTGCTTAAAGTTTGAATTTATACGAAATATTTCAAAATTTAAATTAAATTTCATACTCTCATTATGCGTATGTTGCCTAATACTTTTTTTATTAATAAACAGATACTATAAAGTAACCATAGTAACATATAAAAACTATACTATTTGTTTCAAAATAGAATATATGACAATATTTAAATATAATATATCCTAAACTGACAAATCATCTTGTTCAGAATCGTTTTTCGTATACAATGATACCTATCATTGCATTCAAATTTAACCTACCATAGTCTGAGGTCCACCCCACCCCCTAATATACAGCAGAGCGATATCCACTTACCCGCTTTTTTTTTCTTTTTTTTTTACCGATATTTTACTAAATCATATGTCATTCACTTCATCTGTATTTTCAAAAGGGTTTATCCCGTTTATAATAAATTAATAAATAAATAAATAAATAAATAATATATAATTCTTTACTCTCTTCTATTATACATTATGAACAGTTTTGTATTCGTTTAAAATAAAATGAAATTTCTAACCATATAACTTAAAATACAATCTAAACTATTATTTTTAATACTTGTGTGTTTCAAATTAGTAAATTACTAATTAATATTCAATCGAGTAAAATTAACTAAAATTATTAGAATAATTACGTTTGAAAATTAGTCATTATTTTTTTATTCGAATAGAATTTTTTCTAAATAAAATAAAACTAAAAAAAATGGCAAATTACAAATGTCTATAAATAGTTTAAAATGTCAACATATTTTGAATATATTACTAATAATAATAATTATAGTAACATAAATATTTAATGAAAAATTTAAATAACCACAGTTTACTAACTGTTTTTGTGTTTAATTAAAATAACAAAATCAATTTTGTCAAAAACTGAAATTGCGTAAATATTCCTTTAATTCCTCATTTTATTTTTTCCGACTTTTTAAAAAAATACTTGGAGTATTTAATTTTGACCTTCTTAAGTACAAACTAGATCCAATTTTGCTAACAAAAATCACTCTCAACGTTGAAACCAAAGATTTTTTGAGACTTATTCCATATATATACACACAAAAACACATCATTGTAAAATGAGTACAATATTTACCTCCTCGTTCAAAATTTAATCTTTTAATTTTTTTTTAATAAATATTAAAGAATTAATTATAAAGTTGTAAATAATTATTACATAGCACCTATGTATACCTTACCTAGCTATCAAAGTTGAGTGCTATAAGTTTTAAAAAATGTACAAACTACAAGTACTATACCATTTCGGTCATAATTATTAAGTAATATTTTAAATTAATAAGCACGGCTTTTGTACGTAAGTACTTATCTTTTTTATGGTTGCTCAATAATTAATATATTGTAAAGTATTTACTTCTATTTAATTTCGTCCAAATTTTGAATTTTTTATAATCGGGTGTTCTGTTGACGAGCTTTTATAATTTTTAATTACGTTTAGAGACTTTACCAATTACAAACCTGGACACGCGGTAGTTCTAGCTAACAGAACTGACGAGCGAGCAGTACCGAGTGTAATATTACCCGAACCATTTGGAGCCACTTTTGACCCACTCATAAGTCATAACTCAAAAACTATTTGACATAAACATGTTAAATTTGGCTCATATATTGAGACTTGAGAAGTACGTATGTGGTCCAAATTTCATAAGCATATACCTCAAACCGTTATTTAGATATTAACGTCCAAAATTCGTCGTGTTTATCATTGACTGACCTAAAGATCAAAATTCTAACCGATTTCCAGAGGCCTAAAAAATTCAAATTTGACAACCAGATAGGTAGTTAGGTGAAACAAAGGAATAAATCAGAAACTAGTAAATTTTTATAATTTTATTATAAATTTTTAATTAATCGATTTTATTATAATTTTTCAATTAATTGATCTATTCTATTTAATTTTTCAATTAATTAATTCTATTTGGAACACTTAAATTACTTATAGTGTCTGTAATTTAATATAATGTAATGTAAGAATCTAAAGAATCAACAATCAAAATTATATGTTGACTTGTATAGTTATATAGCTCCGCTACTATTATCAAAACCTTTCCCGCATCTTCCCCCCCCCCCCAAAAAATACATCCAGTCGAATGGTAAACGGACAGTTTGTACTATCTATTGTTTAAGTTGCATATAGCAGACACTTTGTACGGTGAAAATAAAGCGGTAGAAATCGATTGTGGACACTTTGTACGTTGATAATAAATTGGTAAAATTCGATCGCGAACGTTTTGTATGGATGGGCGAATGTAAGTTCCTACACGAGAGTAGCAGGTAAAAAAAATACACACGTTAGTTCCTACACGGCGGAAAAAGGTACGTATGTAAGTTCCTACACGGTAAAAACCAGGTACCTATGTTAGTTCCTACATGGCGGAAAAAGATATGCATGTAAGTTCCTACACGGTAATATCCAGGTACGTATGTTAGTTCCTACACTGTGGAAAAAATGTGTAAATATGTATATATGATGTATATAAGAATAAATACATATATGATGATTATACAATATAATACAAATTGCATAATGCATTTTAATTTTTCATAATTGAATATAATATAATATAAAGAGTAAAAAATCAAAAAAAAAATCGTATTTTAATTTTTCATAATTGAATATAATATATTATAAAAAGTAAAAAATAAAAATAAAATGAAAACTTATATATTTGTATTATATAATATATAATCATCATATATTTATTCGTATATACATATTGACACATATAGGTACACTTACATATTATGTACCTTTTTCCGCCGTGTAGGAACTAACATAGGTACCTGGTTTTTACTGTATAGGAACTTACATACGTACCTTTTTACACCGTGTAGGAACTAACATAGGTACCTGGTTTTTACCCTGTAGGAACTTACATATGCCCGTGTAGGAACTAACATATGTAATTGTTTACCTGCTACTCTCGTGTAGGAACTTACTATTCCCCGTATGGATAAATAAACCGGAAATATATTAAAACTTTAGATTAAGAATCATGACCGTGATTAGTATGAGACATGTGTTTGGTGTCACAATATTAAATAACTTACTAACTGTTAACACTCTAAATTATAAAATAATATAAAATGAAACAAACAACTAAATTAAATCCAATATTCGTTGGAAGTGTTCAAAAGTGACTTGTATACGGGTAAAGTTACTACAAACCTTTATGAACCGGTGAGTTATAAATTATAAATCATATTATTTTCATAATACCTAAATCATAATATTATCATATTTTTTTAAAAATATTTTTGTATGTTTCGATCATATAGTACATGACTTATAATTGACAGTGAATGTTGTAAAAATTCACGAAGTTATTACCATTATTATTATTATTATTATATAATGTATGTTAACTACCTGTGTATTATAATAACAAATTATGTCTAACATCTCATGTCTCAACATTTTTTTTTTTACCTGTAATAGTACAAACTGTCCGCCATGTAAATTTTATTACTTTATGAAATAGTACAAACTGTCCGCCCGCCCGGTCCGCGGTTTTCATTTTTTCTGGTTGACCGTACAAAGTGTCCTACAACCAGTCGAATATGTGTCGACATTGGCGACCCGCGCGCAGCAACATACTTTTTATTTTCTGTGTATGTAATTAATATTAGTTTCTTAAAAAAATACAATTAAATAATTTATCTTACGATTATGAATTACCCACCCACCTGGAGAAATAATTGTAAATAAAATTATCATAATTAAAAATATATTCAAAAAGTGATAAAATAATTTTATATTTTTTAACCACTGTATTTTACAAAATACAGTTGTATACAGCAACAGAAAATATTTTATAATAAATGTTATAAACTGAATATTATTGTAAATACTATGAAGTACCATAAACTTTATTTATAGAATACATGGTATATTATTGTTATCGACGATCGACGACGAAGTCGTTTCGCGAGAAAAATAAAAACCAATTATATATTATTATTATATTAAATACAGTAGTTTAACAAAAACCATTTGGTATTAATTTTACTATGAATACGTAGCTACTAATAATTTATGTGCAAATTGCAAAAAATAATGATATTCCATCAAAAATATATTTCATATATTATGTAATATGAGAGCCAAGTTCAATATTATAATATTATACCTACGCCTCGGTTGTTACAGTAGGTAATAAAACTATTAAAGGATTTTTCGCAGCACACTTCAAGAGCGCTCACGGCACACCGGTTGAAAACCACCAGTTTGTGTAGATAAAGCATATCATTGTAAAGTTAAATAAAATAATAAATAGCAATAATAGTTAAATAAGAAAAAACAAATAAGGAAATCGTCCTGTTTTGCTATGTAGGAAAAACGATGTAGATAAATTGATCAATTTTAGGTTTTAAAAATGTATTCAAATTTGGTAACTAATTTAAGTCATTTTATTGGTGGTTGTCGAAAATATTAAGAAATATATTGATGTACTATTTGATGTAACTATTCTAATAACACGTGTGTTTGAGTTATAATTTGTTTATTTATTGCATTGGTATAATAAAAATGTATTGAACTAACTTTTAGCAAAAATAAATCGCATATATTGTTTAAGTAGGTACCTACGAGACGATGTGGTAAAAAAAGATGTAGAAGCCTTAGGTAGAGATTCAGATTAGAAGGAACGTGAAACCGACAGAAATGTGACTTTAACGCAGGGATGGAAAACGTTTTTAATTTTTTCGTTTTCGTTTTTGTTTATCGATTAAAAAAATATCGTTTTTGTTTAACGTTTTTAAACGTTTTTGGTTATTACGTTTTTGATTAACGTTTTTAAAAACGTTATTTTTCCATAGCGTTTTTGATTAACGTTTTTAAAAACGTTAATTTCTTATTGTTTCTAAATAACGTTTTTGGTAATTTTTTTTTATATATATATATATATATATATATAATATAATATATTTTTATAGCTTATAACTCGTAACTTTTAACTTTTAAGTTATAATAGTAACGTGCAATATAGAAATGCACTTAAAGGTTAAAAATGCAAATTAAATATCTTTAATATTTAAATTTAAATTTTTAAATCAAAATTATAATTTATATAAAATTTAGAAAATTTAAAATTTCTGATTTAAAATTAAAATATTTTTAAATTTTAAAAGTGCATTGGTAAAGAATGTCAACAATATTATCAGAATTATCAGTTTTTCGGGTTTTTCCGTTTTCGATAACAGATTTTTTTTTCGTGGTATAAATAATTAAATAATGTATAATACTATAATTTATTTCCGTTTTACGTTTTTGTTTTCGTTTTTCGTTTTGTTTGGTTTTCGTTTTATTAATTGTTTTCGTTTTTTGTTTTTTTTCGTTTTCGTTTTATTTATTGTTTTCGTTTTTCATTTTTTTCCGTTTAATAACGTTTTTTAAAAACGTTTTCAAAAACGTTTTCCATCCCTGCTTTAACGAGATGGTACTAGCACTCCTAGCAACCGGCTAGGTATGCGAAGAACTCAAAGAAGTGAATATCTACTGGCACCGTAGTCCGTGACTTAGGTACTTTTGAACAGTGAAAATACTAAATACCTACTAAATAATTATTTTAAAACGTCATTGCATACTATATGAAATGACGAATAGAATCGAAACCCAACGTATATTTTGGATTAGGTAGAACAACATAGGTAACTTTTATTTTATCAATTTTGTCAAATTCAAACACGAAAAAGGTACCTATCTAAAAAATTATAATTTATATAGACATTATCGATATTTTTTTATTTCAAAAGGTAAAAAAAACTTACGAGGTACCTACTTAACTTAATCTTATAAAAAATCGTCAAGTTTTTCTGTCCGCTATCAATATTAATTGTATCATATATACAAGGTTAAAAACCTATCGAAGAACCTAAAATATTAAAATGTTTATAAATAATACACAGAGCAAAAATATTTTAAAGATTATACTCATAAATAATTGGTGAAAAATGCAGATATATTTATGAATTACAACAATCAACTAGATCGACGATATCAAAAAGTGCGAGTTTGTATTTGTAAAGATAAACCATTATTATTATTTTTTTGGTTAGCAAATTATTTTAAAAATATAGTGAATTATTTCCGTTTATAATCTAAACAACCAAACTATAACCACCCTTAAAATTAAAGATTGAAGCATTTTTACTGATCAATAAAACTCATCATTGTAAAACCAATACAAATATCACTTCACTCAGAATTTAAAATATTTTGCATTAAGAAAACAACAATCAACATAATATTATGAATTTCTTAAAAATAACATGCAGTACAAAAATTATAAAATATATATTTTCTACCAAACAGGTTTCTTAACCTTTGTATTATGGTGACAAACTATTAAATTTTTCATACCTACTTTGCGACACGCAATAAAAAAAAAAAACAATAAATAGGAATAATACCTATTAATTTTTGTAAATAGTGTTAACAAGGTTTGTACATTTAATATTAGTATCTACATCCCGTGACACGTTTGGACTTACCAGGTGAAAAACTGGTTGAGAAACACTGCCTTAAAATGTTCCATATTATACATAAACTTGCGAATAGTTCCAACAACATATAAAGTAATAATGTTAATCCACGGTTTATCAAAAAAAAATAGGTTTAAAAACATCGATGTAATCTTTAGTAGTCTATTTATAGAACATGATCATAATTTTTCATTTAAATACATTCCATATATTATTCATTAGGTATACAATTGTAAATTCGTTAATATTATCAACACTGCATTGAATACCAAAATTTGGTAATGGAAATTCATTAATATTGCAGATGGGTCACATTTCAAACATCTTTCTCCTCAAACATAATATTGTTAATAACATATTTTGAAAACAATTACAAATTCTAAAATAATAATAATATGCAATTTGATTCAATCATAGTAAGCATTAATAAGGTAAGATAACATCCGCTTTAATCTTAAAAACTGATTTTTTTTTCATAATTCACATTTTTAAATATTTCAACATTGCATAAATAAATTTGACTGTAAGTAATGTTCTTATTTCTGCAAAAAAAAAAATTACACAATATGGTCGTCTATAATATAGTAATGTACTCATAAAGAGAAGCATACAATATCAGTTACTACAAGATATTTTCTATCATAAATATACATTTTGATGAAAACTTGAGTGATAACAATAATGTATCATGTTACTAAATCTGAAGGAAAAATTATAACTTAGCTTACACTTATGTTTTCTAATACAGCAAAAAACAATATGTAGTTAGTAATTATAAATAGTAATTGATAGCTAAATACAGTAAATATTATTTTACATTATAAAATAAAATTATGAGTAAAAATTATCATCAGTGATATCTAAAGGTATAAAATAAAATGTATATTACAAAAGTAGTAGTACATATTATCAATTTAAATCATACAATGTTTATATAATAAGTTTATAACATTTACTTAATTTCAATTTTTAAGAGTATTAAAATTTCAAATATTCTTAATACATCTTCGAAATCATTTAATTTTGTTACTATATAACAAAAAATAACAAGTGGATGACATAAATTAAAAATAATAGAAGCGGGGTTATAGTAAAGATTCAAATTTGTCACAAAAATAAAACATTAACGGGTAAGTGTCAAAATCAATTATTAGTCATTAGAAGACTTTGTAACACCTTCATCTGTTCTGGATTCAATACAGCTAAACATGCATTAAATACCTCTTGGTTTGCCTAAAATCATATTTTAAATAACAAAATAATTAATTAAAATTAAATATTTACACAAAAATTGTATTAATAAATAACAATAAACATAATTTATTATATCATCAGTCATCACATCATATTCCCATTTAATTTTAGTTAGTTATTGAAATTAAATATTTTATCTATTTTTATACTTTCACATTTACTATTGTTATTTGATTAATATTTAATGTATGAGAATCATTCAAAAGGTGAGATTAGATTTTTTTTAATGAAAAGAATATATATTTTCATGAAATATTCAAATTGCACCACAGGCATATAGTTATTTTTCCAAATAATCACTTTTGAAAATGATACACATTTTTATTGGCATGGCACATTTGGCACTAGATATTTTTGTCACCAGTGTTAAAGAACTCGCATACTACATCCTTTAGCCACTTATCAACGGTCTCTTTCACCTAATTATTTTTTAAATATTATCCACCTAAATACTTCTTGAGCTCATTAAAAAATGTTGTGTAAAAAGTCCAGACAATAAGGGGGTGAATGACAATTTCCTATCCAAAGAACTATCATACCGTCCTTGCATTTTTAAACTTTCACTAGTTTCTTATTCAGTTACAGAACCAGTGGCGGATTTACGGATGGGTGGGGGAGTGTCCACGGGATCTGGATCCTCCCCCCAGATGCTTATATAATTTATAATAATACATAATATTATAAAATATAATTTTTACATGTTATTTTTAAAGATTCCCTCTTCCCCTCCCACAGAAAAATGGTGAAAATCCACCACTGTACAGAACACATCTTTACTTCAATAAACTCCAAAAAAATATTATCATTGTCAGAGAAAATGGCAATTTTTAATGTAGATTCTATAGGTCACAATGATGTTTTGAATTCATACTGCATATTTTGTATTCGTTCCAATAAGTGGAGAGAGAACCTTCTCATCAGGGTGCTCAATTCGAATACTGCCCAAAAATGGTTAAGAGCATGCTACCTGAACCTAAAACCATGAGTCAATAAAATATGCTGTTGTAAATATGAAGTTTTTGTACACTTATAACAAATTTTCTTAAAACAATAAGTTTTCCTTGAATCAAAACCATTGTCTTGAAATTGTAAGATTCATAAATATTTAGTTAACTTTATTTAAACTAACTAAAACTTGTGGTACAAGTTTATTTATATCTATAAATTTGATAAAAATGTATGTATTTATTGTACTTTTAAATGATGTAACCTAACTTTTTAGAAAACCTACCTTTGTATGTTCTAAATTACATAAGTTAATTAAATTAAATAATTAATTAGTAAGCTTGTTTAAGTAATTACAAATTGTTCAATATAATAAAAACAATAATATAAGAATCTATGTCTTTTTGGAAAAATCACACTAGGGAATTCAATCAAATCAGTATAAAAAAAAATTGGAAAATATATAATTTATATAAAAGCCTGTTATAATTATATATGTATACACTTTATATTTTATCAAGTGTAAATAAAATACTGTAATTACCTGTATTCCATTAACAATCATAATCATTCGCTGGGCAACACTATGTGACCTGTCAATTGCATCTCGCAAAAATGCTTCAGCAATAATTCTTATTAAACTAGGGATATTAGAATTGTTTTGTCCTAATACCAAAGGATGGTGATTTTCAATGAGCTTACACAAGTAACCATATACAAATGGAGCTTCATCGGTATCTTCACAAACTGGTAAGTTGCACAACCTAAAAAATTATATTGATATTATTTTGAATAAAATGATCAAACTATTGTTTTTGTTGTACCAGAGAGGTAATATTTCATTAACATTAACAGCTGAACTGTTAAATTCTAATATTTTAGCAATGGCTGATACGGCATTTTCAGTTGCACTTATGTTTTCAGCAGATCGGGCTTCACTGTTGTTGATCACTTGTAGAAGGAATGGCATGATCTCAGCACACACACCCGCAAAACTAGGTCCTCCACACATGCCTAACACTCCACAGCCATAAATAGCTGCCTGACGAACTTCACTGTTAATATCCGTAACATATCCAACCATAGGTCGTAAGAAATATTCTTGATATTTAGCGCAACCAGGTCCACAAAATTCAATAAGGTCATCAAAGACACAAAGACCCCACTGATGATCAGATGCACTTTTATCAGAATCCTATAAGTATGATTTTTAAAGTTAAAATATGAAATAAATGAAAATAGTAAAATCTTACCAATAGTTTAGCAAATTGCTGTACAATAAGATCAAAATACTGAAAGAAGTCTGTTTTAAAAGTGACAAAAAGAGCATGCAGAATGTCAGTCATTTTGCTTAATTTGTAGACATCATCAGTATCTTCCAAAGCTAGCCTTTCCTCTACAACCTAATAATTAACAGTTAACATTAAAAACTTACAATAATAAATTAACAAAAAAATCTCATACCTCATCGTAATCTTCATCTTTGCGTCTTTCAAAACGTTGAGCTTCATTTTCAAAGTGAGAATTTAAATTTTTTTCCAAAGTATGCAATAGATCTTTCATCCATTTGTCTGATAAACATCCTGTTCCCAATAATTCTATGCACTTAAAATTACATTAAAAAAAATAAATAAAACAATTAATATATATAAACTATAAAAATTATTTTAAGTTATTTACTTTTCCTAATGCATCATACATCTCAGCACTAACGTCTGGTTCAGGTTCAGATTCAATAGCTTGTAAAAGTTCAGGACAAATATAACCCCACATATGTTGCAAATATTCTGGTCCTGTTACAAACAAAATAATTTGTAAATAATAAATTATAAAGAGGATGAAACACATTAACTTAATACTAATACTAATCAACAACAAATCTATAAATTTTAAAGGACAATTTTCTCAAATATTATACACTATACCAGAGGTTCACAAACTTTTCCTATTCGAGGCGCCCTTTAAGAACTGAAATTTGCTCATGGCGCCCTTAATACAACGTACGACCTTTTTGAAATAAAATCTTGGGATCAAACTTGATACTGCTACTCTCATTTCCCAGCCGTGGCTCCCCTGACAACACACCGCGGCACACAGTTTGGGAACCTCTGCACTATACACCAAAAATCACCAAATGACAATCCACAGGCAAAGAATAAACAACACATATTACGACGACAATATAATATGTAATATTGTTGTAAATTATTATTTTTGTTATATATTATTGGATTTTACTGACAACAGTTGATATATTGATTGGTAATTATTATTTTAAGTTTTTTCAAACATTTGTAATATACTAATATTAATTATATTCTTAATGTTTATAACTTGATAAGCAATACCAAATCACAAATAAAAAAAATATTGTTCTCATTACATCCAATTTTAAAATAGTACCTATTGTCCTATTAAGTGTTAAAAATATATACTTAGAATTTTGATGACCTGTGAAAAATGTTCAGATCCCTAATGTGGCCCTTCAAAAATATTAATTGATGACCCCAGCACTACACTGCCTGTATATAACTCAATGTCTTCTTTAACTAAATAATTATAAAACATGTCTTCAAATGTATTCTTTTATCTTATAGAAAACCATAATCTATAAATATAAAGGGAGATGTCCCACTTATAAAAAGTATTGTATTAAAAATAAATATGTAAATACATTTTTGGAAAATACATTAATAATATTAAAAATTATATTTTTTTAATTAAATAACTCGGAGAATTATGGTTACAGAAAATTTCTAAGCAGATCACATGTCCTAAAAGGTTAGAATCACTGGATAAATAGATACTATAAATAAATACACTTCCTACTATGCTACCAAAGGAAGAAATTAAAAATATTTATCATTTTACTTCTTCTAGAGAAGACAATAACCAGTGGCGTGTCATACATGTGTGCGATGTGTGCAAATGCCACGGGCCCTCAGCTTGAGAGGCCCATTATTGCTTAACATTCCCCCCAAACACCGGTTGAAAAACACTGGTATAGTAGCTCGGGAATTAATTTCTTAACATACCTCTTATTTCTGCACATTCCAAAAGACTAGGCATGCTTTGAGCTGCAGCAATTCGAACATTATCATGGAAATAAAATTTCAATAAAGGCACCATAAGTTTAACAACATCTTCTGCATAGGGTGCAAAACCAGTTTTCAATTCTCTTGCATAACATACAAGCATTTCACAGGCTGATGCCTTGTCTTCTAGACCTGAAGTCTTAATACCAAAGTTTTGCTGTTCCCCTAGGGGTACAAACTGCCATTCGCTATTGTCAGTCATATTACTCATGTCATCATTATCCAACAATGCAACTTCGGGTTTTAATGAAGCCGCAGCCATTACTGGACCAATCACCAAAGGAAGATACTGTTCAAATTGTTGACCTATTAAATTGTTCTTTATTAGTAATTAAAACACAATTGATTAAATAACACATACCCATCACTTTACACATTCGAGCCCACGATGATATTAAGTATGAAGTTTGTGGATCATCTTCTGAGAGTTTCTCATCTTTGTTATGTGTTGCCAGCATTAAATCCATTATAACACTAGCATCTGCCAAAAACTACACAGAACACAATTTTATACATTTCAATAAAATAAATGTTATAATTATTAATTAACTTACTTTCTCTTGTCCAACAGCCAAACCTATCAAGCTAACACATTCTATTGTTTTGCCTCTCAACAGCTTTAATTCAGGGGCAACAGCATTACGAATGATTTCTTTTAAGCATGGCATAAGATGGTCATAAAATTTAATAAAATCTCCTTCGCATGTGTCAGCTACAGATGCGATAGTGGTTACCATTTGCTCTAATACTAGTCGTCTACCACCACCTTTCACAAGATCAGCAATACGAGCTTGCAATATACTTTCAAGCTTTACCATAATCAGATCCATGTAAGATAAAAGTGTTCTTTTTGGGCAATCTTCACAAAAGTTTACAAGAGCAGCTCCTAAAAATAATTTTAAAAATTCAATATCATTAATTTATTATATTAAAAATAATATAATTACACATCTAATAATAGAAATAACTAATATATCTCAATTTAAAACACCTAAAATTAATTACAATTAATACTAATCTAAATGATTAAAAATATTTATTATCGAAACAAGGATTATGAAAATTAAAATAGTAAATTTAGGTTTATAAATTATAATATTTCAACATTATACAGTTATTATTATATCACTTTTTCCTCCCAATACACAAATATAATATTTTTGATGAATGAAGTCATAACTATATGATAACTTAATTCCAAAAATTAAATGGTTTTCCTTGTGTTAAATTATATTTTTTTCCACTACAATTTTAACTAATTTTGTATATTTCATTATCTATTAAGATAACTACAATTAATAATTATATTGAAAATATTAAATAACATTTTAATTTAAGTAGATTATAATTTATTAACAATATAATTTACCTGCATGTGCTTGTACTCTAGGATTCAAATTATCTTCAAGTAACAGTAATATAGCAGGCACAATTTTGTCATGGAATTTTTTTTGAAACGTGGGAGCAAAGTCTGCTGCCATCTGTCCTATCGCATTGCACATTGAATATCTTACTCTAGGATGCTAAACAAATCATAACATTAGTGATATCATTGTTTTAAATTGTAAATTGTAACATTCAATTACTTACTGGATCTTGTAAGAAAGTTAAAATTCCATCCAAAATTTCTGGGAGCATAGGCAACATTTGTTTATGACAACCTTCGCCCACAGCTGATATTGCCATCAATGCAGCATGTCTAAAATATTAAAATGATAGGATAAATACAAAGAAATAAAAGATATCCAAATTATATTTTTTACCTATATTTCCAACTTGGATTGGTTAACATTGATGAGACATTACTTAATATATGTGGCAACATTGTTTTACCACCAAGACCACAAGCTAGTCTGTCCAGTGCAGATTCAGCTATAACACTCATACTTAAAACAAATAATACACAAACACATTAGATACTTTGAAATATTAAAATGCATGATAAGGAATAAATTGCCAATAAAAGTAGCAATACCTTTCTTGGTCAGTTTCATCTGGATCATCTTGAGTACCCCAATCATCATCGTCTTCCACAGTAGCCATAAGTTCTAATACTTGTCCAATTAACTGTATGATATACTTAGATGATTCTTTACGCATCATTGCTGGAGCTGTTTCAGCTAATGTAACAATTACTTCAAGGCACATCTGGCGGTATGATTCACTTGCCTCTTCGTTTCCAAGATACTAAAAATATTAATAATATAACTTTGAACAATATTTACGTAAAATAATTAAATTACCCTCAAACACATTTCCACAATATTTGACAACTGAGATCTTAAAAACTTTGGTGCATTTTCAGCTAATTCAACCAATAGTTTAATCAAAGAATCATCTTCTTCAGCTATTATGCTTTCATTTGTTACCTATAAAAACAAAATACAGTAGATTTTTATTTTATTCAATTTTTTTATAAAGCCTTACTCTCATCATGTTTGGTAATAAATCAGTAAATTGTTTTTGAATTTCTATCACTTTATCATGGTGTAGTATGAAAGCACAAATAGCTTTCACAGCTTGTATTTGTACCTAAAAAAAAAAAAAAAAAAAAAAAGAATAAGTGAAATTTATAAACAACCAATAGCTGTTAAAACTTACATTTGAATCAGGTACATTTAATGATTGTTGAAGCATTTGTTTTATCACAACCAAATAATTTGATTGTTGATTACCAAAAACGCCAGGTACATTTCTAATATATGAAAAAAATGAGTAAAAGACAAATTTAATTAAAGTATCAACAATTCTTTACTAACGTGAACATTCTAAGTGCAGAATCTTTCATATCATTTGAAGGAGAATTAGCACATTGAAACAGGAAATTCAAAAATTCTGGCCAGCTGTTATTACCATCATCATCCAGCTGATTTCTAGCTACCTCAGAAGCAACATCACACATACGTCTACGTAATATGTCATTTTTCTCATTATTTACACTTAATAACAAATTGTTTTTAAACTGTTTCTGATTTTCAGGTGACAACTAAAATTAAAAGTTAGTTAAAAAAAAAAACAAATAAATCCAAACATTTAAGTAAAAAAAGAACTAACATGAGGATAAAAGTCCATGAATTCATTGGCCATAAGTCTACGTAACATTACAGCTGCCACTTGTTTTTCATCTATATCACCAGCTTGATTTTGTACAGCATTGAATAAATACGATACTTTTGTTTCTAAAGGTAATGCTTGATACGTTTCCTAAAAATAAAAAAATATTTTATAATATAAATATTCAAGTACCTCTAAAATAAAAAAAGTGGGTAAGTGGGTATCGCTCTGCTGTATATTAGGAAGTGGGGTGGACCTCAGACTATGGTAGGTTAAATTTGAATGCAATGATAGGTATCATTGTATACGAAAAACGATTCTGAACGAAAATGATTTGTCAGTTTAGGATATATTATATTTAAATATTGTCATATATTCTATTTTGAAACAAATAGTATAGTTTTTATATGTTACTATGGTTACTTTATAGTATCTGTTTATTAATAAAAAAAAGTATTAGGCAACATACGCATAATGAGAGTATGAAATTTAATTTAAATTTTGAAATATTTCGTATAAATTCAAACTTTAAGCACTTATAAAAAAAAATTGGGACAAACGATTTCGGATTTTTTTTTATCACTTTAAGAACAACTTATAAGAAACCTTGTATTAAATTTTCAAGATTTTCTGGCCACCCAAAAAATTTTTATCGGCATTTGAAGAAAAAAAACTTAGAAAAGTCGAAAATTTCAATTGTCTATAAGTAGCTCAAAAATGGTCAAAATATTTTGAAAATTTAACTGTAAAGAGATAACCATAATATAAACATTTGGTGAAAATTTCAAGTATTTACAATGATTCGTTTTTGAGTTACAGCAAAATCAAAAAATCGATTTTGTCGAAAAGTGGTTTTTCGTAAAATTGACATTTTTCTGTCATTTTTTTTATGTTTTTCTTGATTTTTTTGAAAACTATTTGAAAATTTTACTTTTGACCTTCCCCCCCCCTCCCAAAGTACCAACTAGATGAATTTTCCTATTCAAAGAGGGGCTGAAGTCAAAAATCAGCTAAGTACTGTGCCGCAGATTAAAACTCATTGTTTTTTCCCACTGCAGCACGAAACAGCTAGGCTCTCCACCTTACCAAAAGTTGCTTTTAAATAAGGACAAGTAATTTTTGTCAATTGTATGTGCACTGATACTATTCTCTCAGTGAACTGAATATTGAACTAAATTACCACTATCCTACAATATCATGTAGAGTTTAATATAGCTCAACTTATAACCAATTATTTATTTTATATTTGTATAAACACACAACATGAAACAGTAAATGGAAATCTGGCTTAAATTAAACCTTCTAATGGTATAATCTAGAAACTTCAAACTTAAGTAAAACAATATCACATTCTAAATAATGATTACTGAATAAAAATTGAAATAAAAAAAATAAATAAAAATAATTAGGTATTTCTACTAAATCATTACAAAGAACAAATTTGCAATACCTGTTAACAAAAGTTACATTTAAGAAATCCATGAGAAGATTAAAGTAGATACATACAATTTCAGTTGTTAACACAAATCAAATTAAATCAAAATCAACAAGTAGTTGACGAGTATTCACAATATTAACACTCAGACTTAAACAGACAATCAGTGGAAACATTAGACCTACAAAGTTCAAGAGAAATAACAGTTTTTGAACACACACATTATAACCTATTAGTTCAAATTACTTATTCAATGAATAAATGCAATGATAGGCAGATAATAAACTAAGTAATGGAAACAAATGAGGGACTCCAACAACTACCACCACCCTTGAGGTAATGAGGAATAAACGGTCACTCATTTCGTAATCGACTTACAGTGAAAAATATTAATTTACCTCGGCGGTCTGTCGCACATTGTTGTCAGTACTCAGCAGGCTAGTGAGTATTTGATGGAAATCACCCATATTGTCGCCTCCGGCCATGATTGAGTTCGTGATGACGGTCTCGGTTCCTGTGATAGTTAATGTACTGCAAACCTTGTTATCGATGATTAAACACCCGTTAGCGTGAATTTTTGCCGGCAAGCGGATGCCACTGATGACCACGAGTTGTTGTACTACCGGTTAAAATGTATGCCTGTGCTTCACCGATCCGGCTTTAGTTCAGATTTTGTAATGCGTACTCCGTTCTGCAGGGCCGGCGATGTGCTTATAAATTCTGAATTAAAGTTTATCTTTATATTCTTTATCCTTTAGTCCTTACTCCTACACGCTGCAAATCAGTTGACTGTTGACTGTTGAAGCGTAGAGCATAAAAATGTGAGACTACGGTACACGGTTCACGATAATGATGGTTTGGTTACGAATATAATGTCGTTCGTACCTTACCTTATACCAAGTATTTAGTATGAATAATACCGCGGCTCGGCGCGGCATATCGTAACGGCACAGGGATGTCCAACGTGCGCGACAGTGTGACTACTGGCTCGCTATGATGTTCGACGACCATTGTACAAGGTACACACTGGGGCCGTACGATAATCCTGATAACCACTGAACTGAACTGAATCCAAGGTCAAAGATATACTTTAACCGTGGTGCCTATTTATTAATCATATTTCGCAGCTGATAAGGCTTGCCGCGTCCTTGAATATAAGGATTTAACTGATTAAACCACTGGATTTGAATCAAGGTGAATATTTATTGATTGTATTGTACTAGGTATTTGTACTATTATGATTTATGAGTCATGTCTGATTAAATGAGTCATACTCATAACAAATAAATTAAAAAAATTATTTTGTCAATAATTATCATTTGTCATGAATTGTATTAATTTTACATTCTTAAGAAGATATCATCTCCACACAGTGTTTAATCAACTGCCACACAGTGGTAGACGTAAACCATTTTAAAATAATATTTGAAGGGGTTTGAAATGGAATGTTTTACACAATGTTAAAAAGACCTAATTTTATTCTAACGTAACAAATAATAATCGATTTAATATCGTGATAAAAATTTTGAAAACAAATTTACTTATCAACTTATGTCTTAAACAATATAAAAAAGAAAACATATAAGAATTCATAAAACGTTTAGATTTAAAATTTGAAATATTTGTCATATAATATTCGTCTACTTAGTCTACTTCATTTTACTAGAATTAAAAAAAAAAAAAATGATGTAGAGCACTAGAGCCACATGTTACTTGATTGTCATAAACTCATAATATATTTTATGGATGGTAATTGTCGGATATTCTTAAAAACTGATGTATGGATATTTTATTCGTTATTATTACAAAAACCAATAGGTATCAATAGATTTCTATGATAACAGTTGAGTTGCTAAGGGGCTGACAGGGTTGCAGTCCTTGAAGTGGCAGTTTATCAATTGCGTCTATAATTACTTTTTTATATACCAATTGCGCTCAAAACATTTTACAATACCCAAGGAAAATGTATTTATATTATTTTTATTATTTATAGTTATTATTATTATATAATAAATGAAAACACTAATTGATTTATTTGTGAGTATTAAATATTAATACATAATATTATATAATATAAATAAATAATTTTTTTTCGCATTTTACAAGTTATTTTATGGTCGTCAATTATTTAAAATTAAATACCAGTTACATTACATTATAATTTGTTTCATCACTAAACCTAAAATATAAGGAACACAATTGGTATACTAACCCTAGACGAAAATTTTATGTTAGGCGCAATTGGTCCATGCCCATTGAAATTTCATGAAAAATTAAAAATGGTTTCGATTTTTTAGATTCTGAACGGAGTGATGAATGTATTGATTTTACAATGATGTGTGTTTTTTTTTTTTTTTTTTTTTTTTTTTTTTTTTTTTTTTTTTTTTGTGTGACGACAACATTTGGAGCAGTAAAAATGCTTCGATTTTGGACTTCAGCCCCTCTTTGAAAAGGAAATCGAATCTAGTTGGTACTTTGGGGGGTAAAAAGTTAAAAATTTTCAATATTTTTTAAATGAGTCGGGAAAAACCCTAAAAAAATGACGGAAAAACGGGATTTTTTACGCAAAACCAGTTTTCGACAAAATCGAATTTTTTATTTTGCTATAACTCAAAAACTAATAGATGTAAATACTTGAAATTTTCATCAAATGTCTATATTAGCGTTCTCCATACACAGTTAAATTTTCAAAGAATTTAGACTTTTTTTTAGCTATTTATAGACAATTGAAATTTTTAATTTTTTTTAGTATTTTTTTTTAAAATAACGATAAAAATTTTTTGGCCGTCCAGAAAATCTTGAAAATTTAATACAAGGTTTCTTATAAGTTGTTCTTAAAGTGACAAAAAAAAATCCGAAATCGTTAGTCACAATTTTTTTTTATAAGTGCTTAAAGTTCGAATTTATACGAAATATGTCAAAATTTCGAAAATTGGCAAGTAATTTTGTGGTTGAAAATTCGTAAAATTTTTTTCTTTTATAACTAAGTTTTGAAAATTTGATACAAGGTTCTCCATACATTTTTCTTCAATTATCTGTAAAAAAAACTCAACCGGATTCAGACAAAAAATTTTTATGAGTGTTTGAAATTTAAATTTTTACAATACCACGTTAAATAACGGTTTAGCCTCAAAGGATTTTTGATATTTGTTGTTATTCACAGTATAAGTCGTAAATACTTGAAAATTTTACCAGTTATTTAGATTGCCATTTTCTTTACGTGATTTTATTTTCAAAACATTTTGGCTTTTTTTGAGCTATTTATAGACAATTGAAATTTTCAATTTTTTTTAATTTTTTTTTTATAAATGTTGATAAAAAAAAATTAGCTGGGACAAATTACTTGAAAATTTAATTGAAGGGTCCACATAACTTGTTCTAACTCTCATTCAAAAATTATAAAAATACATAGGCACAATTTTTTTTTATTAGCATTTGAAGTTCAAATATTGACAAAAATTCGTCAAAATCATGAATATTTTTCACTATTTGGTAGTTAAAAATTTATAAATATTTTTCTATCAAAAGCTAAGAATTGAAAATTTAATACTATGCTGTCCATAAGTTAAGCTTAGAATAATTATAAAACAGTTTGAGGATTGTTCAATTTAAAAAATTTCACGAGTGTTTAAAGTTTTAATTTTAATTTGAAATTAAAAATACACGTGTAAAATTACGTTTTACTAATAAATAATTTTCGATTTTTGTTATTTTTAAAAAATTACTAAACGTAAGATCTTGAAACTTTTACTTAAATGTTTGAATTAGTTTCAAAGTAGAATATATTACAATATTTAAGTATTATATATCCTAGACTGACAAATCATCTCCGTTCAGAATCGTTTTTCGTATACAATGATACCTATCATTGCATTCAAATTTAACCTTACTTAGTCCGAGGTCCATCCCACCCCCTAATGTACAGCAGAGCGATACTCACTTACCCGCTTTTTTTAACTTTTTTTTTTTAAGATTAAACAATTTAATAAAAAAATCTTTGTTTTACATATTGTGCAAGTACCCAGATGCATAGTTGATAGTATAGGGTAGGGTTTTGGGTATAAAAACCCCTACGGTATAATATAAATATTATAAATCCACGTATAATCAAAAAATCTATTATATGCTAAGAATACTTTAGATTAGGTTAAGATGAATTGTATTTTACATTTATTTTGTTTAAAGATATTCAATTGTTAAACGTATAGTTATAACGTTCAAACGTTGTATAATTTATTAATATGCCCGTATGACTATTATAGATTATATGATGTAGTGTGAAGTGTGAACAGCCCTTTCTCTATAAGTTGTATTTAAATATTAAATTAAAACAAATCTCATTGAAAAATCTTGTCTACGCATTTGTAAGTACCTACAGAGGCGTTCTCAGGATTTTTCTATGGGGGGGGGTTCTGAAAATTTACTTGAATTTAATAGTATATAATATCAAAAGTAGACAAAACGTGTATTACTAAAATGTAAGAAAACAAAGATCCTTGGGGGGGATCTATCCCCCATATCCCCCCCCGTGAGAACGCCCATGAGTACCTTTACTATATAGTAATAGTCTATACCTAATTAGTGCAACTTGTTTCCTGGTCAGTTAGGTTATTGATTTAGATTTGTTATTATAAAATCAATGTTTTCATAAGACATGACACAATAAAAATACATAAAAATTTAATTTTGGTTTTATTTCTGAGATTTTAAAACAATATTGGCCAAACTCACCCCCCCCCCCCCAAACCACAGTAAGTAGAAATGTCTTATCATATATTATCATGATTTATATAAACGACGATAAATCCACATTATTTCGAACTAACATACCATAAATTACAAATTTAATGTATATTAAAGTATCTAATCGACCCAATGTTTTAGAGGATGTTATGCTTGTATGGCAATGACTGTATATATATCTTACTCACACGTATATCATACCAAAATATACGTTCAGAATCGTGTGTGTTTAGTTAAGTATTAGAGTAAAATGACTTATTATTATTAAACTTAAAGGTAAAAACATTATCTGTGCTTTCTCAAAAGTTTTTACGGTATTTTAATTTTTAAGTTTAGTTTTTTATTTTTTATTCATAATTTACTTACAAATCAAAATAATCGTAAAAAACTGATGATAAAACATAGATAATGTTTTTAGTTTCTTAGCTTTAAGTTTTATCATTTTTCCTTTTTACTCTTAATTCTAATACTTAAGCGAAATACACACAATTGGAATTGCTGAATATATATTTCGGTATTGTATACGTTAGTATGTCGGAAACATGTACGAATACGACGTTGTCTTAAGAAAAATATTTTTTTTTTTTTTACTAAAGACGATGAGTAGAGATTCAAAATATCTTAGTGTTTATATGACATTATTAAATTAATAGATTTTAATTTCAAAACGGTTTAATTTAAAACCATATTAACGCCATCATATCAAACGTAGTAAATATTATCTATCAAATAGCATGTGTGTAGTGTGTACTCAGTGACGTATTTAAGAATTTTAGGATAAGGGCAACACATATTTTATCCCCCCCCAGTAAAAAAAACTAAAAAACTTCTACGCCGCGCAGTGGTGCAGAAACTGTTAATACCATACAACACCATGTTATATAAATACTTTAGTATTTTGTGCCTCTATGGTACACATTTGCTGTGAAAAATATTAATGATTGACGTCAGTACTCAGTATGTAAAGTAAGAAATACAAATTTGCCGCCCCTCTAAATCATTAAGAATTTACCGCTCTGGGCAACGGGACCCAAAGCCCCTATCTAAATACGCCCCTGTGTGTACTATATGTAACACACTGTGTATTATATTAATAAGCAATAACATAAATACAATTATTATAATTATCATTATTTATCAATATTGAATCTTGATAAAAATGTTATATATTATTGAATATCTGAAAAAATATATTATAAGTACAGTAAGGTATATTAGTATTATAATATATTAATTAATTTAAATATGATATATCTGAGTTATTTCGTTTGTACCTTATAAGAAATTAATAAGAGTCAATTAAAAAATATACATACATTATGTACTATATATTATATTCATAATTATATAATATATACACATAATATGAATAATTTAGATTTTAAGTCTTTACATTAATAATACTGTAATCTGTACCTGAATTTAGTTAAACTAAACTAACTTATATATATTAAACTAATATTAAAACAATAATAATACAAAATTAGTAAGTAATTAATAGTTTTTTCATAGATGTGTATCACACCTTTAGTATTTTATAAATTATGTGATGATTTTACGTACATTTTATTTTTTTTTATAGAATTAAAACTCATTGTCTTATCGATCTTTAATCGTGTTAAGATTTTTGATTGTAGACACAATATAATTTATAAATGTTGATAGGTATACTATTATATTCCGTACTGCAAAAAACTGTAGTTTGCGACTATTATTGGCGGTGAAGAGTGGGGATTGGTTTTTGGTATTTACGGCGAGGAACGACGTGTCATGGTTAATACGGATTATGGAACCACATTCTCTCGGCGAACAAATAGTTGTAATGGGCTAAATTTCTAAATGCTAAATTGTAATTAATAATTATTAGAAATATTGAACACTTTATATTATGAAGTTTATAGTATCGTAACCTACTTTGCCTATACTATACATCGGGATAACGCTATGTTATGTAAAGTATCTCAGGTGTAAATTGAGTGGGGCTTAGCTCCCTATATTTTTTAAAAGTTTTTCAAGAAATTTAAGGTTATTTATTATAAAAAATTATAAAATGTAAGACATAATTCCTTATCAGAATATCTGATAGGTATGTGTTATTTGAACATTTAAATTTCATGTATATGAATTTTGTATTGTAAATTTGAAATAAAATTAAAATGATTGGCTATACGTTAATATTTTATAACTATAACGATAAAAAGTTATGTATTATACGCCGTTAAATAAATGATTTTGAAGTTTTTAAATACATTTTATATAATAAATGTTACAATACAATTGTAAAATTTATATGTATGGGGTGTGGGAGGCGAAGCCCTCCACGAGCTTGTTATGTACTTATATGTTTATATTGTTTATAATTTTAGCCCCCCGTTCTAACAAGAAAAATTTACACCTACGCAAAGTATGTTCAACAATAGCTAGTATATTAAATTTATATTTTACATTTTATATACACTTAATTTTTATTAGCATCACCTATTCACCAATCAATTTATGTTGACGTTGAAGGTCGTTTTTATTCTATAAAAATAATATTTAAAATAATTGTAGCTATACAACAATATAAAACAATATTATAATGATTAAATGTAAGTTAAAAAAATATTGAAGCTCTTAGCCCTTGTAGCTCGGAAATAATAATATTACGGGCTACGGCCCTTATTCGAGCACACCATAAAATTAAACATTTTAATATTTATAATAAAATAATATATTAAATTAGTATTTCATTAATGCCGTTTCATATTTATTCAGAATTTGAATTTTAATAATATTTTTTTATTATACGACTGTTATTTCGATATTATACAACACTAGGTTTATAAGATATATGCTCATAAGCTTTATAATCTTGGTAGTATCCAAAATCCAAATATTGCTTAAGCTTAACCGCTGTAATACATTGAGTCTTTTTTTTTTTTTTTGTCATTTTTTACTATGTTACCATTCGAGTGAGTTTTCTTATTAAATAAATCAACAATAAATAATGAATATCGAAAATTAAATATAATTGAAAATAAAAAATAATTCACGGCATAACGTAGTATACACGGGCAAGCGTTTTTGTAACTGTGCTTAACGATAGTAACGAACGGCTAGCAGATATGGTTTGCGATGTTATTGTGCGCGATGACAGTGGTGATAAATACGCGATTAAAGTGCTGCAGAATTGTTGATCACCGGCGGCATAACTCGGCTGTCGATATCCATGCAAGACGTAAACTAGGCAAAAAGTACAGTACCGCACAGGTTCTGATGATGGATTATATTTATATTATCGCCTCGTCAGTCATGTCTGCATCCAGACATGTCCAGTCATGAATTAATTTTAATTTGATGTTTGTGTGTGTGTAAAATGCTTTAAATCAGGAATTGGCCAACCTAAATGATCTTGCGGTCAACTTTGGAAATATGTAAATTACAACCCCGCCTATTACACATATACCTATTTAATACATATATAGTACCTACTTTAGTGTTTTATTAGTAGTTAGTACTATATTCGCGGGCATTTGATATTATTTCTGATTATCGTATTTTGACTATAGACATAATATATAAAACGTTAACTATTTATTCATATTTTATATTATAATTTATGATAAATGTTAATAAAATAATATGCTAACTAAATAATGTTTATTATTCATTTTCTTTAAATAAATATAAGAAACTAAAAAACTATATAATATGGTATGATTTATATTATATATTGTGACGTCTGACATTTAAACAGTAACAACAAATTAATAAAACCTAACTATATGTCTTGGGCGTCGCGCACCTACGCTGTTATCAGCGTGAAACCTTATGCGTGAGTCATGACGATAGCCGCTGCTGACAACTACTCCGTATATTACTAAGAAAAAAACTCCCGTTTCTTGCCTCTAGCTAGATGGTCAAGAGCGCTTATTCCCGAAATTTTTAAAACATAAGTGCGCACACCCATGATCATGGAGTAGGATACAATTTACTTAACGTTAATCTTTCATTGATATTATATACGCTTATTCGAAGTAAATCATGCCAGATAATAATGATATTACAAACGATTGCAAGATCACACCGTCCCGGCCTCGATGGGAACCATTGGGAAAAAATCACAAAACGCTCAGACCACGAAAATTTCGGAAATTTCGGAATTCTCGGACTGTACTCTAAACCGTACTTTAGATCGATGCTGAACATAAAAATAATAATTTCTGGCGGCGATCGCGATGGTGATTCTGACGAATCGCGACAGAATCCTGACGCGCCACTCGAATATCGTCAATCACCAATCCTGCAACTGGCCAATTACGCAGGACCGCAGATGCCTCGAGTTATTGCGATCGTAAACGCTGCTGTGATGGCTCCAGTCATAGAAGCTAAATTGCCGGCTCTCTCGTCGTCGTTACGCCAGTATTCCGATGATGATACGCATAATGAAAGCCCGCGCGTCGGACGTGGTGAGTCCCGTTGAAGTTACTAGTCCACCAGCTAGCGAGGCAATCTATTTCATTACCGAATATTTCGATAAGCGTAACGCCTATCGAAATAGAATTGCAAATTTCGCCCGACGATTCGTATAACGTGGCATTAATAATCCTTAAAAAAAGCCAATCTTTTTGGAAACGGACAAAAAAGTTTTTCTGACATTTGATTTGCTGCTACGCTTAATAAATATATAGCGTAGCATAGAACCATAGAATGTTATATTTGTACATATTTTAATACATAGCTTATATTATATTAGCTATATTCAGTGTACTAAAAATTATGTTTGATGCGAATAAAGTTTTTTGTTAAGTTATATAATTGTTTATTCTTTTATTATTTTAATTTTTTTATTTTATTGTAAAATTAGTTTATGTACAAATTGTGAAAATTGTGAATAATATTATATTGTAGATAGATACTTTTATACAGTTTTTTTTGTACCTAACGGGTTTAAAACTTAAACTAAAACTAACTTGAAGGTAGTTTATAACTCTCAAGCTCTTAATAAATAATTAATAGATTAAAATATTTTGATATTACCATTGATTGTAGTCTATTTTATAATCAATGATATTACTGTTACGAAGATTCATAACATCTGTTATTCAGGTAAATTGACAATATATTGTAGTTTTTTAAATTATAATAATTAATTTTAGTCAAAGTGGTATTATAAAATTTATTAGCTTATTTTATGTATTATAAAATAATTATATAAATTAATGTACACCATAGAGGAAGACCTCACGAAATTCATATTTTATAACTATTAAAAACTGTGGACATTTTCTTATTTCAGATACTACTTTTTATAAATATTTTATTAATGTTTGAAATCTTAATTTTGGAACCATTAAAAGTTTAAAAAATTACGATTTTAACTTAATCAAATTTAGATATTTTGATGTATAATTCAAAATACATTTATCGTACAGATTTTAAACACTAACATTACATTAGGACATTAGGTACATTATTATTTTTCACAAGACATTTTTAAGAATATTTTACATAATTTGAAGTTATTTATACTTATTAAAACACAACGAATATAATATGCATTAGGCAAGTCTTTCTTTGACCCATAAGTAATTACACATTTACACAAGTTTTATATAAAATTATTGACAAAAATTAGTTTAACCTACTGCATTACGAAAATACTCATAATTATTTTAAATATAATATAGCATAACTGCCATAACTATACTTAAAATAGATTCTTATCAAAAAATAGCATCTGCTCTGAACAGTTTTTCGTACAAAAGGGTTCATCATTGAATTCAAATATTATGTAATACATCCATATAATAATATTATACATAATAAATATTATATTCCTTGATTTATATTTTATATGATACATGGCATAATTTATATTAATTAGGTAGTGTGTTAACATTTCAATAATATCTACTAATAATAACTACGATATTACAAAAATATAGTGATTATCTACTATTATTACTAAGCAGGTACAGTACATACATACGATTGATATAATACCATGATCGTAATTAAGTATTTAAAATAAAGTATTGCTTTAAAAGCACAAACTACAAAAATTCTTCATTCAACATCAAATTTATTAAATATTTAAACACAGTTTGATAAAATGTATAAAAAATAAATAGTTATTATGTTATTTGTGAAATATCTAGCATGTGTATTCTTTTAACTGTCTATTGAAACAAGCTGATATAGTGATATCACACTATAATTTCTGGAAATAATGAATAGCTTATTAACTGTTTGGTGTTAATTGTCGAATAAACAAAAACAATTTAAATTTTAAAATTTCTTAATATTACTCGAGGTATAAATAAATAATAATACAACACAGTGAGCATATTAATATTGGTAATTTCATAATGGCGTCCTCAAAACATTGAATAAAATAAAATAATTTAAAAAAATATTCTAAAAATAATTTTATACATAATTTATCAAAACATGTTTAATTTTTGGGATAATTGGAAATAAAACGCGAATTATTTTGTAATAATATATTATGTTTAAATAATAATAACAGCCAAAATGAATACACTGCTACTAAATTAATTATCTAAAATTACATCGTAGTGTAGACCAGTTTGTGATCTCGTGGAAGCAATTGATGTGTCGTCAACAGATTTCGCCAATCTGTACTGACTTCCATTCCTAAGATAAAAAAGCAACACGCAAACAATAAACGGACACGCGGACAAACAGATGATAACACTGCGCCAGCCGGAAAGTATGTGTGGTTCTACGGGCGTAGCGGTCTATTGGGCAGACGTTTTCCTTCGAACACCATTTAAAGTATGTAATAACGCAAAAATAAAAAAGGAAATATAAAGTAAAAAAAAATAGGTAAAGTAGAATAAAATAAGTTAATATGTAAATTTTGCGCGATTACCTTCCTCCTAATCGTCGGAGGGCTCTCGAGATCGTGATTCGAGAATGATCAAGTATACCGTTAATAAAATATGTACTAATTGTTAAATTATTAAATTTAATAAGCAAAATATATTACCTGTGTAAAATCGTATGATTATACAAATATCGATGCACATGCACCTTACCTTATTCGCAGCTGTCTGGATGTGCAGTTGACGTAATAAGTATGATGGAAAAAGGTATTATTTTAAACACTCAGATTTAAATAAAGTAACACTGATAGATTTCAATTTAATAAAAAAGGAACGGCTCAGTTGTCACTCGCAGGATCTGGCGTGTAGTCTTGGGTATTTTAGATGCTTCTGGACTTGCTTATTTTTAACTGGTGCTCATGCACTCAGGAGAGAGACGTTGCTAGAAAGGGCGGTATGTCTACACTGAAGAGAAGAAACGACGTGGTCAAGCCGGCCAGTGTCGCAGGCGGCTCCATCAAAGGTCTCCGCGTCTTTAGAGAAATCAGTTCTCTCCCCGACGACGGAGAGCCTCAATGGACCATCCATTGTTTTTGGCGGCACACGAAATGGATCACACGCTTTGCGCCATATCGCCACAACAACGTGTGAGTTCCCACGTGATTAAACAATGTGAATCGTTTCTTTCATCAGTGATCAATAGTGATTATTGGTTTTTATTATATGCGTGTGACAACTTTGCCGCTATTTATTTTATTGAATAAAATGAAATAATAAATATACAATTATGATATGTGAAAATGAGCATATCATTACAAGTAGTTCGCATACCCGTTGTAGTTCCATGCACAAATCACACAGGTTTTGTCCTTCTCGTGGTCGACACATTGATTACGTCTATAAAACGTAACATAATAATCGGCGACATTGTTGAACCGCAGCGTTACGTTATTGAACTCAATAGAAAGAAATTCAGTGATCGACTGATTTTTCAATATAATGAAGTACTCTGTCGGTGTGTTGAATTAAAATATAAAACTATCATTTATTATCTGCTTAACTATAGCACTATGAAGGGATGATGTTTGTCGTAAAAAAATTTAACTGGTTCGAAGATAATTCGTAAATCCTACTGAATCGTTTGATACCTTAAAAGTGTATTTCAGAGAAATAAAACTACTATCATAATTATATTTTTTATCAACTGAAAACTCCCCAATAGTAAAGGCTGTTAAATTTGAAAAATTTGTCTTTTTTACACAATTTTGTTGTTCTAGAGACCATTGACATTGAGCTTTGATTGTACATTTAGTGTATGTTATTGCATTTGAACAACTGGTATGTATCACCCTCTATATTTTTCAAATGTATAAAATTTTTTAAATATTATTCAATTGAAGTATTTAAGCATTTAACTATTGTTAAGTAAAATTTAACAAAATTAACTGAAGAATTATGTTTTGGACTCTACTTCTAATCATTATACAAAATACGATTTTATTTTATTTACATAGTAATCAGTTCAAATAATAAAATCGTAATCAACAATAATAAGTAATAATAAAATAAAATGGGCTGTATACTTATAATTATAATAATACAATTGAATAGGTAGTACCTAAATAGGTACAATTTTTATTCTACATACAATACCAAATCTAATAGAATTTTAAGGTTATTGCGTGGTGATTTTTACAAGGGGACCGCCAGTGGCGGTTTTGATATAACATTGAGGGTGGGGGCTATTTTTAACTGTTTACGCTTTCCACCGCCATAATTACATTTATCAAAAAAGAATAAAATCTGTATATGGTCCTATAATAAATATCAAATATCTTTCATGTATTATTTTATAACTCAAATAGTTTAGTTTTATTGGTATCATTATAAAGTAGGTATCAGTCTCTGATTTATACTTAACTTTAAACATGTACAATGTACATACTGTAATAAGATATAGTAAAAAGTCCGTAGTTTTGACTACAATCTAAAAACAATTTAAATAATAAATGCATAATTGAAGTAATAAATTTAAAGAAATTTAAGCATTTAGTGTAATAACAATTAAAAATATGACACGGAAATAATGCCTATAGGTATCTATAGTTGTAAAAATAATTGTATGTAAAAAGCACATTGCAGTATATTTAGATAAACAGCTTTAAAAAATTTAACATTGCAAAACAGGTCAACTAATAAGCTTATAAAAGTAATTTGATTATGTTAAAAATAGTAAACATAATAATAATTAAACAAAAATTAATAAAACAAATTGATAAAAATTAAAATATTTAAAGAAAAGAAAATTAATTAAACAATAATATCAATATTTCTTTTTTATTAATTCAATGTTTCATGCTGATATAAAAAAAAGCTTCAACATTTATTGTGAAAATAATAATATGACATACAGAACATAAAAATTGACACAAAAAAATCTAAGGAGAGAGGGGTAATACGAAAAATAGATTCATTTAAAATTATTGGTATATGCGAAATCTGAAGACCTATATTTTAATAATTAACAATGAGTATACTTTGTGTTACGTATGTTTGTCTTATTTCATTGGTATCGAGATAGAATAGTTGTTATTGAGCAATTTTACACAATAATTAATTACATATTAATACTAAAAATCAATTTGTTACCAAAATAGCGATAAATGATCAACCTTCCCAAGTCACAAAAAATGTTCATCATATAAATAATTATTACTAAATAACTTGTATTTATTTGAAAAAAAAAACACCTTTTTAGTATAAAAATAAATAATTATAAAGCTTGTTATATTTGAGAATAATTAAATTTAATCACAAACTTATATGTATCATAGTCAACGTTCGACATAAAAGTGTACATTTTATTAAATTATTTATCAAACATTATTCCGTGTTAAATAGTTCATAGATAATACAATCAAAGGAAATGTTTGGATAAATAATCGCCAATGTTAATATACACCTAAAATTCCATTCTTAACTATTTACGAAAATATGTGTAAAAATTTCAATTTCATAATAATATATTATATGAACATACAAATGCTTTACTTAGAATCTTAATTAAGTTTATTTAAAACCATATTAATCGTACAGATTTTAATCACTTACATTACATACAGTATTATTTTCATACATAATACATTTTTTATAATATTTTAGATTAATTTCAAGTTATTTGTACTTATTAAATCACATAGAACATATGAACATCTTTCTTTGGCCCATAAGTAATTACACAAGTTCTTTATAATATTGTTGACAAACATTAGTCTCTTATCTTTACTGAATTATTAAAATACTAATAATATTTTAAATATAATACAGCATAAACTATACTTCAAACAGATTCTGCTTAAACAATCTCATTTACTCTGAATCGTTTTTCGTTTACAATTCATTATTGAATTCAGATACTATATATATATTCTTTGATAAATATGTTATTTAATATTAATCTGATGGAAAAAAATAGTTTAAATACATTATATTTTTTTAAAGAGTTAGTATTTTTTAATACATTACAATATGGTTATTGAACCTAATTTAAATTAAATTAAAACGTTATTTAACGGTTATAAACTAGGGTTTTTTGATGGAAATGGTGTAAGTTATCAAATGATTAATTTAGAAATTTATATTATATAATAATTTCTCTAACAAGTAAATTTTAATTTTATAAGAATTGTATAACGGCTTATGACTTAACTTGAGCAGTCATATTTCATAAACACGTGAAATACATCATTTTATGAAAATCCTTAATTATTAAATTATACGGTATAAATATATTAATTAGACGATGTTTTATATATTTCAATATTATCTATTAATTATAACTATCAATGAAATAAAAAAAAAATTGGTGATTATCTGCTATTATTATTTAGTACAATAGTGCAGTGCATACATTAATTTATACCACGATTCACGTTCACGATTAAATTTTATACGTAAAGCACTGTTTGATTAAATTTATAAAGAAAATGATATTATTATATTATTTGTGAAACCATTAATAAATGTAATTTTTTATTTATCTATTTAAACAAACATATAACTAAACTAACAATCTATAATTTTTGGACGTTATACCAATCTCGAATAGTATTTTAATTGTTTCATGTTAATTGCCGAATAAGCAAAAAAGAATTAAAAAGTGAAGTAATTATTCGAGGTATAAATAACAGAACACAGTGAGAAATATTTGGAATATTTAAAAAAAATTTTTTTACATAATTTATCAAAACAAGTTCATTTTTGGGAATAATATTGGGGAAAAAACACTTATTTTGGAATATAATATGTTTAGTTAATAATAACAACCAAAATCAATACACTGCTAGTAAATTAACTATTTAAAAGTATATCGTAGTGTTCTCCAGTTTGTGATCTAGCGGAAGACACTAGTGGGTCACCAACATTTTTTGTCAAGCCGTACTTAATTTCGGTCTTTATATAAATAACCAACGCAAAAACAAGCAACAGACACGTAAACCACCAGATTATAGTTAAATCAGGGGGTGGAAATCTATTGGGCACGATGTACGACAATCGATCGCCAATCGTGACCAAGATGTTGTGCGATTCAGTGGCAGCTGGAGCTATGGTCACGTTCGGATAGCATATAATACGTTCTTCAGAAAACAACACATTTTCGCAACACGCCACTACTAAGCAGTCCAGCACGGATTCGCAACGTTTTGCCGATGATTTTGGGATCCTTATTATCAAGATGACGTCGGACTGCACGTGATTCAAGTAGCGCCCGTTAAATTCTACTGAACCATTACTATGTATTATATTAAAATCCACTAGCACCGGGTCGTAGAGTACGTGAAAACCGTATGACGGCCCTTCCACGGAGAGCGACTGATTTCCGATGAAATTCATCACTTTCAACCCGAAATCCAAATAACCAGACAAATATGCGTCACGCCGTACACCAATATCAACTCTCGGTGATCGACAGATAATGTACGTATCGTTGACTGGTATATCACAATAACTGGACGCCATCTGTATAATACCGTCTGGCAGTATGACGAAGAGTTTTGCGGAGGATAAAACACATGGTTCGACGAAATGAACACCACGCACCGGCACGGCGATGTCTCCCGATTCTACAGCTGTAAGTTGTTGATCCGCGTCCAGCACGGGTCTGGGCGAGCCACAAGTCGGATACTGAAATACAGAACTCGGATACAGAACGTCATACTGAAATTTCTGCGATGATTCGATCGTTAATTTAACTTTGTCCGACGAGTATATGACTAAGATTGGACCGGGGATCGGTGGTTCTTCGTTGTCGGTTACCCATAGTGACGTGGTGCAAGTGATCATCCCGGGTCCTGATGTTCTGGGGTTTATGCACACTATTCCTGCCACCATCACCTGTATTGTCGTGTCTTCCACAAGTATCCAGTGATTTCTAACTGTGATCGTTACAACCGTTCCACCAGTATGCGGTCCGGACAGCGGGTGTACGGCTATCACTTTTACTTCGGGACAGTCGTTTGTCACGTAGGCTTCTTCAATCCGGTTATCAAAATCTAATCTTCTATTTTCGTTTAATAATTTTTCGGTGTTATTCTTCAGGTACAACTGCTTTCGACCCTCACAGACGTTGTCCTTCGAACACCATTTCAAGTAGTAAAAATACGAATTGTGATTCCATGCACAAATCGCACAGAATTTGTCCTTCTCGAGGTCGGTACATTGATCACGTGTATAAAACGTAAAATAATGATCGGCTACGTTGTCGAACCTCAGAATGACGTTATTGAACTCAATAAAAAAAAAATCAGTGAACGGCAGATTGGATAATTCGTGTAATGTTTTCTTAACAAATATTGAAAAAAAAAAATCATTTTTTTCTTTACGAAATATGGGGCTAAACTTAAACCTGGATGATATTGTACGCAAATAAATTTTACTGGTTCGAAGATAATCCTTAAAACCTACTAAATCGTTTGATACATTTATAGTGTAATTTAAATAAAGAAAACCATAATAATCATAAAAATTATCAAAATTATCATAACTATATTGTATATTAACTGAAAACTGTGGACACTCTCCAATAGTAAAGGCTGTTAAATTTGAAAAATTTGTCTTTTTTACACAATTTTGTTGTTCTAGAGACCATTGACATTGAGCTATGATTGTACATTTAGTGCATGTTAGTGCATTTGAACAACTGGTATTAATTGACTCCGTTTCCAATGTACTACTAACTGATTCAAACATCAAAATCTAATGGAAAAAACCATTTATTAATTTTTATTTGCATTTTAACTATTTTAAGTCTATTAAAATTATAAATATTTAAAATTATTTATGTAAAAAAAAAATAAGCCATTTTAGGTAAGTCTGTATAATTGTTTTTAACATTAATATTTTTTAAAATGCTAATATTATAGCCGAAAAAAATTGTGAAAAGCTGTATTTATATTTTTTTTAAATCTAATAATGAAAAAGGTAAGAATTGGTATATTTATTTTGTAAATATAGATACATTATTTATATAATTTTAAACTCCTCACAACTTCAATTTTTTCCGTTTACTTATATAAATTTCAGTTTCAAAATGTTTTGTGAAACATTATTTTAAATATTTTCTACTAAAATGTATCCAAAATAGAATAACTTGTTGAATATGATAAAATCCATGCTCGTTTTAAATTTTAAATTATTTCGTGTACATTTTTTAAGAATTCTATTGAACAAATATTTTGATATACACTTCAATAAAATTAAAATATTTTCTTAATCATAATTATCAATTTATATTGTAGGTATTTACCATTGTAAAAACCAGTACAAATAGTCCGTTCAAAGAATAGCAGTTCCCGTAATTTTTGTTTTTATTAAGCTTTCTACAATAAGCCATGATACCGCCAATATTATGAATGTACCAAGATATTATTCATCTAAAAACAATAATTTAATTATAGATTCTTATTTTCTTCTTCTTATCGATTTTTACTTAAAAATATTGAATTATATATTATAATATTATTATAAATAAAAAATAACTTTATACGTATCAAATTATATAAATAAATTTAATAATATAAGGATCAGATGTTTATGCATTTATCATATTTTTTAATAACATCTAAACTCATTTGGAATAAAATAAAAATTTGTTTTATTACTCAAAGAATTTAAATTTATATACTTTTAGTGCATATTTTAGGTTTTCCGTATTATATTAACGGATTCGGCACGACTAATATTAATAGATCAAAATGTCCAAAATATAATAAAAAAATTATCAAAATATTTTTCAAAATTATTCAACATTGGTACATTGGTACATTAGTACATTGGCATTTAACTATGGTTAAGTTAAACTTAACAAAGAAACACCGGAATTTATGTATGGGGTTTTAATACTTCTATATTATAATTATAAAAAATACTTATTCTATATACAGTTCAAATAATAATATCATAAATTCATAATAAGTAATAATAAAAAAAACAGGATCTGTATACCTATAGTTATAATTAAACATAGAGATAGAATCGAATACAATCTTTATTTTACATAATATCATAATTATCGAATCTAATAGAATTTAAAGGTTATTGCGTGGTAATTTTACCACGGTAAATAAGTCAAATAGGTTAATTTAACATTTTAGGTAGGTATATATCTGAAATCTGAAGGTAAATTTTAATAATTAACTGTGAGTATAATTTGTTACATATGGTTATCTTATTTCATTGGTATCGAGATAGAATGGTTATTATTAGATAATTGAAAACATTAATAAATTAATTACATAATAATTTAATAAATTAATTTGTTACCAAAACAGTGATAGATGATTAACCTTCCCAAATCACAAAAATATTTCGTAGTATAAATAAATATTGCTAAATATCCTGGTATTTATTTGAAAAGAAACACACCATTTTAATATAAAAATAATTGATTATAAAACTTGTTATATTTGAGAATAATTAAATTAATCACAAACTAATATATGTATCATAGTCTACGTTTGACATAAAAGTGTACATTTTATTAAATTTTTCAATCCCGAGTTAAATAAACTGTATAGATAATGCAATAAAAGGAATGTTAGGATAAATAATCGCCGATGTAAGTATACAACTAAAATTCCATTCCTGTTTATGAAAATATGTGTAAAAATTGTAATTTAATAATAATAATATGTTATGAACTTATGATTATACAAACACATTGCTTAGAGTGCTAGGATAGTGTACTATCACAAAAAAAAATGTAATGTCAGTAAATATATTGTAGTAAATTTACAAGAAACAATATTATATCTTTTGTTTAAAGTCGGTTATATGTCATAGCCCGATCTATTGTCGGAGTTCTGAATTGAATTCGGGCAACCGATTTCAATCGACACCGTCCTCAGTGTTAGTTATTGAATAACATTGGTTTTAAAAAGTTATGAAGCTTATATCAAAATAAATCATATAAAACAAAAAAATTAGAATTATTTAACCTTTTAAATTTATAAGATAAAAAAAATACGGGTAATATTAGCTACATAAAAATAAAGAATACTCGTATACTTATATATTTATGTGTCAATGTTTGTAGTGTGTCAATTAAATTATAATAAAATAAATATAATTAAAGGGTATTCGTATTTTGTTTTTAATAAAATATATAACATGTCAACAGACAACAAGATAATTAAAATGATTCTTTCCTAGATTTTTCTGCAGTAAAGTTATAATTTATTGTATCCAATATTGACTTTTCGATATGTATCATAGACAACCCACAAAGCTATTCTTGGCTGATCCTATTACGGAGATAATTTTTTTATGATTTTTAGCTTAGAAAAATTTCTCTGCGCTAGCTGAAGTGATTGGAATGGTTAAAAGTGTCCGAAACCTAAGCGTAATAATATTAATATTTGGAAATGAACTATTGGAATTTTTAACTGTTAAAAGTACTTCTAGAGAAGTTTGGTTTTCATTAACAAGCAATCTAAAAATGATTAATGCTGCATATAAATTTAATGCATCAATATCTTTTCTCCATCAGTTAAATTAAATGGTTTTAGAGATCCATCCAATGTTTTAATAGGTCCGTATCGAAAAATGTGGTCTCGAAATGGTCCTTTCTGGTGGTAAGTTCATCATCTTTTGCTACATTTATTTGTTCCTTAAAAATGTTAAAAAAAAATCAATATGTAATAGTATTATTTGTTTAAAATCATTATATCGATAATAATTTAATAATAAAATTGATTTTATATTATTAGTCATTAGATAATAAATTGACTATACAATACTAGACAGACAATAATTAGACAAATCACAAATAGGTATATGACAAGTACAACACAAACAAGTAATTAATAACGATAACACGAGTAGTGTTGAACACACCTAAGTGTGTTGTATTTATATTATTATATTTTATAATGTATTATAATTTATAGCTTACAATAATTGATATTTAAAATATATTAAATATTAATTTTATTTTTCCCTGTATGATTACAAATTATGCATATTGTCTGCATTACTTATTTAAAAAAAATTTTTCTTAAGTTGTATGCCATAAAATTATGAAAAACAAATAAATAGAACTGGGGCCCCGGGCATTTGCATGGAGTTCCCTCGCTCCCTAGCGCCGTCACTATAGTCAAATATTATAATATAATATTACACATATACACAGAAGTCGCAAGATTTAAATATGATGAAAAATCGAATCTGTGGTGTAACAAGACCTTACCGTTTGCGTTATTGAGAGACCTAAAACAATTTGTGTATATAGATCCACGGCCGCCGTGATAAATCAAGTATATAAAATATAATATAATATATAAAGGCGGACAAACGGTATACCTTGATGTCAGACGATAGCGATAAGTGGCTAATTGTACGCGCGCGGGAAACAAAGCAGCTCCGGGGCAGTGCGAAAACGATTTATTGACGGTGGAGACTGTACAGAGTGTACTCTCTGTACAGGGTAACTGACTTTGGACTAAAAATAATGTCATCAGTGCCGATCGTCATAAGACCGTCATAGTGACGTCGACGGTGACCGGATACATTTTCGAGTACCATCAGTACCCGTGAGGTGATCCGCTAATTACCACTTTTACGCCTCGGAATCCCAGTGAACGAGTAATGCTAGGTTCGGCAATCACTGATTTTTTTTAGCACTTTAATCGCGTATCGTTGTCAATACGATATCGCTACTGTTTCCGCTCGCCACCCGTGATGGTCAAAACTCAAAAGATAAAACATTTTTGTAACATTCTTCCGCTCCGTAACCAGAGCCGGAAAATTTTGTATGAAATGGAAAAAAATATATAAATATTTTGTGCATTTATGTAGCTGCGTAAATTAATATAATATAATATGTATTATAATATGTATTTAAAAAATATAGAAGTAAATCCATGTATTTGACACATTTCGGGTTTATTGTTGATTAGGATTTATAATTACTTGTTTTGCTTTATTATAATGACTACTGACCTAATTTCATTAAAATTAAATAAATTTATTAGGAATAAATACTATATTTTTTTTTCTTGGGGTAGTGGCGGCATATTTAAAAGGGCCCAGGGTGACACTTGTTCAAAATCCGACACTGACCGTAACCACCCACTAGAAAGTATAACGAGATGACATGAAGTGGCTAACTATTATAGTATGGAAATAATCTCATCTATGCACCGCAATAAGACATGTATTTGAATTTTTCGCTTCTAATAAATTTTCTTTATTAATTATTTTTTGATTTATTTAATGAGCTAATACCCTCAAAGGCTATAATGTTGTGTAGATTAACTAAACATAAAAACGACACGATTTTACGAGGGTGATAATACTATTTTCCCATATTTCTTCACAGTATTATATAATAATTATGTTCGACGAAGAAAAACTAACGATAATTTGATCGACCACCGCTGATATGACGAATGGGCATGAAACAATGTTAAATATAACACTTATGTAACACGTACATAACAATTTTTTTCTGATGATATCATATATTAACAATGATGTGATAACTAGTATTGGGACATAATATATTCGGATAGCCAGAATGTTATATCCGAATATTTCGAATAGCAAAATACCAATATTACGGATTCCTACTCAAATATTCGAATATTTATAGTATTCAGATTTTTGTATTTTCAATGTTTTTCAAGTATGTAGATATTTATTTTGGCTGCAAACGAATTGTGTCCCAAATACTGAATTGTGACCCTCAATTATTTTTTCGGATTAGGTACACATAATTTTGGTCTAACTAATATAAATAAAAATTAAAAATAACTACACAAATAATTTTAATAATATTACATATCAGGCAAAAATGTAAATTAAACAATTTTTATAATTTCACATTGAGAAATTTATCTATTACAATATTAAAGGTATGTTATGTAATATTATATTTTACACAAAAAATGAGAAGTTTATACAAAAAATTGTCATATTATTATTATAGTCATAGATCTTATAAGGTCTATGGTTATAGTAAAAATATTAACCTAACTTAAAAATAATCAATGTGGTTTTGTTTAATTCATATAAATTGAAATTAAAATTTACTACATAAATCATTTTATTAATATTACATATTAGGCAAAAATTTAAATGATACCATTTTTATACATATTTTATTTTTATGTAGAACATTTTATTGAATTTATCAGCACACAACTTGAGTAAATCTTCATAAAACAGTTGGGACATAATTCGTGTATTCCACTTTTATCATTGGGACACAAGTCTTGTACGAGAAATTTCGTCAGGACACAACTCATTAACTGCGTTTATTTTTACTATGATGAAAATCGGGACTTATGCAATATATGAATAGACAATAGTAGGTATAATATATGTTTATATTCGAATAATAAAATAACCGAATATATCTAAATAGTACAGTTATCTAAATACTCGACTATATTAATTATTTTTTATCCAGATTTTAAAATATCCGAGTATCCGCAAATTCTAACTGTTAGAATCTAACACTAATGAAAACACTTAAAACCCGATTGTTCGACTGAAATTATTACTGAAAAATAATTAATCTTTTGTGAGAATACTGATACAAAAATAAAATAAAATTCTTTAAATAATTTACATTCAAATGTATAAGATACGTTAACTATTCTAAACTCTAAAGCATAAAAATTAGTAGTATCTAATAGTTTTTTTTTTTTTTATAGCTATTTATCATTCTTTAATAGTAGTTTTGAAGTTATCTGATAATTTTACGAACATTTTATTTTAATTTAAACATTTTTTTTTATAGAATTATAACTCATAATCGATCTTGTGATCGTGTTCAGATATTTTGTCTGTATACACTATATCGGATGAATGTATAATATTATATTCCGTTCTCCAAGATAATTTAGTTTACGACTACTATTGTTAGTGAAGAGTGGGGATTTTGAAGTTTGGTATTTTTGGCGGAGAACGGTGTATTATGGTTAAGTAATTAATACATTCTCTCAGCGAATGAAATTGCTATGGGCTGAATTGTAATTATTAAAAATATTTAACACTACGCAGTAACGTAATCTACTTTGCCTATACTATACGCCCGGCAACACTCTATGGTAGCGCAAAGTATATGTTAAATAATAGTTTATTAATATTAGTACTGACGTTGAACGGTCGTTTTTATTCTATACAAATAATAATTACGATAAGTGTAGCTGTACAGCAATATAACAATAGTTATTAAAATAAATAAATTGAATAAGTTGTATCCCTCGTGGCTCGGATATAATAATATAATGACCCTTATTAGAGCGCATAATAAAATTATGAATTGCAATAGTGATAATAAAATAATATACTAAATTGATATTTAATTAATGAGTATTCACAAGCAAAAGTAGGAAAGAAACATTTTATGCATAAAGAGTTGGTAAATTAATATGTCGTATGCATAGATATAGTCAAATCAGCAATTTTACTAAATGACCGCAGGCAAATAGTTAAAGAATTAAATTTTTATACGATTTTGCTATCCGCCTAGAAATTTAGTTAAACAACTAGTCATGATAAAAATTAAACATTTTATATTATTATAAATACTTAGCTATATTTTCTTATCAATTATTTATTGTTATTCTATAAAAAAAATTACTATTGTTTGTGCGCCATCGCCGACCCGTTACTCCGACGTACGTCGCAACGGGCGTCGAACACTTGCGACGTTTAACCCCGTCCCCTCTCCTCCCCCCCCATCACTGATCGCTCCGGTGAAGCTTACTTTTCTATGATTGCGCTCTCGCCGGGAGTTCATTTTTCGGTGTACGGATCCGTTTTCGACCGCCTTTTATTTTATTCCATACGACGTTACGTGTTATTCACCGTTGTACCTGCGTTATTCGGACGGTTCGATTTCGCGCGTGTCAGTGCGTTTACTTCATTACTATTGTCGTCGTCGTTGTCAACGTCGATCAATGTTTTCCCTTGTGCACTGTCGATCTCGAGGGTGACGGCACAGATGCGGTCGGCACAGTTGCGGTCTATATACGTTTTCGGTGGCACTTGTGGTCACTATATTATATTTTAACTGGTTTTACAATACTGACATAATAACATAAAATATTATTAACAATACTATAGTAAAACTTGTACTAGAGTAAAACCAAACATTCCTTCTTTTCTGTTATTTTTATATACAATTTGGTACAACGTTATCGATGTCATTGCGATAACTAAAATGATTTTTGAAATAAAATTTTTTTATTATAATTTATTGAAATATTATCAATAAAATAGGTACTAAAAATTAAAATACATTTTATATTATTAATATAGTATGATATATATATATAATGTGTATTGTGTACAAAATAAATGTTCCACACAAATACAAGTATAAGTTTGATAACTAAATATTATTTATATTTTTATTAGTACATAATATTACAATACACCCAACCATATTTGAATAATTCAACCTTATACTACTTAAAGTAGTATGGTATAGTATAGACAGTATAGTATAGCTTTCCTAGGTTTTCCAATAATAATTTTGTTTCTTTTGCTTTCTGTTACATTTACTGGCATTCTTTGAAAAACGTAAAAGTGACTATAACATTGCAAGTATACATACAAAAGTGTCAAACATATGCATGCAAGCACTATCCCAATTTGTCACCTTAAAGTACCTTATACTCGCTTTAATAATAATAATAATAATAATAATAATTTGTAGGTAACGTTAAATGTAAGATGCCTTAAATATTATATACGACTTATTAGGTACCATTTTCAATTAGTCATACGTACTTTAGGTACTTAATTGTTCGAAAGTAGTATTTAGATTATGTTTCCGGACATATTTTATTTTTATTTTAACATATTATATAATATATTTATATTCTATTTTTCACCCAAGAAATTAACCCATATTGGCCATATTATTCTAGTAATATATACTTTGAGATTCCATAGTAACATAATAATGTGATATAATACTATTAATTACATAAAACATTTAAATACAGTTCAGTATTCGCATTTGTGAAATATTCAAATACATAATTATTATATTTTTGAACATCATTAAAATATGCTTATTACGTTAATGTACTTTTTAAAACCTTACGTGGTAAACTATCTGGACCGACTAAAACGTAAGTATCTTATTTATAATAATTTTTATAAACTGTACCTATATGAACGGGTGTCGATTGATAGTACACAAGGAAAAAATTACGCAATGAACGCGCCCGCGTATTTTGGTAGTTTAACACAACGAACGGCAGCTATGATATTTTTTCCGTCACAGCATTTTATTTTAATAAATAAAATTGCATTATACTAACTGTCCTTTGCAGACACAAAGATCGCAGAGCGGGCAGAAGACGCTGCGCCTCCGGCTGAACCAGCACCGTTGGTTTGCGTGGAGGATGAAATACCGGCGGCGACTTCCAGTGTTTCGGCTGGAGAGTCGCCGGTACATGTATCCGGACAACGCACATCAGCGGTGAAGGTTAAGACGGAGGCGCAGATAGCTCGGACCCGAAGGAATTTGAAGAAACTGAAGGAGAAGATAAAGGCGAGGAAGATACAAGAAAAAGCTAGAGAAAGTTCAGAACCGGAGACCGGAGACAATAATGTATATTAAAATGCTATGCCTCACCAACCTCTCCCCACCGTACAATCAAGGGAATGTTCAGAACCGGAGACCGGAGACAATAATGTATATCATAATGCTATACCTCACCAATCTCTCCCCACCGTACAATCAAGGGAATGTTCAGAACCGGAGACCGGAGACAATAATGTATATTATAATGCTATGCCTCACCACCCTCTCCCCATACCTATGATGTTCGCGACCCCCAGTGCCCCTCCTCCCCACATTTCCCATTATTATGTCTATCCCTATAACTTTTGTTCTGGAGTTCGCCACCCCTTTTGGCTCCCTGATCAGTGGCGTAACTAGGATTATTTTCTAGGGGGTCACCCCACACAGGCAGTGTCCATCGCAACCGATTCCCCGTCGTCACCGTCGTACTTGTAAAGTATACCACATTTTACACCCCCCCCCACCATTTGTTTCTCGAAATGTAATGATTGCAATTTCCCTTTTTTCTTTCTCAATCTAACTACGTTCTTCTCTTATATAATCTCATCTTCCGAAATTAATATAATATACCGTATTGGTGTACGTTTAAAATGTACATAAATCTATATATATATATCGAACGTGTTATACGTTTCGTTCATACTGGTAACCCCGAGGTTACGGCACGAGAGTGTTCATGGACCCTGCGGAACCACGTATTAAAACAAAAATTGTATATTATTATATGCCATATGAGCGAACTCTACTGTTTATCCGTCGAAATTTATTTTATATTACCTACCTTACAAAATTCACCATTCTGTGACATAAAATAGTATATTGTGTGGCAAGCGCAGAAGTGAGCCATTTCAGTCACCCAAGACTGAAATGATCCTCTGCGCGAGCCACACGTCATACTATTTTTTGTCACGCTTCTGTATTCATGGTAAATGTTATGCAGGGATCTATGCAATAATAGACTATTCAAAATTAAAATACACAAGTTATAAAATCAACAAATATTGTGATTTTCCCTAATGGCAATCACATGGCAAATAAACGTATCCACTTCCTTTCACAAAAATATTATTCTCTTACAGTTAAAAAATCGTAAAGCAAAGCTCCCAATACTCCTAAAATATTATTACCTCTTTATATAATTATACTCAAAAAAGTAACAAAAAAATATGTTATTTTCCTGTAAAGAAAAAAAAATACTATCTAGGTATTCGTGCTAAGTATCCATATCCTACTGTGATCATTATTATAATTTTATTCTTATTGATAAAAAAAAATGTAAAAACAAAATGTAATGCCTACCAAGGTAAACTATTACAATATGAGTTATAGAAAAAATGCATTGCATCATTCGATGGTTTTAATTTTATTATTTGTTATAATATTCATGTTTGTTTGTCATGTAAATGTTAACTTTTATGCATTAATCAATTTATGAATGTGAAAAAAATTATGACCTGTTCTTTTCTGTATAAATATATCGATATATTTATACATAGTTAATTTAATTGATTTTTATTATTTATGAGAGATGAAGTTAGGTTGAGCTATAGTTATGTTATTCTAAATTTCAACATGACTTATAGAAAAAAATTAATTGCATCATTCGATGATTATAATTTCATTATTTATTATAATATTAAAATTGTTTGGTCGTAAAAATGTTTTGTTTTATGCATTTATCAATTTATGGTTGTGAAAAAATAAATTAATACATTTTTTTCTGTACAAAATATTTATATTGACACTTCGCTACTAATTACTTACTATATATAATTAATAAATAATTAAAAGTATTGTGTATATAGGTATTATTATAAATTATTGTTGTTTTGTAAATGAAAATAATATACGTATTATTATATATGACAAATTGATGTTTTTTTGTTGCTTACATTTTACATATATTATATTTAACAAATAATTAGATACATACCTAGTAATTGATTATATAATATTATTTAAATTAAGGGTATTTCTTTTTTAAGTTGAAATAGTTTAACACTTAAGTTTACCACAAAATAAATAATTTAAAAAAAGGATATCCCTTTTTTTTTATCCCCCAAAGTACCAATAAGATTAATTTTACTTGAATGTTGATAAAAAAAAATTAGTTGGGACAAATTACTTGAACATTTAATAGAAGGGTCCACATAACTTGTTCTAACTCTCATTCAAAAATTATAAAAATACATAGGCACAATTTTTTTTTTATTAGCATTTGAAGTTCAAATATTGACAAAAATTCGTCAAAATCATAAATATTTTTCACTATTTGGTAGTTAAAAATTTATAAATATTTTACTATCAAAAGCTAAGAATTGAAAATTTAATACTATGCTGTCCATAAGTTAAGCTTAGAATAATTATAAAAAACTTTAATGATTATTGAATTTAAATAATTTACGATTGTTTAAAGTTTAATTTTAATTTGAAATCAAAAATACACATGTAAAATAACGTTTTACTAATAAACAATTTTCGATTTTTGTTATTTTTAAAAAATTACTAAACGTAAGATCTTGAAGCTTTTACTTAAATGTTTGAATTAGTTTCAAAATAGAATAAATGACAGTATTTAAATATAATATATCCCAGACTGACAAATCATCTCCGTTCAGAATCGTTTTTCGTATACAATGATATCTATCATTGCATTCAAATTTACCTACCCTAGTCCGAAATCCACCCCACCCCCTAATGTACAACAGAGCGATACTCACTTACCCGCTTTTTTTTTTGGTTTGCATTATTTACCATAACATTTGATTCCTAAGGCGTTTATTGAGATTATAACTATAGGTACGTCTTGTCCAGATGAAAAAAATTTTTATGATTTTACTGTTTAATTTTTAACTATGAATCAAATGTGTACGGTTTTGAACGTGTAAAATTTACGGTTATGGCGACCGTCAGAATTTTTTGGTGTACCTAAAAAAAAAAACTATACCTAATAACCTAAAATGTTTGAAATTTTCACCAAATGTATATAATATAATTTTCTATACAAGATAACATTTTTATATCTATTGAATTATATTTTGACATTTCTCTTTTAAAATTAAAAAAAAAAAATAATTCGATTATTGTAAATAAAAAAAATATTTGGTCAAAAACTTTGAAAATTGACTATGAAGAAGTTATACATAATCATAAATTATAATATGTCAGTTAAAAAATACATCAAATATATTTTCAAAATATTTATTTATACGTCTTTAAAGTTAGAATCTTAATGAAATTTGTCGAAATCATGAATATTTGTTAGTCATTTTTTGATTACAAATGTTATAAAATAATTTTATTGTAACAGTTTGAGAACTTTAGGGTTTTTTCATTTAATTATTAAAAATTATTGGTTCCACTATCAAAAAAATTAAACTGCTATAACACAGGTAAAGTTCTTCTCAGTGCGATTTAAAATTTTGGTAATTTTGATATAAATATCGGAGAAGTAAAGTTGTCTCGCGCAAAACAGTTTTTAACTATGCTACGCGTATATAAAACAGAGACAACACGTGCGGGTATAGCGTCCTCTTAATGATTCAAAATAATTTAAATATGATTAGCTTACGGAAGAATCGTTGAAAAATAAAAATCAATCAATCAATAGGGGATATCCCGATTGCGTCCTGATTTTAATTTTTACCTTTTTTATAACCTGAGTACGTCCGCAGTCTTATCGACAAATAATATTGTATAACCCGAGTGCGTCCCCGGTCCACAGCTATAGGTATACTTATTTAAGATGAAATAATCAAATAAACTTTTCAAAATACAGATTTGGCCGTTTGGCGATCGAATATTGCGGATGAAATCTACAACTTTAATACTTTATAGGTACTTAATTTTTAGAGCTATGATTGTGAAGCACTGAAACGGTAGAAAAATTGCATTCATCTCCTCGTGGTGCACCCTGGGTAACTCTAAATTAACTGTAACGCACTAAAGCTATGTCAAAAATATGATTTTTTTTTGGGACGCACTTGGGTGTTACCTTTTTTCGGCACACTTAGAACATTAAAAAAAGGTAATTTCGAGATGCAATCAGGAAACTACCAATCAAAATTCATATATGCATAGGCGCAACTAGAGGGGGGGCTTAGCCCAATATTAGTGATGTAGGGGCAAAGCTCTCATGGGTCACTGATGTCAATTTAGCCTACCCAGAAATAGAGCTCTAGTTGCGCCTATGCATATATGTAACATTCTCATTATAAAATAGTGAATACCTAAAAATAACAACCAAATCCTCATCAGTCCTTCATTGGATCCAATGAAGTTTTATATCTTGGGTTAAGCGTGTGACAAGCAACTCATATTATGGAGCTCACTTTGGTAAGTTCTAAAATACAAATTAAATTAAATTTTCAATCTAAAACCACTCTCAAAATTAAAAATTAAAATATTTTATCGACACTTATTATGTACACATACAACAACAAAACATGACAATAACAATATTGTAAAACAAGAAAAATATATATTTATATGAAAATATATTTTTAGTTAATGTGGATACATATTTTATAAGATCAATAATATTTTATCAACAAATCAATTAAAATTGACATAGGTAGTAACATAGGTCATACGGAATAGCTCTCTGGGGTACCACTAAACCATCGAACACTAGAACCATACAAGCATTCCAAGCCATTTGCCTACGCATAATTGCTAAAGCCCCTTGGTACGTCACAAATATTGCTCTTCATAACGACCTCAAAATACCCACCATTAAACATACAGCTATCAAATATTATCTTCGCCTGCACTCCAATATGGAACATCACTCAAACCCCCTCATCGCTCAACTTCATACCAATGCTCTTCCAGACAACCCAGCCAGACGCCTCAAACGTGAATGGCCCAGAGATCTTCTCAACGCACATTAATCTTAACCTTGTATATTACTATCTCCCCCTAAATTACTTCCACGTAGGAATTTCTAATGTGAAACTTCTACTCATTGTACTTTCCTCATTGCCACTTATAAGTTATAATTATTATCACATTTACTTATTGTACCATTTTTGTATAGATTGTAAATTCACAAATAAACGATTTAAAAAAAAAAAAAAAAAAGGTAGTAACATATAAAAGAAACATTTAGTGGCATATAAAACGGTCATTAGTTGATAATGTTGTTAGGTAGTAGATAAATTTATATATTGACCTTATATTTCCTAACATAAAATGACAGACACACAATTTTATTTTAACATTTAACCACGTTATAAGACATAATATATAAACAGCATGATACATAAAATATATTTCTAAATAATTGATAAAATATAATTTATAATAATCAACATAACAAATTTAAACTCTAAAAACAAATATTTAACAAAATATATTTTAAAATTATAAATGTTTTAAAAAGAATATAAAATTTGTTTTTTAATAATTGATTCATTTTGGTCAAAATATTGTACCTTATAATGTTCTCTATCAATAATTTGGTATTTATCACCTCTGAAGTTCAAAAAGTCTTCTGAAAGCCTTTCAAGACCATCAAAATATATTTGTAATAACACTGGTGGTGGGTGTTCTATACCGGCAAATTTCGAAACTGAAGTATAATAATGCATTGCCCACTTTGTTTTACCTAGCGCATGAAGATCCTTTAATCTCTGACCACTAGCCAATCGAGCCTCGATTTCATCATAGGTATCTTGAAGCATTTCTTTTTTAACAGGCATTTTCACACCACCTTCTAAAATCTTTTTAACAATTCTGGACTGAAAATATATTAAATATTATATAAATGATAATAAAAATATGTATTTTTAAATTGCTCATATTATAAAAAAAAAACTATTAAATTACCTACCTGAAAATCAAATAAGTAAAATCCTGTAGTGTTCCTAGGTACACCAATAAACGCCATTGTTGGATATTCAATATTAATCATATGTTTAAAAAGATTTTTAATAACATTATTTTCAACATTTATTCCACATTCATTACTTAAAAATGGATATTTATATGTATATCCTAAAAAATAAAACCAATAAGTAACATAGAATGAAATAAATTCTTTCAACTCACCTGTACAGTATACTATAGTGTCAATTTTTTCATAAGAGCCATCTTGAAAAATAACACCATCTTCAACAATTTCTTTAACATCGGTCTTGTGAAAATAATTAGATGGAATTTTCAACTTCATTAGTCGAGGATTATGATGACTCAAGAAAACCTAAAATGATGTTTAAATTATTAATAGGTAAGCTTAAAAATATGATTTTAAAGATTACCTTATCCGCTACTTTTGATGCGCCAAATGAAATATCTAGGCCAGATGCACCACAGCCAATAACCAACACTGAGTTTCCTTTAAATATATCTGCATCTCTATAGCTATGACTATGCATGATTTTCCCACTGAATATGTTGGAACCTTTAACATCTGGAATTGCAGGATTGCTATAATTACTAGAATATAAACAAGGTTAAATAAGTAAATCACATAAAAGTATATAATGTATACAATATATTTTATAAGCCAGTGATTCTAAACCAATTAAATGGGTACCAGTCCATATTATATTGCAAAATATTATATTTTTAATGTATTGTACAAAATGATCTGTAATTCTATATAATAACTCATCTGCCGGTCCACGACCACAAAATACCTAGTTAAGAAACACTGTTATAAACTAGGTATTAATTTTTACAAAAGTTTATTTATTTATTTTTAAATTAAATTAACTTTAATTATAAAAAAATATAACATAAATTCAATACAAAATATCTTATATAATATAGTGGGTACTATATAATACTTATTGAATAGTAATAAAATAATTAAATTATAGCCAACCATTTTAAATTAATAATAGAGTAGATAATACACAGTTATGAATATGTTATATTAATCAATATAATTACATAAATATTTTATTTAGATTCATTAAAAAAATGTTAAAGAATTAAAAACAATTTTAATCAAATTAATTATGACAATTTTTTGTTTCAGTAAATTCTTAAAATTGGACAGTATAAAATACATTGTAAAATAAATTTGTTTTAAAAACTGTTAATATGTCTATGATCACTTACCCAACACATATCAACAATGCATCAAAGATGAAAGTTTCTTTACTTTGTTGTTGTAAATTGAGAACATTTACTTCCCATTGACTGTCATTGATAGGTCTTACTTTTTCTACATGATGTTGAAACTATACATAAAATATAACAATAATATTTATGAGGGATAAATATAATAATTATTTTTAATTGCAGAATGTAATGTTTGACTTACCTTAATATATGGTCTTAAATTAAAATGGTCAGTAAAATCGTTCAGATATTTCTGTATGTATGCAGCTGGAAAGTAACAAGCGTCGCCAACGCCTTTATGTGGAAATCCACTTAACTCCATAATTTCTTTTGGCAGATTTGACCTGATAGTATAGGCAATATGTTGAAATATAAGTGCATAATATGACAAATGCGATACCTAACAATCACAATTCATTCACAGATATACCTCAGGCTTTTGTACATGCTGGAGTGAACTGGTAAGCCATACTGATCTCGGTCGACATCGTCTGTATAGACCCATGTACCTCCTATGCTGGCAGTCTGTTCAAACGCAACACATTTGAACTGTGAATCTTCGGCTGCAAAATTTTTCAGAGCCGCCAAACCGGATGCCCCACATCCAATAATTCCAATGGTCTTTTTGTTCACTTCTTTAGTACACGGAGACATAATGGTTTACAGCAGTTTTTTAAAAAAATTACTAAGTGCCAAAGACACTGAATCCAAAAAAAAATTTAGAGTATAGTTAGTAGGTATGCGTCCAACGTGCACGGACAGCGAGCGTTCGATTTAAATAAATAAACGAAACGAGAATTAGTACTTTAAAGTCGAATTGTAAATCACACAATGAGATTTTTTATCAATTTTATCCACTTGAGTACTTTAACTTGTTGAATTATTATTATTAGGTATTATAAATGAGTCAAACTCAAACGTGATACTGCGCGACTCCCGACAAATGACAATTGATAACAAATAATAACGGATAATATTAAGATAACAGCAATATTATTCTGTGATATAATATTGTTCCGTTGTTATGGCACTAGATTTTAATTATTTCTACCTACTTTATTACGTCATAATAACAATATTCAATGTACGGCTCTATTTCAGTCAATGTCACGGCCCTTAGTATTATTAATTATTAACACGGTAATATTTTGCAATCGTAGTATCACGATAAATTCAAGTAATCAAGTTTTTAATATTTAACTATCTAAGTATTATAGCTGTATAGGCGTATAGTAGCAAAATTTAGAATACTATTTAATATCTTATATCTACAGAGTGTCCCACTGAGATCTGACAAATGAAATAACTTTTGTTCTAATTAATATTTTTAAAAAAAAAAATTCAGTATTAAAAAATAAAAAATAAAAATTGTATAATAACAATTTAGGGCAATTATCTATGAATTATATTTAAAAGAAATTTTTTAAAAATATTGATTAGAACAAAAGTTATTTCATTTGTCAGATCTCAGTGGGACACTGTATACCTAGTGTATAAATAATGATTTTCAATACATAATTAGAAAGTAATAATTTATTATCATTGATGTGATGGATACACGACATCAGTCGTGCGTCATACAGAATGTATGATATTATATTATTTCCGATTTCAAATGCGCAATAAAAAAGTAGGACGTAGGTGATCGTATTATGACCAAATAATAATATCACCGGTTACTACTACGTAATAACTAATTGCTATACAGACTATATACAGTAGGTATACGGTATACAGAGTAATGGGTGATTCTTTTGGAGATGAATATATATATTTTTATTTTTTCGAAAATGATTAGGTATTGATTTTTGAAGACACTATTTTTTTCCCATTTTTTATCGTTGTCGTATTTAATTGTTATTAATTTTAAAAAACTATTCTGCTTTGGACAATGGACATCGTAGATAATCAAAAATGTAACTTGTCATTCAAAAAATTTAAAAACTTATAATGATAATAAAAAGTTATATTGCTATTTAGTAATGAATTAAATGTTGATAAAACACTCTTTCCAAATACGTTACCTAATATACTGTTCAAGAAATAAATTCACCCATCTACTTTAAAAGAATCACTCTGTAAATTTAATAGACGATTACATCCGTATTCCGTATTCCGTGTAGTATTGGTAGCCACTAGCCGATAGGTACAGACTACAGAGTGCGATCTTAATTGACCATCGTTTCGCGTGTTATAAGTTCCGGCAATATCACACTTAGGTACCAGTTACCATCATCTACTATAGAGTATAGCTATATAGTTAATATTATTTATAACTTTTTTATTTATTTTATAATATTAAAGATCTAAAGAAATAATAGTTTAATAAGACACATTTGTATTGTTTGTTTTGATGGATATACAATTATACAAATTCTTTTTCACATTTTCGACATCGTTTCAATTTTATATTCGTGGACCTATTTTTTTTTTTTTTTTATCAATATATTCTTCATTTTAAACAGAAATCCAAACAACCAGCCCTTTAAAATACTTACACGCACTAGCTAAATTATCTATTATATTTTTTAAAGGTACCTAAACAACTTCTAAATAAGTCAGTAACTATAATAACACGATATACGACTCAACTTTGACCTTGAAATATATTATTAAGTATACTTATAAATTGTAATAGCCAATAGGTATAAAAAAAAACTAAAGTCCTATAGTCACACTCTGAGGATCAAATATCCATCTAACAAGTAACAAGTAATATTTACAGGGAATGATGATAAACGTCCGTTAACTAACTTTTTTAACGAGATCAAAAAGTTATAGATTCATAATTTAATTATTATTTTTTATATATTTTTTCAATAACATTTAAATAGGGAGACAATAATAATGTAAAGTAAGTTTGGAAATTTATTCAATATATAGTTAATTTTTTAACTATTTACTTATATAAAAATGACAATAAATTAAATAATATTATACATAATATATGATTATAAACGATGAAAAGTTAATAATTAACTCACGATCATAATATAAGTTTAAAATTAAATGTTTTGATGCAACGAGTATAGACAGGCATGTAGTATGTAGTATGTGAGCTTTACTTCAATGGTTGTAAGTATCTACCTACTTTATTATATTATTATCTATGTAGTGTGTATCATTATTGGTATTGTTTATTCCGAATTTTTTGTAAAACAGTAGAGTTTTATTCGATGTTTGCATTATGCATAGTTTTTATTTTATATATCCCTGATTTATTTTACATCAAGTACTCAATATACGTCTAATATGCGAGATAGATCTTGTAAATCATTTGCGCATCAACTTATAATATGTATATATAACAATACGACTAGAAGATATTAGAAATACACAAAAATTAAAATTGTTTATTAATTTTTATCTTAAAATGTTATGCTCGTTTAATACCTATTCAATTCTCAAGTATTGAGTAGCCAGTAGGTATGTATTTCTGTTTAAAAATAAAAACATAGCTATCTATATTACATTATTATGACACTATTAAACAACTGAATCAGCCTATAGATTTTTATCGCTGTAATATGTACGATATATCTGTTGTAATTATGACTATTTTTTAAAGTTTTATTGAATTAGCCAATTTATAATTAACTATTTTACCTTTTATTCTTTTCATAAGTATAAGAAGGTATAATTACTATAATTGCTATATTTATTCAATTTTCAAATCAAACCAGAATTTGGTATTAAAATTTTAATTAATCAACTTAAGTTCTTTTAATATATTACATATTATATACGATGTATGTCACATACAGTTTGTGATGTACAACTATGTGTATGTACTACATACTTTACAATATTTTTTATACCCTTCTTCTATTATTTTATATGTTTACACATATGTAAATGGCGTAGGTACGATACTACGATATTATTTTGATGCAGTTGTGATCGGTGACTTAAATTCTAAATGTGTATAATTTCATTAATAAATGCTGAACTTAGCTAGGTACCTATATTTGTACGTATATTATTAAACCTATAATGGGATTAAACTTCTTATTTCTAGTAATTCGTGGTCATTAAATGTTCTATTTTAATGTTTGCCAAAAAGTCAATTACCATTTTGCCAATGTTTCATTTTCATTTCGCTCCAACTACTCACTTCATAAGACTTAAAAATTAAAAATGTCTCAGGTTTGGTTAAACTCCATTAAAACCGATTACATGCTAAACTTAACTCAAGTACTAATACCTTCATTAAAAATATGGCTACATTATACATCCCTGATAAACCATCTCACAAGCTTAAATGAAATTGGAATCATAATTGTAAATTAAATTAATTAACATTAGTATATGGTTACCCGCAATGGGTGTTTTCCTCAACATTTATTCATTGTTATAATTATGTATTATCCAAATTACTTAATGTACTGCTATGGTGTACAGATTGTTTTATATTAAAAACAAATCTAAGAATTTATATTATTTAATATAGGTTTCAGTTAACTAAATGCAATAATACAAAATTTTAAATACAACATTGCATAAATAATTAGGTACAATAAGTACATATAGTAAAATCATAAATAAAAACAATTGAAAATAAAATAACAAGTCAATTAGAAATAAGAATATTACATTAGGTATAATTTATTATAAACCAAAATAATTCAAATTTGTGTATACCTACATATAATTATCATTTATCACTTATATCTCGTAGAAGTATAGAAGTATTCCTATTGTCAAAATCGATCGTGTTTGTACTTCATATTAAAGTAGATATTGAAAAATATTTTAACTATGAAAATAATTGCACTTATTCTAAGGTGTAGGTTATATTACGTATAGTATATTACATTGTACACAAGTCAATAGTCGATAACTGAATTATAATGATAAATAAAATAATATTATATGAAAATAACTAACAAAAACAATTTGGAAAATAAACATCAGGCGTAGAAACGGGGCATGACCTTAATACCTATAGTCGAACGACAGGGAATAACCGTCTGTTTACATTTAATAATTATGTGGTTTCTACAATATATCACTATAATATATACCAGGGGTCGCCAACTGACGGATCGTGGTCCACATCCGGACCGCGAATACTTTTTATGGACCCTTAACCGTAGAGTAAATTTTAAAATTTTTATGATATAAATAAATACAAATTATAAGTGTGTCATATAAAATTTATAATACGAAAAAAAAATTAATTAATCTGTATTGAACAAATACATAAATAAATCAATATAAATACTAATTTAAAAAAATATATATTTATTAACGTGTGTAAATTATTAATACTGTTAGGGACCACGGCCAGCAGTATGGCAAGTTTCAAAACGGACCTCTATATAAATTAGTTGGTGACCCCTGATATATACCTACTAATATTTTATACGAACGTGATAAAGAGCTGATGTGATGCAATAATAAGTATAAGTTAGGTATAGGTATATAAATCTCAGCGATTGTTTATATTATATTATTTTTCTCATGTAATTTTCATAATAGGTATACGTATTACGTGCGTCATTCATAAATCATAATTCATAATAAAGTCAAAAGTTTTATTTTACTGGACTGGTATTCCTATTTTCGTATTTTACTTACCTTAACGTAATAATAATATATATATGTGTAGGTAAATAATTTTTTTGTGCAAATCTACTCCTCAATACCTTTCTAATGATATAATCATTTCCCTTCCTAGTATGTTTAATAATTGTCTATAGGTGAAGTAATTTGTACACAGCAAAAAAGTGTTCGCATATTAATCAGGATGGCTTATGTATCCAGGAATTTTTCAAAGGAACCCCCGGTTCAAATTTTTTTAATATATAAAAAGTATTAAATAATCAGTGATGATTTGCACTTTAATAATTTTAAATTTTGTCAATCAATGAGACCACCAAAGCATACCCTCTTGGGTACGCCCCTGATATTAATATATTTCTTTTCGTCTCTTTTCCTAACTAACACATAACTATACCTAATGAACATAATATAATGTAGGTACAAGTGTCAAAAAATATTAAAATCACAAAAAAATATAAAGGTGTATCTACACTTAATTGCAGTCTAACATTATTATTATTTAAATACATTATTCAATGACACCTGATGATAACGATAATTTGGACATTAATTGTATAAAACGAATAATGAATATGTATAAAATATATAGAAACCGAAGCTGTTACCACTCATTGTTATTTTTTTTCAATATCATCAGAAGTTTAATACATATATAAATATAATTTTATAATACAACAATCATCGAGTGTTCATAAGATGCCATTGTAGTCATTGTACAATATACGGCTGGTTGCGATAGTCTTGGAACACCATAATAAATATAATTTTTATACACTGTCCTACACTCCTACTTATATATTTCAAAAAGTACTAAGTTTACTGATTCATAATCTATGATCATATTTAACCACTTAGATTTATTAATACTTTATAAACTTTCACTTTTCATCAACAAATAATGAATGGGCATCTTCAATACCTATTGAAAAAGACTTAAGAGAGTATCTATACTAGAGTAGGTTATATTCATAGGTATATTGTTACATGATTAATTATTATGAACAATGATAAGTCCACAGTTTACTATAGCTTGTAATTTGTACTAAAATTAATATACATATACATATAATATAATATATTATATTATATCAATGACGTATTTATGAGAGAATTAAGAATATATATGTCCTCTTTAGCCTTTTTTTTATGAACGAATTCAAATAAATATTCTAATTTTTTATAAGCTAATTATTTCTTAAGTACACAGGTAAGTCATAAATTAAAAATTCCTTAAAATAAACCATTGTATGCTAAAGATTTTCATTTCTAACTCTTATACAACAGGAGTGGCCAAAAAATCTTTCATGTGGGCCACTTTGATAATAAATTATAACGCTGAAGTTAAGCCTGGCAAAGGCTAACAAAATTATATATCCCCATATTAATTATATTAAATTTGAACCCATTACAAAAAATTAAAAATAAACATATTTTGTAAAGTGTGATAAATTTCGCGGACTGCGTGTGACCCGCGAGCCATGGTTTGGCCACTACTACTGCTATACAGAATAATATTTTGTCATGCCTATTGACTGTTCACGGTTTAATAAACGTAATAAACATTGCCTACCTTGTACTTGATTATGGCGGAAACGTCTTTGAGTAATATTGTGGTGTTTTTGTCTGTTGAAACATATTCTTAAAACAGATAAGGTTGGAACTTTAACATATGCATTCATTAGAACGAATCCTAAAACATCATTTAAATTTTTTAAATTATTACAATTAATTTAATGTAGTGTTTATACGGTTATAATGGCAACGTTTATTCGTTCTATTTAAAATCACATTCTCTGTTGGCAAACGTTCAATTTTATTGATGCGCAATTTTTCTCTCTGTTTATGTACCCTCAACCTATATGAATTATTATAATAAACACAACGTCATCACGATGACGAATATCTTGACCACGATTAAAGATATACATATATATATATATATATCTTTAATCGTGATCTTGACGAATTTAACATTAATGTTATCATTTAAATTTTAAATAATTAAAAGCCAGCATGTTAGTAGTTTACCTGCAATAACACCTGTTTTGGCTGTTGCAGGATATCATTGTCTGCTAAAACAATACCTTATATTAATCACTATTAGTTATTACCTATTAAATAATAAATATTTACCCAACCATGATGTACATACTATCTGAGTATTACTACAAGAAACCTATAAGTACTAGGTACATAGAATATTATAAATTATAATTTATAAATTCTTTAGATTTTAAGCAAAATATTTTTTTTTGTTTTAAAATTTTAAATTGAGACTTGAGATATTAACTAGAAATGAATTCCCTGTAACATTATTTTGAACGAAAATAAATACAATATAGGTATTACATTTATAAAGTTAGGAACATTTTATTATATTATGTGAGTATAGTCCTGAGTCAAACAACTATAAATACAGAATAATTACCCTATTCTACTGACAAGCTCAAAATTTCTTCTATTTTCTAAAATCTGTCTAATCATTAACTCCCCCTCAGTCGTAGTTCTTATTAATATCAATATACCTATACCTTTGATGCTTTACCCGCTTTCATACCACGGTCTCTCTTTTTGAATCTAATTTGTACATAAATAAATATTTAATCTATTTGTATATTATTTACCTAACTCTGTTCACATTAACTCCGTTGTTTTTGGAAAATTTTTATATAAAATAAAAAAATTATTTATTATAAAGAACTTCAAATTTTAAATTTTAAATTCTTAGAAATATCGATCATGAAGTGTAAAGGTATTTAGGTCATATTATAATACATATAACTAGTATATCAACTAATTTTTCACAAATTGTTGTGTATACTACTTTTTTTTAAGTAGAATGCGCGAAATGGCACGTTGTTTTGTATTTTTATTAAATTGTATGAGATACCACAATATTTATTTTATTTATTATTTCATTAATAATTATTATGGTTCTAATATTTGCGATTGAGACAATAGTTATTTCAAATTTTGAATGTGAGATAAATTTTATTGCCATGAATAAAATATAGTGACTTAGAATAGAAATACGTTAACGCTTTTTAATCATTATTGACATTGTTACTCGTTAGTTGTTAGTAATACAATATGCTAAACTGTTGAACTATCCGCATCCGCTAATAGATTTATACCAAGTAGGTAACTATATAAAATCGGCTGCATCTGAATTGGTTCCCGATATTCTAGGTAGGCGACATATGACCGAATTGGTTCCCGATAAAGTTTTTCGAAAAAACAAAATACGATATAATATAAATTAAATATTTAATACTATATTATAACATATAATATATTATATAAATATATAGGAGTTATAGGACTTTCAAAAGATTTTAAAAATAATGATTCCGAAATAGGGCTAACATCAAATTGTTTTTTTGGAAAAGATAGCTCATTTCCACCAACAATTTTGGTTGAATAAACCAGTAGTAGAGAACAAACTTATTGCTGTGAGTCATTTCACAGCAAGTTCAACAGTTGCTTTTATTCCGCCCATCCAAACATATTTCAATTTATGGTTGTAGTAAAAAAAGTTCAAATTGAAACTTATATAAAATTGCGAAGTACTCTGTAGTTTGTTCGTACCTGAAGTTTAAAAATAAGGAAATATTTATAAAAACAGAAATTGACAAACATAAAAATATCGAAATCAGTGATTTGAATTTTTTTTAAATGTTTATTATAAGTTTTAACCTCAATAATAAAAATAATAACTATAAAAAAAGCGGGTAAGTGAGTATCGCTCTGCTGTACAATAGGGGGTGGGGTGGACCTCGGACTTGGGCAGGTTAAATTTGAATGCAATGATAGGTATCATTGTATACGAAAAACGATTCTGAACGGAGATGATTTGTCAGTCTAGGATATATTATATTTAAATACTGTCATTTATTCTATTTTGCAACAAATTCAAACATTTAAGTAAAAGTTTCAAGATCCTACGTTTGGTAATTTTTTAAAAAAAATACAAAAATCGAAAATTATTTATTAGTAAAACGTTATTTTACAAGTGTATTTTTGATTTCAAATTAAAATTAAAACTTTAAACACTCGTAAAATTTTTTAAATTGAATAATCCTCAAAGTTTTTTATAATTATTCTAAGCCTAACTTATGGACAACATAGTATTAAATTTTCAATTCTTAGCTTTTGATAGTAAAATATTTATAAATTTTTAACTACCAAATAGAGAAAAATATTCATGATTTTGACGAATTTTTGTCAATATTTGAACTTCAAATGATAATAAAAAAAAATTGTGACTATGTATTTTTATAATTTTTGAATGAGAGTTAGAACAAGTTATGTGGACCCTTCAATTAAATTTTCAAGTAATTTGTCCCAGCTTAATTTTTTTTATCAACATTTATAAAAAAAAAATAAAATAATTGATTAATTTCAAATGAATATAAATAGCTCAAAAAAAGTCAAAATATTTTGAAAATCAAATCACGTAAAGAAAATGGCAATCTAAATAACTGGTAAAATGTTCAAGTATTTAGACTTATACTATTGAATAACAACAAATATTAAAAATCGTTTGACGCTAAACCGTTATTTAACGCGGTTTTGTAAAAATTTAAATTTCAATTACTCATAAAATTTTTTTGTCTTAGTCCGGTAGAATTTTTTTGCAGGGAGTTGAAGAAAAATTTATGGAGAACCATGTACTAAATTTTTAAAACTTAGTTGTAAAAGAAAAACTTTTTACGATTTTTCAACCTATAAATTACTTGCAAATTTTCGCAATTTTGACATATTTCGTATAAATTCGCTTTAAGCACTTATAAAAAAAAAATTGTGACCAACGATTTCGAATTTTTTTTATCATTTTAAGAATAACTTATAAGAAAAGCGGGTAAGTGGATATCGCTCTGCTGTATATTAGGGGGTGGGGTGGACCTCAGACTATGGAAGGTTAAATTTGAATGCAATGATAGGTATCATTGTATACGAAAAACGATTCTGAACGAAGATGATTTGTCAGTTTAGTATATATTATATTTAAATATAGTCAAATATTCTATTTTGAAACAAATAGTATAGTTTTTATATGTTACTATGGTTACTATGGCCAACATTCGCATTATGAGCGTATGAAATTTAATTTAAATTTTGACATATTTCGTATAAATTCGAACTTTAAACACTTATAAAAAATAATTGTGACTAACGATTTCGGATTTTTTTTTATCACTTTAAGAACAACTTATAAAAAACCTTGTATTAAATTTTCAAGATTTTCTGGCCACCCAAAACATTTTTATCGGCATTTGAAGAAAAAAAAACTTAGAAAAGTCGAAAATTTCAATTGTCTATTAGTAGCTTAAAAATGGTCAAAATATTTTGAAAATTTAACTGTAAAGAGATATCCATAATATAAACATTTGGTGAAAATTTCAAGTATTTACAATAATTAGTTTTTGAGTTACAGCAAAATCAAAAAATCGATTTTGTTGAAAAGTGGTTTTTCCGGAAAATTTCCATTTTTCTGTCATTTTTTTTTTTGTTTTTCTCGATTTTTTTGAAAACTATTAGAAAATTTTAATTTTGACCCCCATAAAGTACCAACTAGATTCAATTCCCTATTCAAAGAGGGGCTGAAGTCAAAAATCAGAGCATTATTACTGCTCCAAATGTTGGAGTCAGACACAAAAAAAAAAAAAAAAAAAAACACACATCATAGTAAATGCAATACATTCATCACTTCGTTCAGAATCTAAAACCTTGTATTAAATTTTCAAGATTTCTGGTCCGCCAAAAAATTTTTTTTAAGAAAAAAATACTTAGAAAAATTGAAAATTTCAATTGTCTATAAATAGCTCAAAAATTCGATTTTGTCGAAAACTGGTTTTGCGTAAAAATTCCCGTTTTTCCGTCATTTTTTTAGGGTTTTTCCCGACTCATGTAAAAAATATTAAAAATTTTTAACTTTTGACCCCCCAAAGTACCAACTAGATTCAATTTCCTTTTCAAAGAGGGGCTGAAGTCAAAAATCGAAGCATTTTTACTGCTCCAAATGTTGTTGTCAGACACAAAAAAATAAATATAAAAAAAAAACACACATCATTGTAAAACCAATACATCACTCCGTTCAGAATCTAAAAAAATGTATGAATCAAAAAAAACGATATACCTATATTTATTATTATTTATTTTATATTATTATTATAAAGCCACAATTTTTAACAACTCGGGAACCAATTCGGATATACCCTTTAAAACAACCCGGGAACAGAATTCGGACACTCCGATAAAATCTTGGATAATTAGTGGTAAAAAAATACGGAGAAACTTACTTGTTTACCAAGACAATTAAATTGGAAGATATAAAAAGGAATAAGTAGGTAACCGCTCTGTTGTACAATACATAAAGGTATCGACTGTACTTCAAATTAGAATAGGTAATAATCAGATGTTTATTACTGTAATATAATATGTTTTAAACTTTTAAAATTATATTCAATGATAAATTATTGCATAGGAAAAACAGTTGTGAATGGTGACGATGTATCAGCCTGCATTATTGTCTACTGAGAATGTTTTAAGATAAATAATATCTACTGTAGTAATTTATTTTGTAATTATTAGTAGGTATAGTTGGTTGAATTAAATGTTAGGTACCGAAAACATTCTGTTTATTACATTATTAATATTTAATCATTAAAATATAATATTAATATGATAACATGATATATTAATGTAAATAGCACTTGAATTAATACCAATTTACTGTAAACAACATAAAATGTGAATATATAGGTTCATAAATGAACAAAAGCATACAGTTAATCTATATGTTAAAAAAATGTTTTTACGTATATAAAATATAATAATATATAATATGTGAAAGTTTAAAATCTCTAAGAAAAATGTTTTTGAATCATAAATTCATAACGAATTAACTAAAATAATTGTATTCTTCGTTAAATATCTATAAGCAAGCTAGAAAATAAAAAAACATACACAACACACAACACTGTTAACAACAATATACATGAAGAGGGAGATTATCATATTGTGATAGAACCCATTTTTAATTATAAATTTAATAAATTTAATTGTTTTTGACGAACTATGTCAAGGTTAAAACTTTCAAATTTCAATGTTTATAAAAAATCGTGTTTATATACCCTTAATATTGTAAGTAGCTATAAATTTATAAGAAACTTTGAATTAATTTTGCAAGTATTTTGATCAAACAAAAAATTGTTATCGAAATTTATAGAAAAATACTAAAAAAAAACTAAATTTTAAATATCTATAAATGGCTCAAAAAATATTTGCTGAAAATTTCAAAAATCTGTAGTTATTTGTTTTTCAATTACAAAAAAATAACAAAATAGATTTTATCAAAATATTAGTGTACATTTTCCGTTTTATTTCCTTGATTTATTTTTTCCAGTTATTGAAAAAAAAACTGAAAAATACCAATTTGATTACTAATAATACCTATATATCAATGTATAAAATTACATTACTTATAAAATATTACACTTATATTAGTTCGCTTATTATATAAACATAATAACTAACATAACATATTTAACTATTAAACTATATATCATAACAAATGTAAAAAAAATATCTCAAGCCTTATGTTATATGTACCTAAAATAGTAGACTAGTTTTTATAAAGGATATAAATATAATATCATATTATATGCTGGTATTTATAAACAATAATAGTTTGTAATTCATTATATTTGTTATGAAGCAAGTAACAATATTTCATTAAATGCCTATATTCATAATAATCCACATTCCACAATAAAACTTCCAAATTAGGTAATCATACATTCATATTACGGTAACGTCTTTAAGATAATATATTATAGTGTTTGGAAATCTTCTATATAAAAATCAGTACATGCTTTAGAGACTATTGTACAGTACTTACCTATCATTAATATTTAGTAGGTATTTAGATAATCATAGTCCTCAATAACTATTAACAACTATTGTGCAAATTAAATCTATCACGTGATAAAAAAAATTAAAATTACCTACTTTAACTTAAAAATGTCTAACTAAGTAAGACTAATAATAGTTGATATTCGACCATACTGGAAGTGGGAATTCTATGAAAGTATATCAATATTCAACAATTAACATATATTAAAATACATCGACATACATTTAAAAAAAATGAGTTTAACTCGTATCTAGTAATAGGTATACTATATAATATAATAATACCTATGTGTATTCTTTATAGTATATTATGGACATCCATTAATCGAATTATTAAATTACTACTATATTATGTATTTATGTTTGACCCTAATGCTAGCCGTTATAGTCTTAAAATTAGTAATCGTACGAAGTTCAAAATAAATTCCAATTACAAGCAAATAAGAAATTCGAATAAAAAATAATATAAGATAAGAACACTAATACACTATAATTATGCATATTATTAAATAGGTTAGTAATTAATCTCAAATACAAGAAAACAAAATAATTAGTGTTTAAACTTACCGGTGTGTATCATTATTTTTTTAATCAATGTACTATTGTCTACCACGTGTAATTAAATGTCAGTAAGGGAATCCACAATTCAATAACAAAATCGGTAAAAACATAAAGATATTTAAAGTAATAAATTAATTTTTTCAAATAGTTTCTATCTAAATGTTTTATATTATATAGACGTAATCACTTATGACTTATCGTAAAAAAAATATTAGATCCATTCGATTTCTATACACCGCGATTATTATTACGCCAGTACGGGATTGGTTTTTATCACGTGATTGTTAGCAACTTCTTTTAAATGTATAGTTAGGTACTTTCCGGTTAAATTAATTTAAAACGACTATCTTTTAAATCTCGCCTATTAAAAAAAACATGCAGACAAGTGGTGCGACCACGTGTTAAAATATGATTATAATAATATAGGTACTTATTACGTAGTTAAGTATGCATATGCATAATATGTACAATATAGGTACCTATATACTTAATAATTTGAACTTCAATTTTACTGTTCTAAATATGAATTAAATTATATACTTATGCACGCAGCACGCTGTTAAGTTCTTAAACAATCAAGAATATTCTTTTAAAAACAAAACAATTTGAAAAATAAATTTTCATCCTAAATTTAGGAATGTACCTCGGTACCTACAATGTTTTAAATTACATAAAATATATGAATTTATGATACTATTGATACTTTACTATTCACATTCACAATATTAGGTATACTGTAGATTTGAAGACTGAATTACTGAAGAGCATCTAAATTATGGTCTTATAACAGTTATACTACTTATACTTATTATCAACATGACAAAATATATATTAAATATTATATACCTTTATAAGTGATAAATACTTTGTACAAACTGGAAATTAATATTTCACCATTATATGTACCTACGTGTCCAATTGTCTTTCTCTTACATTTAATGTAATAACAAAATTAGTCGGTAAAATTGTTTAATGTATCTTATTCAACGGTCTGTTATTAACAATTCAAAAATATTGATAATAATACTGTGTTTTGTCAAAAACTTTTTTTTAATATTTTTATATAAATGCAGGTGGAAAAAATATATATAGACATAGCATTACATTACATTTGTATTCAATAAATAAGTTATTTTCAGATACCTAATTTATTGCTTTGTTATTTTGCGAGTTGAAGTATCTGCTTAAATTTAACAGTAAAGCTAATACCGCAATAACTATTTGCATAGATCTCTTCACCCATATGGCCATATGTATAAAGAAAAGTGTCTTTTTAGCAATAAAAAAATCTGTTAGATAGTCTGGTAGGTAGTCTGATGTTTTCATTCGGAGACAGTTCATCATGATTTTTATTTTTAATATTTCTCCAGTGCTCATCATAGTATGCTCATCTAAAATATGTAATTTCACCTTTGACGCTTATCTCATACTTAAGTTTAAAATAGGAATTTATTCCAATTTTACCCTAAGGGGGTTTAAGTGTTTTTATATTAATATAGTGTACCATAGGAATTTCGAAAGTTACGAATTATGTCTCCTATATTGGCTATGTTTCATATTCAATTATACATAAAGATATTAATTCATGGTTTTCAGTTGGTTGTTCTATGAGATATAATTATATGGGTTGATTAGGCCGGTAAAATCCCGAAATTTATGTTCAGGTATTTTCGTAAACCAGCTTTATAAATAAAAATCAACTTTTTAAATTCCAAAGATATTAACACCACGTAAAAATATTTTTACTCCCTTTACCCTATAAGTGTAGGGTTGAAGTAAAATTCTTCCTTATCCAATTCTTATCCCATTCCTATTCCATTAAAGATTTATACAACCAAATTGTTAAGTTTCTAGGTCCAGCAATTTAGTCTGGGCGTTGATAATAATTGAGTGAATGAGTAAGTGTATCGGAAATATGCAGTAAATTATGTCAGGGTTATTACATTATTATGATAGCAAACGCCGTATTTTAAAGTTTAAACGCTCGATTTTCGATATTTTAATTTGATAATTTACTTTTATATTATATCATTGATTTTTAAGTAAAAAAATGTCTTTTTTTAACGTCTCGTTTTTATTTCATAAAATGGCTAGATTTTGACACGAAATATGAATATTATAGATTTATAAGTTAAGATAATCTATCATTTATCTATAGTCAATAAATATACTAGATATGTGTAGGTATACCACCTATTCATCTTTTTTAATGCAATAATTACATCATATGACGTATTGAGGCGCACGGAGGCTGGCAATAACTAAGAAATTTATTAAGTTATTTTAAGTAATTGAAAATAGTACCTATTAAATAATAACAAATTATCACTTATATTATTGCTTTTGCCATTTGCATAATGATTACCTACTTTAAGACAATAGAAGTAATAAGACATAGGTAATTAAGTGAACATATATTAGATTCTGAACGGAGTGATGAATGTATTGATTTTACAATGATGTGTGTTTTTTTTTGTTTTGTTTTTGTGTCTGTCGACAACATTTGGGGCAGTAAAAGAGCTTCGATTTTTGACTTCAGCCCTTCTTTGAAAAGGAAATTGAATCTAGTTGATACCTCAAATAGCTATAAAAAAAAACCTTGAATGAGGAACCTTGAGTATTTTTATTATATTTTTAAAGTTTCATTCACAAAAAAAATAAATTATCATATATAAAATAATAAATACAACTAAGATAAAAGAATTCAAATATCTATAGTAGTGTATAAATAGTATAATAATAAATATAAATACAATGCTAATAATATAACTACTCACCACATTATCTAGTACTTAAATGGCCTTTGTATTATTATTTATACATAGCTATACTCGTATGTTATTTATATACAATTTAATCTTTTCAATAACTACGAATTTATTTTAATAATAATAAAAAAACATTTTTAATGAAAAATTCAATTCTACATTTATTTATTTTTAAATACAACAAAACAACAAAATAAATAAAAAAGCGGGTAAGTGAGTATCGCTCTGCTGTACATTAGGGGGTGGGGTGGACCTGGGACTAGGGTAGGTTAAATTTGAATGCAATGATAGGTATCATTGTATACGAAAAACGATTCTGAACGGAGATGATTTGTCAGTCTAGGATATATTATAAAAAAATCGAAAATTATTTATTAGTAAAACGTTATTTTACACGTGTATTTTTGATTTCAAATTAAAATTAAAACTTTAAACACTCGTAAAATTTTTTTAATTGAATAATCCTCAAACTTTTTTATAATTATTCTAAGCTTAACTTATGGACAGCATAGTATTAAATTTTCAATTCTTAGCTTTTGATAGTAAAATATTTATAAATTTTTAACTACCAAATAGTGAAAATATTCATGATTTTGACGAATTTTTGTCAATATTTGAACTTCAAATGCTAATAAAAAAAAATTGTGCCTATGTATTTTTATCATTTTTGAATGATAGTTAGAACAAGTTATATGGACCCTTCAATTAAATTTTCAAGTAATTTGTCCCAGCTAAATTTTTTTTATCAACATTTATAAAAAAAAAATAAAAAAAAATTGAAAATTTCAATTGTCTATAAATAGCTCAAAAAAAGTCAAAATGTTTTGAAAATCAAATCACGTAAAGAAAATTGCAATCTATATAACTGGTAAAATTTTCAAGTATTTACGATTTATACTGTTTGAATAACAACAAATATCAGAAATCGTTTGAGGCTAAACCGTTATTTGACGCGGTTTTGTAAAAATTTAAATTTCAATCACTCATAAAATTTTTTTGCCTTAGTCCGGTAGAGTTTTTTTTTCAGATAGTTGAAGAAAATTTTATGGAGAACATTGTACCAAGATTTCAAATCTTAGTTATAAAAGAAAAAATTTTTACGATTTTTCAACCACAAAATTACTTGCCAATTTTCGCAATTTTGATATATTTCGTAAAAATTCGAACTTTAAGCACTTATAAAAAAAAATTGTGACTAACGATTTCGGATTTTTTTTATCACTTTAAGAACAACTTATGAGAAACCTTGTATTAAATTTTCAAGATTTTCTGGCCGGCCAAAAAATTTTTATCGTTATTTTAAAAAAAAAATACTAAAAAAAATTAAAAATTTCAATTGTTTATAAATAGCTCAAAAAAAGTCAAAATTCTTTGAAAATTTAACTGATTTAACTGTGTATGGAGAACGCTAATATAAACATTTGGTGAAAATTTCAAGTATTTATATATATTAGTTTTTGAGTTATAGCAAAATAAAAAATTCGATTTGGGCGAAAACTGGTTTTGCGTAAAAATTCCCGTTTTTCCGTCATTTTTTTAAGGTTTTTCCCGACTCACTTAAAAAATATTGAAAATTTTTAACTTTTGACCCCCCAAAGTACCAACTAGATCCGATTTCCTTTTCAAAGAGGGGCTGAAGTCAAAAATCGAAGCTTTTTTACTGCCCCAAATGTTGTCGACAGACACAAAAAAAAAAAAAAAAAAAAAAACACACATCTTTGTAAAATCAATACATTCATCACTCCGTTCAGAATCTAAAAGTATATTGAAAAAAAATTCCTATTTGTTTTCCATTGATCTTAAGAACCCATATATTCCTCTCTCAAACTATCATTTAAATCAAATTTGCTATTTTACAGTATACGCCTTTCTAAAATTTAAAGATTAAAACATTTTAACTTTTTCAAAAGGTTAACACAAATACACACACACACCACAGAAACCACAATACATTCATCGTCAATGTAGCCATATACTTATAATCTTAAAACTTAACTATCATCGTATTATGTACAAATATTGAAATATATGAATTATTGAATTCTTAATATACTCATATGCATGTTGAACATAGTACATAATTTTAATTATACAAAGCAATTACTATATTATATTATAATATGTATATAGGGAAATTTCTCTTGTTATTTTTTTTTTTTTATATATAAAAAAACGTGTCAAGTTTGAATACTTCAAAATAATAAGAGGTAGTAGGTATCTCTATTCCTACAAAATTCAATTACACACTAAAAATATTATCTCATACTTTCCAAACACTTACATACCTTTGTTATCCGTAAGATTTAACTGATTACTTGCTGCAGCGTATATACTACGCATAATAACTATTATTTTAGATTCTGAACGGAGTGATGAATGGTATTGATTTTATAATGATGTGTGTTTTTTTTTTTTTATATTTTTTTTTTGTGTCTGACGACAACATTTGGAGCAGTAAAAATGCTTCGATTTTTGACTTCAGCCCCTCTTTGAAAAGGAAATCGAATCTAGTTGGTACTTTGGGAGGTCAAAAGTTAAAAATTTTTAATATTTTTTACATGAGTCGGTAAAAACCCTAAAGAAATGACGGAAAAATGGGAATTTTTACGCAAAACCAGTTTTCGACAAAATCGAATTTTTTATTTTGCTATTACTCAAAAACTAATCGATGTAAACACTTGAAATTTTCATCAAATGTTTATATTAGCGTTCTCCATACACAGTTAAATTTTAACTTTTTTTGAGCTATTTATAGACAATTGAAATTTTAAATTTTTCTAAGTATTTTTTTTTTAAAAAAAATTTTTTGGCGGACCAGAAATTTTGAAAATTTAATACAAGGTTTCTTATAAGTTGTTCTTAAAGTGATAAAAAAAAATCCGAAATCGTTAGTCACAATTTTTTTTTATAAGTACTCAAAGTTCGAATTTATACGAAATATGTCAAAATTGCGAACATTTGCAAGTAATTTTGTGGTTGAAAAATCGTAAAAATTTTTTCTTTTACAACTAAGTTTTGGTTCTCCATAAATTTTTCTTCAAATATCTGTAAAAAAAACTCTACCGGATTCAGACAAAAAATTTTTATGAGTGCTTGAAATTTAAATTTTTACAAAACCGCGTTAAATAACAGTTTAGCCTCAAACGATTTTTGATATTTGTTGTTATTCAAACAGTATAAGTTGTAAATGCTTGAAAATTTTACCAGTTATTTAGATTGCCATTTTCTTTACGTGATTTGATTTTCAAAACATTTTGACTTTTTTTGAGCTATTTATAGGCATTTGAAATAATCAATTATTTTTTATTTTTTTTTATAAATGTTGATAAAAAAAAATTAAGCTGGGACAAATTACTTGAAAATTTAATTGAAGAGTCCACATAACATGTTCTAACTCTCATTCAAAAATTATAAAAATACATAGTCACAATTTTTTTTTATTAACATTTGAAGTTCAAATATTGACAAAAATTCGTCAAAATCATGAATATTTTTCTCTATTTGGTAGTTAAAAATTTATAAATATTTTACTATCAAAAGCTGAGAATTGAAAATTTAATACTATGCTGTCCATAAGTTAAGCTTAGAATAATTATAAAAAACTTTGAGGATTATTCAATTTAAAAAATTTTACGAGTGTTTAAAGTTTTAATTTTAATTTGAAATCAAAAATACACTTGTAAAATAACGTTTAACTAATAAATAATTTTCGATTTTTGTATTTTTTTTAAAAAATTACCAAACGTAGGATCTTGAAACTTTTACTTAAATGTTTGAATTTGTTTCAAAATAGAATAAATGACAGTATTTAAATATAATATATCCTAGACTGACAAATCATTTCCGTTCAGAATCGTTTTTCGTATACAATGATACCTATCATTGCATTCAAATTTAACCTACCCTAGTCCGAAGTCCATCCCACCCCCTAATGTACAGCAGAGCGACATTCGCTTACCCGCTTTTTTTTAATTGTTAATTATATTGATGATGAAAACTATGTTTTATACCAGATACGTTCTACGGATAAACTAATTGACCTTTTAAATTGACCTTTTGCAAACATTTCGTCTAGAACATACTATAGAATCTATACTGTTGATATACTAATTATCATTGATATTAGTAGTAGTAGGTATTTATAAACAATGGTACTAAACTCTCGGCTTATATAAGTATACTAACTATAGTACCTACTACCTAAAACCTATGGAATTATAATTTAATATTTATTGATAATATAAAATGTTTTAATTATTATAACGTAAATAGGTACTAGCTAGGTGCGTTATTGTTATACAAATAATAATAATACCATATCATTGACCTATTAATAGTCAATTTACTGTTTCATTTTTAATCGGAGAAAGGAATATTATTATCCATAATTTATTATAGTTGTTAACTGAGTTTTTCTTTTAAATATGGTTACTGACTACTGTTACAACTGATCCATTGATCTAAGAATAAACTAAAAAAAATATGTGATTACTTTATTCTCAAATAAAAAAATAATAGTTAATTTTTTAAATTTTTAAAATATTTTTGTTATTTTTCTACTTTAATATATAAAAAAAAAACAGTAGGTATATGAATCATGTATAGTTAAGAAGTTAAGTTATAAACTATAATGACTTTATGACTTGGTGGTAGTTTGTTAAAGGCTACTTAATATACTATACCAGTGTTTCCCGACCTTTTTACCACCACGGACCACTTCAATAATATTTTATAGGTCGCAGACCACCTCAATTTTACGCTAACTAGAAAGACCTTTTTTTTTTTGCTCATTTTAACAAGAATACGCAAAATTTATCGAAAAACGTTTAATTTGTATTATTTTACTTTACTTTTTTTTACGAAGAAAGGTACCACGGACCACCTATGACTGGCTCACGGACCACAGGTTGGGAAACACTGTACTATACATACCTATAGTATAGTATATTACTTTATATAGGCAGACACCTAAGAAGTAAGAACCCCAAAAATTGAAACTTATTCAAAATGTTATTATTTATTTTGCATTGGATTATTATAACCCCCCCTAAAATTTATCCAAATTTCCGCCAATAGACTGGCAATAGTATACTTTTGCACACGAGCCTTCAAAACATTAGATACTATTTGAATACACTTAGGTAGTTTTATTTAGGTACATCATTACGATATTACCTTAATTATAGACATTATAGTACTATAGTAGCAACATATTATGTATTGAGTATAACTATAGTATTCATTATATGATATACTATATGTCTATATAGTACTAGTACACATATACCTAGTGATCCATATACCTAACATAAAACATTTATTATTTCAAAAACTATTAATATGTGTAAATATATTTTTAATGCATCATTTTAAGTCGTTAAAAAATATATTCTTTACTATTTTTATTGTTATCATTTTTATTTTTTTTTTAATAATAACATACATTTTAAATTCATTATTCAAAAGTAGAATACTCTTAATAGTACTATGATATACAAATTATTCATATTAATATTTTGAACGAATATAATTTATGAGTTAAAAATATTTAAGCTTTTGATGAGCGGAGTTGAGTTTTATATGGATACCCCGAAAATGTTAGTCAACTACTGCGCTATATTTTAAATATTTATTATTAATAAACTACTTGTCCACATTTTGAATTTGATTTGTCGAAATACTCATAATAATATGGTTAGAAAAATGAAATTATAAATCTATGTTGTCATTTCAAACAGCAAAAATATAAAATATTAAACGATAAAAAATTTTATTTTATTTTTTTCCAAAAATGTAGTTTTGTAATGAATTAAGATTATTTAAAATAATATATAATATTCATTATAAGTGTTTTATGTTAAATGGTTCATCGATCACCCCATATTGGTCATTGATTTATTTTATTACCTAGTGGTACCCTTATTAAAAAAATATATTAATATTATAATTAAAATAATTAATAATAAGACGTGGCTTATCCTAATGAAATATATTGTATTTAATTTTTATTTTTATTTTTGGTGTCTACGTTTTTTTAATATCCAATAACCAGTAGGTAACTATAAAATATGTAGATTGTAGGTATACAAAAACATCGCTGTATTTTTTTATATTTAAAAATGTATTAACTTATAAAATGACATTAATTAAAGGAAAATAAATAATAATTAATACAATAATTCTAGTAATTCTACTCTTTTTACTATAACTGGGGTAGTTGTTTGTATATTGTATGCGAGTGGATTATAATTTTTTTAAATAATTAAATTCCGCAAGAAAAGGCTATTGTGCTACCAATAAATGTTATTACAATTTACATTTAATGCCGTTAAATATTTTCATAAAAATATTAAGCAATTTACAATTTCACCCTTTCAAAAATACTATTTAGTTGAAGTTGTGTCATAATTTAAATACATTAACGTATAATATACTTTGTATATTAGTACGTAATATGTATGTTTAAAATTATTCAAAGATAAATATGTTTTCATAAAATAACTTCAAAAACATTAAATTCATGGAATTTTTCATTTGGCTAAGTTTTTGTGTTATAACTTATAACTCATATTTTATTTTTTTGTAATGATAGGAATCATTTAAAGATAATCATAATACTCAATATAAAATACTTCTAAATTAGAAGTTTCAATAAATGTTATCAGGATACCCTAATATTAAAAACAGCATAGTTTTACTTGTAAAAAAAATTAATTTTAATTAAAAATAATAATAACAAAAATATAACTAGTACAAAATATAAAATACAAATTAAATTTAATACAAATCAGTTCGATTATTTAATATAAAACTACTTAACTTAAATAAATAGTTTAATAACATTTGTATTGCTATATTCTGCATTCATATAGACTATGAATGTTTTCATAACTATATAATAACCAATCTATAAACAAAAACTTAATCTAAAACAATCTCTTGTCTCCTCATTACCGGTTCTTCTTCATTTGGAAATTTAACCATATAATGATCTTTATCCAATAATTTGTATTTGTCTTCTCTAAAGTGTGAGAAATCACACATAAATCTATCAATCCCATCAAAGTAGATTTGTAAAACAACAGGTGACACCGATTCCAGTCCCGATAAAGATGCCAATGAATCATAATAATCCTTTGATCTACGACCCATCATATGTAATTCTTTAGGTCGTAATCCACTTGCTAATCTTGACTCTACATCTAGACGTGTATCCTCAATCATTTCTTCCTTACTAGGTAATTTTGCTTGCCCCTCTAAAAACGTTTTGGCAAATTGTACCTATAAATAAAATTCAGTTAATGGTAAACCAAAATATTTAACATATTACAACATATTTTTATTTAATTTAATTAGATTCACAAATATTGGAATTAAGTGGTATTTTTAGTTTGTATTAATTGAACAATTACCTGTAAATCAATCATACAGAAACCAGCGGTGTTAGTTGGAATTCCTATAAAGTACATTGTAGGGTGTTCAATGTTCAGTATGTGCTTAAAAAGTGGCTCTACATGATTGTTCTCTACACGAATACCGCATTCTGGGCTCAGAAATGGGTACTTATAGGTGTATCCTGCTCAAAGTTAAATAAATTATGTGAAAATACAAATTTTAAAGTAAAATAATATATATAAATTAATATTTAAGACTTAAGTTGAATTTAAGATTAGAAATAAAAATTAAATAACTAAAAATAATATCTTATTAGTTCTAGACCTTTGAAAGGTCATTCAAATGAAGAAAATCCAGTATAGTAATATGAACATTTTGATGATATGTGCCAAAATAGGCCATAAGATTTCTTTATAGCCATAGTAGGCCAATTTCTTTATTTTTCTAAAACAAAATAATTAAAATTAATTTTAATTGCTAACATTTTTTAATTGTTTTATTATACATTTCAACATTAATTATATAATTTGTAAGAAGAATTTGCATACCTGTACAATATAAAATCGAATCAACTTGTTCATAAGATCCATCTTGGAAAACTATTCCATTTTCTACTACTTCTTTTATATCAACTTTCTGAACCATATTTGACGGAACCTTCATGTTTTTAACACGCTGATTGTGATGACTCAAGTAAACCTAAAATATATTTTATTATCTTTATTAATACTGGAATGAAACAAAAGTATAAAAATAATAAAAATATATCTATTGTTATTACTTTTTTTGCTACTTTTGCAATATCAAATGATATGTCTAATCCTGAGGGACCACAACCAATTACCACAGTACTCTTGTCCTTAAATACCGAAGAATCTCTATAATCATGGCTATGAATTTTCATTCCACAAAATTTCTCTATTCCAGGAACCTCGGGAATTGCAGGATTACTGTAATTACTGTAACATAATAAAAGTTAATTAAAAAAAATTTCAATAGTAAATATAATTAAAAATATATATATATACACAAATTACCCGATACAAACAACAACTCCATCAAATTCCAATGTTTCCACAATATTTTCTTGCAAATCAATTACAGTCACACGCCAACGATCTCCCGCTAAAGGACTAATTTCTTTTACGTGGTGATGGAACTATAATATAAATTGTATATAAGTAATAATTTGTAATATATCTATCAATTAATATTATTAGTTATTACCTTGATATGTTTCCTTAAGTTAAAATGGTCTGCGTAGTCTTCCAAATATTTTAGCATTTCATTGGCTGCTACATATGATTTGTCTTCAGGACCTTTATGTGGAAATCCTTGAAGTTCCATAATTTCTTTAGGCAAATTTGTCCTAAAAACAAAATCATTTTTATTAAAAATATGAATACTTTTGATAAATACCTATCATATACCTTAAACTTTTGTACATGCTCGAATGAACTGGTAAGCCATATTTATCCTTGCCTACTCTGTCAGTATATACCCAAGTGCCACCAACATTATCAGTCTGTTCATAAGATACACATGTAAATGGAGATCCTTCTGCTGTAAAGTGTTTAAGAGCTGCTAATCCAGCTGCACCACAGCCAACGATCGCCACTGATTTTTTATTTTCTTTAAAATTAAATTTAACAGAAATGTTAATTAACTTAGGTACATAAAAAAAAATTAATAATTTTTTATGGATAATAAATTAAATTTGCATAGTTTATATCTATTCTAAGCATTGTATTTTATTAAGTTAAGAAATATTTGTTAAGTAATAAAGTTATTAAAGATATATTTTTACCATTTAATTTAATTATAATCAAAAAACATATTAAAGGTTGTAATTCCAATTAGTACCTACCTACCTACTAGAACAATTCTAAAATTATTGTTCAATTAATCATATCTGTAATATTATTTATATTTAATTTTACTAAATTATAAATGTAAGGAATATCACAAATTATTTTTAATAAATTCATAAAAAATATAAATATACATCAGCTGTAACATATATTATGACAGATTGTTATTATTTAGAAATATATACAATATTTACATTATTAATATATTTAACAATATAAATATATATAAAAATAATAAATTACTCACCAAGACGCATTGTTTCAAGTATAACCACAGATTAGAATGTAAAAACTGATTTTCAAAACACAATTGTTCAACAGGTGCAACAATATCTGATTTGAGTGTTTCAATCTTTTAAAACTTTACAGTTTTATAGGAAACTGTATGCCCCACTACTTTTATTTTACCTATCAGCTTTTATTATATTAGTATTTCCATTTAATCAGATTGATTGTTAATGACCACGTGATAAATTACTTGACCATTGATCATCTATTATATGTACTCATGTCTACATATTATATTATAATATAATTATTATTAAAACACATTTAAATACACTGTTACAAAATATTCTATGGGTTATAGTATGTTAATGATACAATATACATGATTTTAGATAACATATTATTAGTACTCGTGTCTACATTCAACAATATAATAAAAATATAAAATCATTAAAATAAAACTAAGAACATTGTTACAATGTACCCTATAAATTATGATGTAATATAATAAATAAAGTAATTGTTGGTGATAAACTTCATAAATATTATTATGCACAAAATAATATATTAATGATATTCTTAAACATAATTTATTATACCTATTACCCATTAGATAATTATTTTCTAAAAATTGGATTTTTTAATTATTCAACTTATTTTGATTAAAATAATCTCAAAAGAAATCACTTTTGATCATAGGCGTGTCCAGACCTTATTCGCAGGTCGTGCACAACAGTGTAATATTCAGAGGGAGTAGGTTCCTGCACCCCCCTTAAAAAAAATTAGGTTTTGGTTTAAGGATATGACCCCCAAATTTTTTAATAAGTTTTATCATTATTATATAATAATGATTGAATCAGTTTTAGTTTTTTATTAGGAATAAAAAACAATATTCCTTTTATTATAGATAAATAAATAACTAGATAATATGAAATTGTAATTAGTATATTATAATTTGTAATACTTTTTACAAATATTTTTATAATTACAAGGGTCTTAATATATATTAATGTAATAGATATTAAAAATCCACATGATGAAAATCAAAAAATTTAATATAAATTATGAAATCAGAATCTAAGAAAAAAGTTTATATTATGTACCGAAATGTATAATGTAAGTTAGATCACATTTCGTAGGTCATGCCTGTGCATGACAGGCAAGACTCGTAGACACGCCTATGCTTTTGATCTACCTAAATGAAATGCTAAGTTCTAATTAAAGATCATAATATATTTTATATTTTATTACATTCTTATTATTAACAATAATTCAATTGTTATTTTACCTACAATTTAAATCACAATAAATATTCTGTATTATTTGTTTTAAAAGCACTCATTTTTATTTATAGACTACAATTTTAAATGAATTAAACTATTAATTTTAATATTCAAGACCTAAATATTTGATACATATGATTTAACTGTAAAAAAAAAAATTAAATATAATTTTTCATAAATGACATATTTATTAAATCATTTATTTAATGTAATCTTAAAATTACTTAATTTTAAAAATTATGGTTTAAAATTAAGAACAATAAATAGGTAGTCACCAACAATTCAGTTAATAATCATTGATCAAAGTGCATCATTAACTATATTAATAATATTAATATATATTTAATAATAGCATTATAATAATTTTTTCATGTTATAATATATAATATGCAACAATTCGTAAACAAGGAATGTCTTAATACTATATTAATTTGTACAATAAAACTTTTAGTATTATTTTATAATTAAGGTTGAATAAAATGATTTAGATTTTTTGCTACACAAATTTAAAAGAAAATTGATTAAATTGAACAATGTATTACGTATTTGATATATTAAGAATTATTTTAAATAATTTTAAAAATGAAGAACGTTTTTAAATTTCAAGTAAAACATTATTTAAATACCTAATCACTATATTATGTTTTACATTTAAAATATTATTTGCTAGTTGAAAATTTAATGTATTTAATTGTTAAAGCTATGTTGGCTAATGGCTATTACTAAATGTAATAACAATTAGTAATAACATAGGTAATTATATTTTTTTTTGATTTGTTAAAATCATTGTTAATATAGATTATTATATTTATTTTTTAGTTTGTTTAAATTAGCTGAATAGCTTTTGTAAATAAACTTATATGATATTATAATTATTAGGTTAACATGAAGACTTGATGGAATACTGGTATCACTACTGGAATATGCAAATATTGAATATAGATCACTTAACATATAAATTAAGTACTTACATAACTGTTTTAAATTGGAAGATTATAAAAATAATTGGACTTTATATTACGATTTACTATAGGTATAAATGCGTAGTATTATTTTTGTAATCAGTTTTGGCAATTGATAATTTATTAATGAAGTTTAATAACATTATTTTATACCTAGTTTAATATCTAAACACTATATTATAGTTTGTAAAATAATAATTTAAATGTACAATAATAATACAAAATAACTTTAATGAGTTTTAAGTTACATATTCAATTGGACATTGGACTTAATAATTATCATTTATTAATAATAAATAGGATCATCCTGTATTCACAGATAAATTTCCTTAGATCTATACTGTACTAATAGTTTAATGTTTTTTAATATTATATACACATACATTTACTTTGGGTGCGGCTTATAGAATTGGAAACTTCTAATGGCAGTCAAATCAAATTTTGCACACATATTTTTTGAGATTCAAAAGTTTTTATAGCTTTGTATAAAATACCTATAAATTGCCATGGGATGGCTCACAAATTAATTTTATTTTTGCTTACACAAATTTAATATATTTGTGTTTATACTTAGGGTTATCAATGTTATCATTGGTTACTGCCTGCATTTTATAGCTTAAAGACTCAAAAATTAAAAAATTTCAGAAATTGTTTTTAAAAAATCAGGAGAGTATGGCTTAAATTATGTTGAAATATATTCCAAGTACTATATTAATAAATAAAGCGAGGTATTTATTTCATATTTATTCATTTTTCAAAATTTGTTAAATAGAATTCCATAATTATAAGAGTACATAAATTTGATTCTAATTTGATAATGGTTCTAAAAAATATTTTATTTAATAGAAGTTCATTATGTAGACAGTTTTTAATTAACAATAAACATTAGTCTTTTGGTCAATATAAAAATTATACAAGCAAGACACATAAAACTTTAAAATTAATTTTACTGAAATAGGTGAAAATAAAATTGACTGAAGAAATAAGAACAAAGTTGTTTATATTGAATTAAATTTTTTTAGTTTTATTTTGATCAAGACATAAATCATCAGATGTACAATATACACAATAATATTTTATCAAACATTTTAATAGGTATGGAATTAAAAATTAATAATATTTGTTGTTATAAAAATCATATTAATATTATTTATTTTTTTTACATTAATACTTATTAAATATTACATAAAAAAATAAAATACTTAAGTAATAGAGAACAAGTTAATCCCATGATCAATTTAAGCAGATCCAGTAGGGAAATTAAAGGTTAGGTAGTCCCAGTTATAATAATTCCTTTGTGTTTGAAAGTAAAATACCCAACCAATAAGTAACACAGACCAAAAAATGAAGCCAATACCTGATCTCAGAACATAGCGCCTAAATTGTGGCTGTTCTTCAAATGGTTCAGCTAAGTAAGCATCATTATAATGCCATACAAAATTTACCAACCAAAAAAATGGTAACAAGAAAAATCCTGCAATATAATATATACGACAGATATTTAGCTTTTCATCCATTTTTATACTTGTTCTCCAATTTGGGGGTGGTCTATGTTCAGTTTGATCTCCATCATGCACATGATGGGTTTGTGGATTTTGACGAATTCTTACTTCTGGATACTGATTTTCAGTATCATTTGCTTGTGAAGTTGTTGGGTTTGATGACACGTCTAAAATTAAATGGTGATGTTATTGATTATCATTACTATATTTGGAATTATAAATAACACAAAAACAATAAATAAAATTTGACAACTTAATTTAATTTTTAAACAAATTAAAACATTGTTTTTCCAGAAATCTATCAGGTATTTAAGATGGTAGAATATAAAATATGATTTTTCCTATTATCTTTTGTAATTCTTTTAAGTGATATAAAAAAAAATATGATTTTTTATCCTATATTTCATGTTTAACTAGTTATTAAGAAGTTGTTACACTCATATGTGTTATATTTACAATTTTAAAATACTTTAAAATTAAAATATCAAAAAAACCTTACACTTCATAGTGGCCTAGATAGGTTTTTTACATTTAAAATTAATAATAGGTCAATTCACTGTATATAGTATTAAAAATAACAGAATAAGACAGTCCAAGTGTTACATTATCTATGTTATGGGTCAGTGGCGGCGGGATGTAGGGTTATTTGAAGCAATTGCTTCATATCTGAAATGGGTGAGTGAGTGGGTAGTTGAGTCCGGTGGATGTATAATTGTAAGATCACACTATAAATATTAAGACAAATATTAAATAATATATATGAAAATAATAATGTGTGAAATTATTGAGATTTTATAGTTACCTATGTCATATTCAGAAATCTGTAATCGGGGGGGGGGGGGGGAGTCCTTTTATAATATTATTGTTCACTGAGGGGGTGGTGGTCAAATTATTAAAAATATAGAATATGCTTCAAAGACTAAAAATGTTTGCGCCGCCACTGTTATGAGTTACTAAAATGAGACAACGCATGCAGGTATAGCATTCTTTTAACATCAAAACCCAGGTTTTTACTACACCGCGTAAAGTATAGTTGAATATTATTATATTCAACTTGTTAACAAAATTTGTTATCTTATATAAACGAAACACAACATGGAACAGTGAAGAGTGAACTCAGCTTATTACTAAAAATTATTTCATTAGAATATTTATCATTGTTGATGAGTAAATATATAGAAACAATGAAACATGTATTATATTTTACTGTGTTTATATAGTATTATAATTAAGTCTTCAGAGCCATATTCAAATTGTTTTTACTGTTGAAAAATTGACAATTTTGTAAGATATACTTTAATTTCTAAAGGATGTCAATTTAGGGGGACATTAAGTTCTATCTTTATTGAATATATTAAATGAAAGAATCTGTACAATATTGTGGTATATAATTAATCATGATAAATATAAATGATATACAATTGTAAGAGGACAGGTGTATAATGTATAATGAAGATTAATAAATAAATTGATAATCACTCATTTGAATAAAAAGTTGAGCACAAGTAACTGAAACTGAAAACACCAAAAATTGTTTATATTTATTAAGAAATTATGCTAAGAAATGTAGATAGGCACAACTACTACTTATTAGTATACTGTTAGTATTCATAATTATTGTAAGCAAAAAACAGAATAACAATACATTGGAAAACTCGATTAAAATGTATTTATCTTATATTATTATGTAGAAAAATTAATTTTCAGTAAAATGTAATAATAACAAAATATTTAGGTATATATATATATTGGTATTTGTATTGACGGTAATAATTTTCTTTTACTATATGAATATATACTTAAATAAAAACAAGTTATTCTTACCCATTATTTATAATGATAATTAATGCTATTACGAAATATATTAATACATATATAGAGAGTATTGACTAGAGTAGTAAAAATTATTTTTATTTTAGATAATTTTAATTTAAAATTTAAATTAAATTAGAATAAAATAAGTAAATTCTACAAAATACTTTATTACTATCTTGCCATGGTGAGTAGGTATCTTTATTTTATCAATCATGATCTCATACAGTAAGTTGTCATGTTATCAATATATTAAGTACATAAACCTTATCAACCTATTTTGTTTGGTTTTTTTCTTATTATATGATCTAAGGGGTTTTTACTGTAAATAGTGTAAATGTTTATTTTATCACGATTAATCGTGCTTATATCTTATACTATTGTATATGATCTAAGAGTTATACTTTTGTACCATTATCCCACAGTTCACAGATATTGTAAAACATATTATTTTTCATTATATCGCCTATTATTGTCTATATATATTAATATTATATTATAGAAGATGTGTGTGTGCAATGTGCATTAACCTAATAATAAGTTATTTATTTATATTTATATTAGGTCAATGACTCACAGCCACGATGTAGAGATCGTTCTTATATCATAGTTATATATTTATAATCTTTGTCAAGTATCAAGCACTTAGGTACTTAATAATTATTATTTATTACTTAATTAGTTTATTACCTTATAATTTATATAATACGTGTCTTTAAGTGTAAAGGGTTCTGTAGTTATATTACAAATAATAGTTATTACTTATTAGTTAAATTACAGTTATTAAATATTTAAAATATTTTACAGAAAGCGGGCTTGCTTGCCGTTCGGCGGTCAGTTGGATTTTGAATTTTGAACATTTTTTTTTGGTAATAAACTAATAATATTATCATAGATTCTATTCCATGAAATAATATCAACAAAGAATATTATCATTTATATAGTAGATAGTAGAATATTATAAATCGACAACAAAATAAAAGTTAAAAACATATGTTTATCAGAAATCAGAAATTTGGTAACATTGCATTGTATAATTGTTTATTTGTTTATAAACAATTGGTATTTGGTTCATCATACTATTCATACTTTATAGAGTTGTGAGTTAGTGACTATTAATTGTCATTTGTCAATAGTTATTAGTTAAATATTTCTAAATTAACTATAATTTTTAGTTGGATAGTTCAGTCGTTTGAATTTTGACTCTCAAGACGTAGATCACGGATTAAGATTATTTTAGTTTTTTCAGTTGTTAATTGAAAAATTGTATTTGATTTTCAATCTGGGTATAAGAATCCTGATTATTTTTAAGAGGATAGGTACTAATTTAATAACTGTAATTGAATGTACTTAAAAAAAAAAGAAGCTTTCTCTTAAAAAAATAGTAATTATATTTAAAATTAAATAATTGTAGTTATGTATTATCATTGATAATAAAGTATATATTCTAGAATCAATTGTTTAATACATAAATAAATATTTGTTTAAAAATAATATAGGCGTTTTATTTTTTTAAACAATCTTAACATTTATTTTGTTTTTTACATACCAAATCTATTTAAAACTAAATAAAATATAAGTTATTAATAAATTTATTTAATTTTTAGATTTAAAAGTCTTGAAATAATGTCCAAGCGAGTTACAAATGATCGCCCTGATTATTCTGATCCTACTGATGATAGTGATGGCAGTGATTTTGATGAAGTGAAGAAAAAAACTATAATGGTAGGTAGTGATTATCAAGCACAAATTCCTGATGGACTATCCAAGTATGGAGATGATCCACCATACCAAAATGTTGATAAACTTCTTTGGGATCCTCATAACACAACTGATGCAGTAATTGCTGATTATCTTCATCATATTCATCAAATTTCTCACGGTACAAATATATTACCCAAAGGTAAGCATGTGCGAGATGATGAAAACGCACTATTTTTACTTTTGCAATGTGGATTTAATACTGAAGAAGCATTACGTCGAGTTTCATTAAATGATCAAATGTTTGGTCGAAGAGCTATGATGGTTTGGTCAGAAGAAGAATGCAAAAACTTTGAAAATGGCATTCGTTGCTTTAATAAAAACTTTTATCTGATTCAACAGCATAGAGTGACTACAAGAACAGTCGGTGAACTTGTTCATTTTTATTATTTATGGAAAAAAACAGAAAGGCATGATGTATTTGCTAGTAAAGAACGTCTAGAAAAGAAAAAATATGCTCTTCAACCAGGTATTACTTTTTATGAAGACGGAGAAAACTCTGTACTAAATCAAAAGACAAATCAAGTTGGTAATTGTTTAATCTACTGTGATCCAAAACGATTACAACGAATGGAAACATCAGGTGTACACGTCACTCTAGTGGATAACTAAAGGGTTTGTTAAAAATTAACTCAATGTTAATAAATTTAAGTATAAATAAGACGTTCCTCTAACTATTTACTATAATTTTATTTGTTGATTAGATTATTCAAAGTGAAGATGTACTACATTTCTATCAAGTATTATTTAATATTTTAATTTCCAAATTACCAAGTAATATATTTTAAACTTTTAAAATTAATATGCCATATTTTATTTTGAATAGGATTTCTGTATTATAGACATCTTAGCATATTAAAGGCAATTTTAAGCAAAATTAATACCTAACAGGGTAAATCCAACGTAGTTTAACAACTATAATTTATTTTCTGATATATATTATCTAGTAATTATTATCATAAGCTAATAGAAAACTGTTAAAATGTTTTCTACTGATAAAAATAGAAAAATAAAAAATATTTATCCTGTTACATAATTATTAAGAAATCAATAGATAATGTAACTATTTATATACCACATTTACTGATCATAATATATTTTATGCCAGTTTTATTGTAAAAACAGTACAATAATTAATAGTGTTTTTAATTTATAATTTAAGATAAATATTTAAATATTATTTAAATACATTATTTATTTATTACTTTAGATATACAGTATACACCTATATAAAATATTTATAATATAGTGTATGCATTTAATTTATTTATAAAAATACTTAACTTTAAACTATTACTTTAACTCTAAACTGGTGAAGTAATTCATTTTATATTTAATTTTTATCGGTTCTTAAAAATACACTTCACATTTATTGTCTTAATATATTATTTTTGTATCTTCGCTTTCTTATTAAAATATTTTTTTTTGTTAGTGGAGCGTTTTACAATTCTAAACATTATGATTATTATGTTTAAGCTTTATTTAATATTGTTGTACAAATAGATTTTAGGAAAAAAATGTATTCTTCTATTAATATTAGATAAATAACTTTTGATTGTGTAACTATGAAAGTATAGTTTACAGGTAGTATGTTTAAAAATATATATATACTACTTACATTATTTATTATAAGACGCATTTTATTATCAAATACCATATTTTTGGTTACAATAGAAATCATATTTATACAGGAACAAATAATGTTAACTTAATAGTACTAGGTACTTAACTTATGTTGACTGATATTATTCCGATAAAATGTAAAAATAATTTTACTAAATATTACGCTTTTGACCATTGTGCTTTCTGGATTCCTATTTTAATTTCCTAATTCTTTACCTATGTCAATTTGAATATTATAATTTTTTCTATTATACTTATCTAATGTGTATTTTTTTTTTTTTTATTATGAATTTTATTTAACTAAAAAGAAAATATGATTGTAACATATTTGTAAATTAAATAACAACAACAATTTGTAAAGCAAAATGTACAATTTTGTCTTTTATATTTTTTATGAATTATTTTATTACAGAGTACATACTTTTGTTTTTTATATAGGTATGATTTAAACTAATGTTAATCCGTTTAAAGTTTATAATTTTTGTTTAATAGATTTTATTATAATGATTAATAATATATTTTTTGAATTATTCAATTTTTTTCAACATTCAACATTTGCCGCTCTTATTAATCTCTAATTCCACTTCCATTGAAACATTTTTTTTAGTATTTTAAATTATAATTTACACTTTACAGTATTATATTTCAATTGACTTGTTATTTTATAGCTTCATATTAAATGACATATACCTACTTAACTTAAAATTAATTACAATGATAATGATAACTTTAGGCCTTAACTCCTAAGTTTTTACTCGACAAATATATTTTCATGAAGTAACTCATTTATGACGTACAAACATTCAACATCTGGAAATCTACTGGATTATAAATGTAGAACATTTGATGGAAAGTGTTGTTTTTTTTATAATAATTGATTTTTAAAAACAAAAAAAAAATGACAGAAAAACGGGAATTTCTACACAAAACCAGTTTTCGACCGGTTATGATTGTAATTCAAAAACTAATCACTGTAAATACTTGAAATTTTCACAAAATGTTTATATTAGCGTTTTCTATACACAGTTAAATTTTTAAAGTATTGTGACTTTTTTTTGAGCTATTTATAGACAATTGAAATTTTTAATTTTTTTTTAAAATAACGATAAAAATTTTTTAGCCAGCCAGAAAATCTTGAAAATTTAATACAAGGTTTCTTATAAGTTATTCTTAAAATGATAAAAAAAATTCGAAATCGTTAGTCACAATTTTTTTTTTATAAGTGCTTAAAGCGAATTTATACGAAATATGTCAAAATTGCGAAAATTTGCAAGTAATTTAGTGGTTGAAAAATCATAAAATTTTTTCCTTTTATAACTAAGTCTTGAAAATTTGGTACAAGGTTATCCATACAATTTTCTTCAAATATCTGTAAAAAAAACTACCGGAATAAGATAAAAAATTTTTAAGAGTGCTTGAAATTTAAATTTTTACAAAACCGCGTTAAATAACAGTTTAGCCTCAAACGATTTTTGATATTTGTTGTTATTCAAATAGTATAAGTCGTAAATACTTGAAAATTGTACCAGTTATTTAGATTGCCATTTTCTTTACGTGATTTGATTTTCAAAATATTTTGACTTTTTTTGAGCTATTTATAGGCATTTGAAATAATCAATTTTTTTTTGTTTTTTTTTTTATAAATGTTGATAAAAAAAATTAAGCTGGGACAAATTACTTGAAAATTTAATTGAAGGGTCCACATAACTTGTTCTAATACTCTCATTCAAAAATTATAAAAATACATAGTCACAATTTTTTTTTTTGTTAGCATTTGAAGTTCAAATATTGACGAAAATTCGTCAAATTCATGAATATTTTTCACTATTTAGTAGTTAAAAATGTATAAATATTTCACTATCAAAAGCTAAGAATTGAAAATTTAATACTATGCTGTCCATAAGTTAAGCTTAGAATAATTATAAAAAACTTTGAGGATTATTCAATTTAAAAAATTTTACGAGTGTTTAAAGTTTTAATTTTAATTTGAAATCAAAAATACACGTGTAAAATAACGTTTTACTAATAAATAATTTTCGATTTTTGTATTTTTTTTAAAAAATTACCAAACGTAGGATCTTGAAACTTTTACTTAAATGTTTGAATTTGTTTCAAAATAGAATATATGATAATATTTAAATATAATATATCCTAGACTGACAAATCATCTCCGTTCAGAATCGTTTTTCGTATACAATGATACCTATCATTGCATTCAAATTTAACCTACCCTAGTCCGAGATCCACCCCTCCCCCCTAATGTACAGCAGAGCGATACTCAACCGTTTTTTCTTAATTTTTTTGATCTCTCTAGGTTATTTTTTAATCGTTTAAGAATTTTTTACTTTAGACATCCCAAAGTACTGACTAAATCCAATTTGTAACCAGAAACCATTTCCAAAATGTATATCGAATCATTTTTACTGCCCCAAAAGGTACGAGTGGTATAACAGATATAAAACAACACATTGTAAAATCAATATTATTATCATCTAAAATTATAAATAGTAGGTAATGTACTAAGGTAAAGGTATACTAAATTACTTTGACATCTTGTCTCCTACAGTACACTATAGTGAGTAGTGACTACTGACTAGTTAATAATTTAGTAGTTACATTATAACAAATATAAAAAATAAAATGAAATGATAAAAATAAAACTTACACAAATACAATATCTAAATTTAAATTAATAATACATTCATATATTTTTGAAGAGCAAACTGATTTAATATTTATTCTGAATTAAATGTAATATCTCTATGGATATTGGACACGTTATAACAATATTTTTAATTTTCATAAATATAATATTGTTGACTGTTGTTGTTAATCCGATTAATCATCGTCGTCTCGCCGACCGCCAAAGCATCGACCGGCATCGACAGCGATCGTTGTCGATCTATTTAGACGCTATAAATATCTATAATATAATATATTATATAAATATATTTTTTTTTTATTAATCAAATTTTAACATGAAATTATAATATCTCGACAATTATGTACATGAATCTGAATAAATTTAAGTTGGTAAAGTTCACACTCTTAAATTCGGAGGGTTGATTGCAGAATAAAATTTAGCGTATGATTGATTATATTAACATCGTCAGTTGAAAGAGCGTAAATAAGGGAAAAATTAATACCAGAGGTGGAAAAAAGAATCTTTAGTTGAGATCTTTGGATAGAGAGAGATGGAAAATTTATGAGTAGGTGTGGAAGTCACAGTATTCTCCACGAATCCACCACAGTTGGGTAGGGGACAACACGTACTACTGTTGAGTCCCAATTTAAACGAATTGTGTGGTAGTATGTTGTGACCTGTGCGTAATCTGCAGATGAATTTAGTTATGGCAGCGCGACTCATCTTTAAGGATTGAATCCATGATTGGTTAGGGATGTTTTTAAATAATGACCTATAGGCTATAGCCCGCTATAGGCTATAACCCCATATATTATATTATAATACAAAACAGTTAATATATATAACTATTAAATTAGAGTTTAAGCCATTTATAACTGAAAATATATATTTTGGTGTTAAACTGTTAAAAATAATTAGTTATTTTAAATATTTGTAAACTATTTAAGAAATTTTGAGGAGCAGAGTCCAGACCCCTTGAACCTCTCTCGGCTCCCTCAGATACGGCCTAGTCCATAATTTTTACAAGACATGCGCTTAGCGTATTATAGGTACTATTATATTAAATTCACGTTCAGTAGTTCTTGACTTAATGTCTACTGTCTAGTTTTGTTAGCTTTAATATTTGAGCGAATTAACCTACTATGAAGCAGCTCCATTGAAGCTTATTGGTAAGAACATATTATAAGTATTGCCTATTATCTATATACCTATTATATCTGTATTTGAATGATTGAATGTCGGGTTTTTATAATAATTTTGATTATAAGTGAGTTATGACCAGGGTTCGGATTTAAACGCAGTATAATTAATAAAAAAGCATTTAAAAAAATAAATAGTTTGTATATTGTACATTTTAACTAGTTTGTATTAAATTAAAAATGCATTACCATATACTTACAGATAAACTATCTTCAGTAATGCGGATTGACGAACAATTTTGAATCTAGTATCTACGCATTATGAACATATTTTAATTTATAGATTGATAGTATGGGTACTTTTATAAACTTTAAATTAACTGGCTATACCAAATGGCAAATACTCTATAAAGTATTTAGCGATATCAATAAATATCGCCGATAATAAAACCCATAAAAAATAATTGACAAACGTCAATGCACCGTCTTATTTAGAAGATCTTATTGATTTATATTTTGTACCGTTAAGATGTATGTCGTGTACTATGAAATTAATTAAAAAATGGCATATTTTATAGGTAAAACCCTCCCACCCCAAAAAAATATTGATTTTTCCATCGTCTTAAGTATTCACATTTTTATACAAAAATTATTTTTCTATTATTATATTAAAAAAGCGGGTAAGTCAGTATCGCTCTGCTGTACATTAGGGGGTGGGGTGGACTTCGGACTAGGGTAGGTTAAATTTGAATGCAATGATAGGTATCATTGTATACGAAAAACGATTCTGAACGGAAATGATTTGTCAGTCTAGGATATATTATATTTAAATATCGTCATATATTCTATTTTGAAACAAATTCAAACATTTAAGTAAAAGTTTCAAGATCTTACGTTTAGTAATTTTTTAAAAATAACAAAAATCTAAAATTCTTTATTAGTAAAACGTTATTTTACACGTGTATTTTTGATTTCAAATTAAAATTAAAACTTTAAACACTCGTAAAATTTTTTAAATTGAATAATCCTCAAAGTTTTTTATAATTATTCTAAGCTTAACTTATGGACAGCATAGTATTGAATTTTAAATTCTTAGCTTTTGATAGTAAAATATTTATAAATTTTTAACTATCAAATAGTGAAAAATATTCATGATTTTGACGAATTTTTTGTCTTAGTCCGGTAGTTTTTTTTACAGATATTTGAAGAAAATTTTATGGATAACCTTGTACCAAATATTTTCAAAACTTAGTTATAAAAGGTAAAAATTTTACGATTTTTCAACCACTAAATTACTTGCAAATTTTCGCAATTTTGACATATTTCGTATAAATTCGAACTTTAAGCACTTATAAAAAAAAAATTGTAACTAACGATTTCGGATTTTTTTTTATCACTTTAAGAATAACTTATATAACTTATAAGAAACCTTGTATTAAATTTTCAAGATTTTCTAGCTGGCCAAAAAATTTTTATCGTTATTTAAAAAAAAAAATGCATACTAAAAAAAATTGAAAATTTCAATTGTCTATAAATAGCTCAAAAAAGTCAAAATTCTTTGAAAATTGAACGGTGTATAGAGAACACTAACATTTGATGAAAATTTCAAGTATTTGCAGTGATTAGTTTTTGAATTACAACCATATAAAAAAATCGATTTGGTCGAAAACTGGTTTTGCATAAAAATTTCCGTTTTTCTGTCATTTTTTTTTTGTTTTTCTCGATTTTTTTGATAACTGTTGGAAAATGTTTACTTTTGATCTCTATAATGCACCAAGGATATCCACTTTGTCATCGGAAACCATCCCCAAAGTTTGAAATTGAAGCATTATTTCGACTAGTTATGCTGTACACAGACACAATAAAAAAAAAAAATACATCATTGTAAAATCAATACATTCATCACTCCGTTCAGAATCTAAAAAGGAAAGGCTTTTGTTTTCAAATCAGAATCTTAGTTATGACGTAAAAAAGTTAGTGTCGCCGGGTGTAGTATTACAAAGTAAGTATTAACTAATAACTATACAGTCTAATGTCTATACTGACTATTGAATATATATTTTAATTAGGTATTATTTAATAGTGTTAATGGTCCGGTCGAAGGGGATCGAAGTGCGGAATGGGTGAATGGCAGGCGCATGTCCTATCACTCCTATATCCTGTATAATATATTATGTAGGTCAGAGACTAACATGTCATATTTTTTTGTATACTAGGTATACAATATTTTATAAATAACTTTGCATTAACAAATGTATGTTTTATGTAAGTCATACATATAAACATGAATCAGCCAAAGTAGTACGTTACTACGTTAGTAATCTATAAAATGCTCAAATTATGGAGCGTTGCTCATTTGCGTGTCGTTGTAGGTACTCGTATATTATTTACAAAATAACTAATATTGACACAGCTGTAAAAATTGTAATTATACATCTTCCTAAGTCTAAGAGTAACTTAATTAATTATAATCTATTTTTTGTTAGTTTTATTAAATCTAAAGTTATTTTAATGAATAAAAATATATTATTGTTTATGCAGCTTTGTAAATATTTTGTTATAAATCTAAATAATGATAATATATAATAATGTATATATTATTACAGGGGTGTGGAGCTGTGGGAGGCAAATCCCCCTACAGGCTACAGGCCCTACGGATTTGTGTTAAATAATTGTGCACTTGGAACGCAGTTTGATTGAACGTTGGATTCTTGGATTGAGCTCTACTTAATTTTTCCCAATTTGAGCATTGCATTTATATAGATAAAGATAACCTAAGCCTAACCATACTATATTATACACATAGTATGCAGGGTTGCCACCTTTTTGTTTTCAAAATAAAGTACATCATGACTTAAGAATATTTTTTGGCTCACAAAACAAATTGTCAATATACATTATACTGTGCCATACCACTCGTTACTCGTTAGGTCAAAACCAGTAAAGTACAAAATATAAAAAAAAAACAAATATTTTTAACCAAAAAGTATCTTTATTTTAACGAACTAAACTTTTTAACAAAATTATAACATAACAAATATATGAAAAAACATATTACATATTATTTTTAAATGTATACTTTTTATTGCTTTTAGCAGCTTTTAGTAATTGTTCATCATTAACAAAATTATCATATATTTCAGTACATGTTTCATTAGCATTAAGAGAGATAATTAATTCATATTTAATAAGTTCAAGCCTACACTTATTTCTTTCATCTCTATATTTTAATTTCATCATAGAAAATACTCTCTCACAGTAACTTGATGTTGCAGGAATACTATATATAAAACTAACAACTTTGTAAATGTTAATGAGTGGAAATTTTTGATTTTCAAGTTTTGAAATTTTAAATAAACTTTGCCATTTACTACACGAATGTGAATTAGGTTCTTTTAACAATGGTAACATTTCATTTATTGTATTGCATTCATCATATAGTTGATTCATATTTAAAGAAAGTTTATTTTCTAAGTTAAGCTCACTTATTAAATTTAATAATTCAGAATATACTAGTCCACCTGAAAGATTTAAACATTTTACTTGTTTTAACCAATTTAAGTCTGAGAAATCAAACCATTTATTCAAGTAATTAACTGCATTGTTCAAAAAGTTTGAAAAATCATTAGTAAGTCGTTTTTTGTTTATGGACGTTTCAATAAGTTGATTTGTTTGGAAGCCAAAAAAATTATCTTTGATTCGTATTTCTAAAGATTTTTTAAGTGACTTCATCACATCATAAATTACCATGACTGATATGCTATTTCCTTGTAATTTATTAATGCATTCATTAAATAAAGGTAAAATATGACTTAAAAAGAAGAAGTATATCTCTATGTCAGTATTAATTGTTACTTGATTATCACTGAATAGTATTTTTAATATTAAAGGAGGACATTTTTCCAAAGATAAGAAATAGGATTTTATTGGTTCCCAATTTTTTAAAATATTTTCTATGGCAGGAAGCAAAGATAACCATCTAGTCACAACATGTTTTTTTAATTCAGACCATTCACAGTTCAAAAATTTAAAAAAATCTTTTAATGTTTCACGCCTTACAGAAGATTGTGAAAAATGAGCATATATTTTTAAAATAACATTTTCTATATCAAAAGATATATAGTTCATTGCATACCTTACAGCATTATGAATAATATGGGCATGACAATTTGCTTTTATTAAATTAGGAATGTCTTTTTTTAAGTTAGTATATAATGAATGATTTTTTCCAAAGTTGCAATTAGTATTATCTGCACTTAATGCGGATACTTTTTGTAAAGATAATTTGAGGTTTTCAAAAGATTTTTTTATGTATGAATACATTTCATCTGCTGTTTCATGAGGATTTTCGTAAAAGTCAATTAATTTATTTTCAATACCATTTTCAATACTGAAAAATTGAACACTGAGAGGGAAAAGCTTTATATTTTTTTTGTTACTAGCATCAGTTTGAATTGAAAAAGCAAATACATTTTCATTATTTAAATAATCAATTATTTTATGAAGGTATGCTGGTCCTAATACTTCAGTTACAATACTTTCAGCCTTAGTCCTGCCTAAATGCAATTTGTTTAACATTTTAAAATCTTTATAAATTTTCTTTTCGACTTTTATACAGCAATCTAAACTATTATACGACAAATTGTGTTTAACAGTATGGTAAACTTGGACAAGTTCACTAGCAGTTACTTGATTTTCTTCTTTATCAGCAGTAGGTCCTTTGAATCCATAATAGTCAATAGTTTTATTTTTAAGCAAACTTGTCTGCGAGCTCTTATGTTTTTTACTAATTTCATGTTGTTTAATCTAATAAAATATTAATATATTTTGAAATCACATTTTAATTAATTTATGAATATATTATTTTAACAAACTCACCGCAGCTATACCAGAGTTTGCTATAGAAAATTTAACTTTGCAAGAACGACAATAGGCTTCATATTTGTCTTCACATTTATCAACCCATTTATGTAAAATGGTCCAATCATCCTTAAAACATTGTTTTCTCTTAACACACTTTTTTCTTGGATTTGAATCATCTGAAAGTGATTCGTCTGGAGAATCCTAAATTAAATAAAAATAAAAACAATATTTATTTTAATAGTTTGTTTTTTTTTACTAATTAATAGTAATAGTTTATTACTAACTAAAGACAAAAATATCGTCGTAAATATTGTAGATTAAATAATTAATTTTATTAACTTACCATAACTTCTCGAACTATAATATAATACAAATAGCCAACACTAAACGCCAACAAGCAACACTAAAACTATACTAGTACAGTATAGTCAGTAGTACAGTCTACAAGAATACAACTGGGAAGAGATTGAAAAATAAGAACTTAAATAACATAGTTCTATACAATAATATTGATAATATCGTTCTAAAAATACAACACAGCGCGCTTAGCGATGGTAAGTTTAACGGGAAATACAATCATACAGATAAGAATATCAGATAATCGTTCTCGTAACTAGACACGTACTAACTGTATAATATGTTTTATAAATAAAGTATTTTGGCGTACTTTATTTAAAGGATTAAGTATAAAGTACTAAAATGAAAAAAACAGTACAATACTTTGAAAAATAGTACGGGTGGCAACCCTGATAGTATGTTACGGGCAAACTTTAGAAATACTCGGGCAAAATTCGAATTGTCCACGAGAGTACGTGACCACAATATTTTAGCAAAATGTCATTTTTGACTTTTACCCAGGCGCAGGGGCGGCACCAGACATTTATTTCTGGGGGGGCAGGATTCGGGCAAAAAAATTTTCGGTGGGGCAAATATATATTTGTACATTATTGCTCTATATTTGGATTTTCCATAATACTTTTATTAATTGGATTGATATTTTGGTATATCAGCTGTTAAAGGCTATGAACCTGAATACTTTTTTACTATTCACCCAAGACTAATTAACATTTAGATTTTAGAAGGTAGGTATATAAATTACTGTAGCAATACTTCCAGCTTGATTCTTCTCCTAGGCTAAAAAGTAAAAACCAAATGTCTGATTTGACTATGTGGTTACAGCAGTATATATATATAAATATATATATAGTATCATCTAATCAAATAAATCATGATTACCAATATATTATTGTTAAAAAAAAAATTCTGTAAACTATAAAATATCAAATTATTTATTATAATAAGAAGTACAAATAAAACTATGTATAATAATAATGAAATTTAAAAATAAGTTATAAATTAATATTCTTTATTGGTTATTAGTTTAATCATTACAACATGTTTATATTTGAGTAGATTATAATTTATTTAAAATAATATATAACCGAAATCCATGCTGTATTTGCTTAAAATAAAAAGTAAAAATTTGTGTGGATTTTGGTTAAAAATTATATTACTCCAATATTGTGATAAGCAGTTGTCCGATAAATTCATTGATAATATATTATCTATGGATAAATTATATAGGTACCATATTTAATACTTGATGTGGTGTTTAACTGCTAATCGGGGGAGAGAAATTTCACACAATATTGTGATGGGTAATATAAATATATAATATAACATAATCTTAATCAAATACATAATGAAATAGATGGAAAATGGTATTAGTAAATACTTGAAATTTAAATTTTCATTTGGTCTCAAACAGGTAGGGCAAAGGTGGGGCTAAACCAAATTTGGGTAGGGCACTAGCTCCACTTTGCCCCCCCCCTTGGCGCCGCCACTGCCCAGGCGAACCTATTCATAATCAACTTTATTTATGGTTTATGCAAAACTGCAGCGTCTTGAATTCTATAATAATAAAATAAATATCATTGTTCAAATATAATTAAATATGATTATACATTAATAAGAATTAAAATATAATGATACTACTGATACTAGGGATAATGTTAAATTTAAGAATTTTGATTTTAGACTATAACAAGTGTAACATAGGTATATTATATTATACATAGGCGCGAATACAAAAAAAAAATTTCGGGGGGAGGGTTATAAGATTTAATAATACAAATTGTGTCACAACATAATAAAACAATTTTTTTCTCGTTACTCGAAATTATTTCCGGGGGGGGGGGACCTGATTATCCAAAAAAGATACTTTTACAATATAATATATATTATATAAATATAAATTAATCAATCAATAATTTAAATGAAAAAAAAAACAAGGCATTACGTACCAGATCTCTTTTTAATTTCGTATTATACACAATATTTTAGTCTCTAATATGGGTAATATTTATGTATATACTATAATATAAACTATAATCAGAATTTTATAATCTTTATTAGTATCTTTTAAATAATATGGTCGAATGGTTCTATCTCGTTTATTTATACACTCGATTACTACGTGTTTTCCCGTAATACGTAATATCTCGAATATTAAACTTAATAAATAATAATAATAATATAATAATAGAAATTACCAATAGCCAATAAGCAGTAATAATAAGTTATTAAATAATAGTTAATAATTTATGTTTGACAGTCGACGGATCAATATTCCTATATGGTCAATATTCTTATTTCTCATAGATACCTGATACTGAACTATTACTGTTGATTTTCTCCAGAGTCATTTAACAATTATAACTATAAGTATTATTATTATACTAGTAAATCAGTAATCGTTGTTCCACCGTTTCACAATTCAAATTTCACGGATACTTTTATAAACGACTAAATGTGTAGAACATTTTAACACAGAATAGATTAATCATTTTAATATGATTGAAACATTAATAATTAAGGTGGTATCTACTTAGTAGTTACTAGTTAGTAGTTAGTACTACACAATATCTACACTGTGTTCCTGTTAAGTTTTAATCAAACCTAATTATCAAAAACAAATTTATTGGTAAGTAATAAGTATAAAACATTATTGTGTAGCTTGTTCTAATTTTTATATTTCAAGAATAAGTAGTTTATTTATTAGGTAATTTAATGTTGATATTTACTGTTTTGATTTTATATTTTTAATTACCGAGGTATTTTTAAATTTGTACCTGTTATTAGATAGGTACCTACCTAATAAGTAATAATATTATCTAATTTGATACTTTGATAGATGATCAATAAATCATGTTTTTTTATTTTTGATACTGTATTATTATGTAGTTAGATATTTACTGTTTATAAATTAAATATATGTCCTTGGAATAGTACTTACTTAGTTACTTAAAAGTTTAAATAGTTAACATCTGCAATGATATAACTACAGAGGTCAAGTAGTATTAGGGATATTTTAATTATTAAACACTCACAGAGATGAATATGGTTCTGCCCCACACCACCTAACATTACCTACCTATATTTTGTTCCTAAATATATAATTTTAACAATTAATATTCACATGCTAATATTAAAGAAAATTTTAATACATTTAATTTAATTTTATGAATAAGTTAAAAGTGTTTAATATATTTTATGTGCTAATTTCATTATCTTTTAATTTTTGTACTTAATGATTTTTAGGTTAATAAAATGCTACGTATAGCTTGTTCAATTGCCCAATTTCATCAGTAAAAATGAGAAACTATTTCAAATCATTTATTGTTATTGGGTTACTGTTTTCTGTGTTTGTTCTTTATTTTTTAACAGTTAATTAATATTTTAACTAATTGTATGTTTTTGAAATAAAATGTTAATACTTTAATGCGAGTAATTGCGCAGAAAATGTTATTTTACCAGCTTGGCAAACAATAGATTTTAAAGTAATTAACTTCTCATTTCTATTTTTCTCAACATTCAGATAATCTTATTTTGATAAAAATAAATGTTGGTAAACATATTATTTAATTTCATATTGGTGAAAGTTCTAATAATTAGGCACATTTCACAAGCCAGTATACTTGTTAAAGTTTCTATAGTTGTAATTTTTATTGTTTTTAATGGTTATTAATTTTTAAATAATAACATGACTAATATTATGTTATAGATACATGTCATATTACTCATATTGTCGGTACATAAATATTTTGATATAAAAAAATGTAAATGAAAAAAATATGTAGATATATTTTGTTTATATTGTGGTTGTAGTATAACGGACATAACTTAATACTTTTTGAATACTTTCATTCGCTTATGTGTACTTATGCAAGTATTCTAATTCTATTGATAAATTATATTATTTTACAATTTTTTTTCAAATTACAAGTCTTAGAACTTTGTACACTACAATTCAAAGAAATGAGTGAAAACATAATTACAAGTATTAAAAAAACCTTGAACACAAAGTACCTATAATATACATACTATAATATTTATATGGGAATAAACTTTAAAAAATTATAATTTATAACATTTTTTAAAATTATTAATTATACAATTTTTTTATTCAATTTAAATATTTATATTAAATACATACTCATTAAAAACAATTATTCAATTTATAGTATGATTCTTTATGAGGTACCTACATGAAGGTTTTTATTTTTAAATTAAATTAATTCTGTTGTTTTATTAAACAAAATATGCGTTAATAATATTATGTATACAATTTTTAAACATAAAAATAAATTAAATTTTGTATTGTAATGTACAAAAATTTGCAATAATAATTAAAAATACAGTCAAGTTGTAAAGAGAACATTATTTATTCTATCTTTTTTAACCTTTCTAGTCATATATAATAGTTATAATGGTTGGTATCTACCTAATGTTTAAAAAAATACAAACTAATACAACTTTATAAATTAAAAAAAAAGTTGTTAAGACTTATATGTATACATATTACACAGGTTAAGCATTACACTATTGATATGTCTGATAATAATCAAACACTTGCCACGGAAGTAGATGAACATGAACCGGAACTACAGTCATGGGTGTGTCCCAATTTTGGAATAAAAGATGTATGGGCTCATAATTTAGAAGAAGAATTTGCATCAATTAGAAAACTATTGCCGAAATATTGTTATGTAGCTATGGACACTGAATTTCCTGGAGTCGTAGCACGACCAATTGGCGATTTCAAGACGGCTGCTGATTATTTATATCAGTTGTTACGATGCAATGTTGATCTTTTGAGAATCATTCAATTAGGGCTTTCATTTTTTGATGAAGATGGTAGGACACCCACTGGCCAATATACAACATGGCAGTTCAATTTTAAATTTAATTTGTCAGAAGACATGTACGCTCAAGACAGTATAGAATTATTGACAAATTCCAGGTAATTAATAAATTTATTTAAATTTTTTGTATACTTCTACTTTAATTAAGCCAAATAGTATCAATTTATATAAATAAATAAAATAATTTTACAATTGGTGTGTGTCTTGAAATCAATTTTGGATTTTTAGAATACAATTCAAAAATCATGAAGAGAATGGAATTGAACCAATAGTTTTTGCTGAATTCATAATAACATCTGGCTTAGTATTGATGGATAATTTAAAATGGATGACATTCCACAGTAGTTTTGATTTTGGTTACTTGGTTAAAGTGTTGACTGATGAAAAACTTCCACAGGAAGAGTCTGAGTTCTTTGAGATGTTTTCTCTGTACTTCCCCTGTGTGTATGATATCAAATACCTAATGAAGAGCTGTAAAAATTTGAAGGGTGGTCTGCAAGAAGTGGCTGATCAACTGGAACTGAAGCGTATTGGGCCTCAACATCAGGCTGGTAGCGATTCCTTATTAACAGGTATGGCATTTTTTAAAATTAGAGATATGTACTTTGAAGGAATGATAGACAGTAAAAAATACTGTGGTCATTTATATGGTTTGGGTATTACAACTTTGAACAATGGTCAATTTCGATATGATAATGAAGGGCCATTTAATTTGTAAATGAAACTTATATATTTTGTTCCTTTAGTCATTGTTTTATTTTTTATGTATATCTATAATAATAATATTAATATTGTAAGTTTGAAATTGAAATATCCAGGTTAAAATATTTTGTCTGCTATTTATTTATTTTGTATAAGTTTTGTATTTACCAATTATGAACAAAGTTAAAAAAATTATTGAAATATCTGTAGTTGAGAATAATTATATTATAAAAAAAAAAATGAAAATGGTGAATTTAATACCTTTGTTCTTCTTTTGTAAAGTACTTAAAAATAATATATACATTTTGTTAACTTAAGGAAATAAAAGAATGTATTAGTTAATTAGTTATAATGAGAATATTGATTTTTGTAGAAGTTTGGTGTTTATATAATTTATTTTCAGTAAGATAATCTTCTTTTGTCACAATGTTAGGTTAGATGTCCAATAAATGCATAAAATCTATTACAAGGTTTCTCATAAGTTATTCTTATAGAAATAAAAAATATCGAAAAAACATTACAAAAAGTAATCTCCTTTTTATTTATAAGTGTTGAAGTTAAATTTAAAAAAAAAATCTGTAAATATGTATATTATTTACAGTAGTTAAAAATGCATACAATTTTGTATTTTACTATATAATCATATAATGTTTGAAAATGTAATATCAGATTCCTCATATTATAAGTGTTATTACCTACTGGAAACTAAGAAAAATAGTTTAGCATATATGTACTTACATTTTGTATGAGTGATTGAAGTTAAAATTTCAACATCTTATTATAATTATTATAATCTTATTATAATTAATAATCATTGAGGTGTATAAACATAATTATAGGTAACTATTTTTCATAGTTTAAAATAATAATAGAATCCAAAAATGTTATGTTGTTATCCATAAAATTATGTTTTATTATTTATTAAAAATATTTCTATTTAAATAAGTTATTTCAGGTAGAGGTTAGGTATTTATAAATATTTATAAACTGAGTAACTTATTTATTATATGTGCTTTAAAATAATAATGTATAGGTTTTAAAGTTTATTAGGAGGTGGGTATGAATGTATGATACTATATAGGGTGTAACAGGACTATTTAACAAATATAGTAACATTTGTAATGGAAAGTTCAAATTTGTCAAGTAGTCTAGTTACACCTTATATACTGTTATTGGTTGGTCATTACTAGAGCATGGGTTTCTATGTAATTGCATATTTTTGGATTTTTGTCAGTAATTTTTGAGAATCATAATTCATTATAGTTTGAAATTCATGATTCATTCAAATTTTTTTTTGCTTACTTCTATATTTTTTTTACCATAATTCATTAAATGAAATAGTTTGTGCATAAAAACCCTTGCTCTATAGTTATTAGTAATAATTTATTGCTTATTAATTATTACTTGTTAATAATATCATATGTTATGCATCTCTATTCTCTATATAAATCATACAATTAATGTATATCAAATAATATATTATGTAATAATATAAATATCTATAAGTATATATTTTTATTATAAGAAAAATGAGTACCTGTGTTAAAAATAACAAATGCAAAAAAAAGTACTTTAAAACTATTTTTAGTTAAGAAAAACAACAAATTATGTAGCTACTCTATAATTTAAAGAAAATTAATATTAAATTAAACATAATATTAAATCTAAACTCAGCTAAAGTCATAATTATGTATATTTTATAGGTATATATAAATTGTATATAAATTGAATCTAAGACTACCAAATATGTTAAAATATTATAAGCAATTTATTAATTTATTTTTTAAACAGTAAACTATACAATTTGAAGTTTAATTATGTATATTAAATAATAATAATATATTTTGTAATATTACATATTACTATTATTACCTATTTGGTATGTTTATTGATAATATAAAATGTGTCAATATTTCACGAGTACGATTAGCATTTAGCAATAACGTTCTTTATTATTTTTTAAAATTATATTTTATCGAAAAGAACAATGTAAACAAAAAAAATTTAAAAACAAATTAATAGTCGCCATAATATAATAGTAAAACGAACTAACAAAAATTAAAATCATTATATTATGCAAATGCAACTATATATATTATAACAATAATAATAATAATAATAATAATAATACGAGTTATATAACTTTAAAAATAATAACACAGCGTAAATTGATATGCTTGACTGCTTAAAAATACCCAAATAAAATATACGCACACATAACAATGAAATATTGTGTTTTCCATAACGCTCAATGTGCCACTAAACTTTGATTACAATTTGCAATTTACAAATATAGTATATACCCGTTGATCCATTATTATAATGTTGATAAACAATTTTGAATTACAACCATTATTGGCATTATTCGCAAAACAATATAACTACACAAAGGCACTTATATATTACGATTATGATTTAAATGTCGTTCTTGTTGTTTTTGTATATAAAAAAGAAGAAAAGCGTAATTAGCTATGTTAATGATATAGCGTAATAATATAGTAGGTACCTACCTAAAAAAATATTATAAATATTAAATAAAGGTTGTTCCTTATACAATTAGCCAATAGGCATTATAAAACGCATGATGATTTTGTTTATAGCTACAATGGTGTTAGAATCCCTTTTTTTTATGAATAAGAATGATGTACACTAATGAGTAATGATTGCAAATTGTATGGTAGTGTGTATTACGCCATAATAACAAATTATAAATAGGTACAAATCCTAAACGATTAAAATGTTAGACTATAAAAAAGAAAACGAGATGGTTACCTTTCTAAGTTTGGCTAATAATATTATACGAATGAATTGTAAATTGTTTTGTGTTAAATGGTACCTACCGGCTACCTAGACATAAAGTTGAATCTGGTAGGTATACTGTATAGGTTGTAGTAGTAGGTACTTATCTATATTTTAATTTAATCAAATTAATTGTTATATTTTATTATTTTTATAAACGAGTTATTATTGGTTATTTTTCAAAATTGATGAACGAATTTATTTTTTATTTTTTTCTAGTTATTACATCTTTCGTATAGATACAAAAATGATTTTTTACACCTTTCAGAAACTTGATTAGCAAAATGTATTATTAAATATATTATGTAAGTAGGTATATGAATAAAAATAATCAATAATGAATATAGTTATATATACTTATTTTGCAGAATAACACGATTATTTTTAGATAATTATTTAAAAAAAATAAATCAATAGTTTGCCAAAATAACATTTCGCTGTAAATTTAATAATTTGCTCATAGTTTTTTTTAACAGCCGGGTAGGTAATTTAATGATATTAAAATTAACGAATTACATTTAATAGCTTAGGTGCACTGATATGGTTTTTGTTTATAACTTGTTAAAACAAAACAAATAAACTCTTCAGTTAGGTATACTTATAACTGTTTGTTTACTGTTTAGTAATATATATTTTATATTTGACAAATAAATTGGCTTTTACTGGAATTGGACATTACTGATATTAGCAATACTTGTATAGGTAATTTCAAAAATTAATAATATGTCATCACTAGTTAACGGAGAACAAAGAACAGATAGATATTCCATATAATACGAATATACTACGATCATCCAACTATATAGCATTCGTTTTGCACTCTAGCAGTAACCATACTATTTGTATACTATTGTACATGTTTACCAATGAGTCTGATCTAACACAATTTTTATCATCAAATAAAAACTAACATAGACTGAAATAAATAGAAATATAACAATGGAAGCCAAATAAAATGTAATTTTTGAAACATGAAAATCTTGATGCAAAATCGTGAATTCCTAAATCGTACTAAAATATATAATTTTGATGTAAGTAATGTTAGTCAATTTTGGAAGGGAATATAAACTATTCACATATAGACTATAGAGTAACTATAATATTGTGGTAGCCGTACAGAAATTGCGACGACTACGACCTCAAAAGCACCCAAAGCATGCTTCAAAAGTTAACCTATATAGTTAATACATCAAATTTTTAATGATTAAAAAAATAGATTAATATAGCTATTTTATAATGTTGAATGATATATTTTATAAAAGTACACAGTACATAAAGCAGAATAGTGTGTACATAACGGTTATATAGGTAAGTACAATTTAAAAAAGTTAGGTGGGGATATCAGGAAGGACCGGACATACTATGCGAATGTGGCGAAGTCCAATCAGATGATCACTTGTCTTATTACATTGCACGCTAGCCTCTTCAGGATGCACGACCAACGACTCGGTAAACGGACGTTTTGCCCCCGCCGTTTCGTCCCCGTTAAAAAAACCAGTTCACGGACATTTCGTCCCCGGCAATTATTAAGATAGGACGTTTCATCCCGGAGAGTTATTAGCCATAGGACATATGGTCCCCGGCATATTTTTATTAAAGGACTTTCGCGGTTCTCAGGTTTTTTAAAATTATTATTATTTATTAATTTCTTCAAAGTTCATTATTTTAGTAACAATTAATAAATTTCTTTTTAATGAACAATTCTGTAATGTCTAATACCTATAGTATATAGGCTATAGGCAAGTAATGGTATGCGAACAATATTGGTCCCCGTCATACATAATTTTATACTCGGACAAATTAGTCTCCGGCGTAAAAGTAAAAAGTTAAATACAAAATATTTTTTTACCTATCAATAAACGTTCTTAAAAATGTTTTTTCAATAATATAATAGGCAATAGTTTAAAAAATAAATAAAAATGAACATAATAATAAATAATATCGCCGAATAAAAAAATAATTTAAGTATAGGTAATATAATAATTAAAATTTATGTAAATCTCGAAAGCCTATACAAATAATTTAAAAGATATAAATAAACGTTCTTAAAATGAATAAATTAAAAATTATATAATTATTTTTAGGTCAATTTTTTTTTTGAATAGTATAAAATGTCATCATTATTATATTATTAAATTCTGTGCAATATGACTAACTAATTTGTCCGAGTATAAAATTATGTATGACGGGGACCAATTGTTGCATACCATTACTTGCCTATAGAATATAGCCTATATTATACTATATTAGACATTACAGAATTGTTCATTAAAAAGAAATTTATTAATTGTTACTAAAATAATGAACTTAAAAGATTTAATAAATAATAATAATTTTAAAAAACCTGAGAACCGCGAAAGTCCTTTAATAAAAATATGCCGGGGACGAAACGTCCGTGGACTGGTTTTTTGACGGGGGCGAAACGTCCGCGATTCCAACGACTTGGCCTTAGCCAACGAAAAATCAATATCAATTGCCACTCACTGGCTAAAACAAAATATTTAAACATTTATTTTATATTTATATTTTAACCTATTTATTTTTAGATAACTTTATACATTTATTTATTAATGTAATAGAATATAGCCCCAGCACCGGACACGATAAGAAGAAGAACGAGTATAATATTATATGTTCATTGTTTATATAGGTAGGTACATTTTAAATAAATAAGTGTTACACCTATACAATAAAGCGTTTTATTAATAATTCAATAACAAAGTTCTTTTAAGTTTGATTTTCATACGATTCATATTATTGTTATTAGAAACACAATAATTATGAAAATATAAGACATGATGAAACAAAGTATACATAACGGCATACACAGAAGTGGTATGGTAATATTATATTTTGAAATTATACACTTGATTACATGGCTTAAATAGGATATAAAAAAATGAAAACTACCTATTATTTAATGGATTTTTGATTATGTTTTGTTTTTCTATAAATTATTTAATAATATAAAAGCCAAGAGGCTGTAATACCAGTTCTGGAATAGTCAATTTTATAATTTTTAAATTGTAATGTATTCAAAATATTATAATGCAATATGTAATATTTATGTACACAAATTAGTGTTATTATATGAATGCAGGCGCGCACGCAGGAGTGGTTTTGGGAGTTTAAACCTCCTCTGAAATATCAGGAACAAAAAAATTAATTACCTGACCTATAAATGAATAGATGACATTTATGAACATTTTTTCAACCCCTTCTTCCCGACATTTTTTTCTACGTTCACGCCTATATGAATGTATAGTTTTAAGTTTTAAATCATAAAATTGTATTGATTTTAATTTAATAAATCGTTCACAAGAATTTTGATATTTACTGTATAATATATTGATACAAACTAATATTTTAAAAAGTACCTACAATGCAATCTACGTCAAGAAGATGATAAAAAAATACATAATTTGTTTCACATACAGAATGTGATTTATGTATAATGTGTCATGTGCGCCGCGACTGATAAAGAATATTTTAGACGTATAATTTACGACACGGGGTGCATGTAAATTTTATAGCTGTTGACCTTTTAGAGTCAAAAGTTCATTTTTCTTAAGTGATTTCTCGTGTTTTGAACGCACGTGGCTCCGCAAATCGAATACCATGTTATATTCCTCGAATTTCTGTGAAATGCCAAGTAAGGTAGGTCATTGGGTAAAAAAATAAAGCTTGTTGTAATACACGTACCTTGGTGTAACAATAACACAGTATGAAAAATAATTTGTAATATGATTGATAATTAAATGGAATTAATTAATAAGGTAATACATTGTGTCGTTGAACGTATATTTATACGAAATTACGAATATTATTGTAATGATTTAAAAATTAAGGACATCATATTATGTTTATTCTAAGTATCTAGCAACGAGCCACCTAAGTACAAAGAAAAATTACAGTTTGGTTAGGTATGAATTATAAATTATGTATATTGCCAAGTTGATTTTATCGTATTATATGAATGTGCATGTATTCGTATTATTTTCCTTCAAACAGCGCAAATTGCATTTATGGGTAGGTAGGTACCGTAGGTACTAATAGCAATATTGTTAAAAAATAAGAAATTAATACAATTTATTATTATTAGTATTATTATTATTGTTTTTATATAATAATCAATAATATATAGTACTATTATACCTACTTATTGTTTTTATTAAAAATGTACATTTTGTTTTAAACGAATGAATACAAATTAGTGTTAATATCTAATCTAATCTTTATTACTTACGTAACAGAGTACAATTTACAACGTATTAAAGAACCTCTTGGTGTGACTATACTTTGCATACAAATTTTTAAATAAAAAAAAATAAAAATTTAATATAAACTATAGGTAAGTTGGAAATGAGTCCATTCTCGAAACTTTTACTGAAGGAATATTTTGGTAAACAATTATTATAATTAGATATAACGTAAAAATAAGATCAAAAATATGGAAAATAGGTATAGTTTATGTTGTTTTATATTAGTTTAGTATAATATTATGTAAGTACAAATACAGGATGTATAGTGGTGATGCATTTTGTTGACAAGTAGTTATTCGGTAATTTTCTTTATTTATAGTTTTTCCAAATAAGATAATATCTATTGAAACTTTGAAAGAATTGGAAGTAAAAATATACACTAGACCCTGTACGTGAATTTTACGTGGTATTTGGTAAATGTATATGTTTTAAACAAGGCGTGAATAAGGCGGTATTCAATTATTTAAAAAAGTCTAAAATCTAATCCTGATGTGTTAAAAAAAAATGTAGTATTTAGAATGATTTCTGTTATAGTTTTATTTGTACCTATACGTATGTGTATCTTAAGTTACAGCATCGTTTTGAAATGGTTAAAAGATCCAGATGTAGGTACACAATATAATATACAAGGTTCTGATTGTCCGAAATTATTAACAGATCGAAATAGCGTTATTAATAAAATCTTCATCTATAAATAACGGAATATATACCTATTTATATAAATTATTATTGAGCTATGATGATAAATGAAAAAATAACCAATAGAAATTGTAACGATTTCGTATCGGATCAATTATTATTATTCTATTAGAATACTCTATACTTGTATAATTAGCATATCTATAATATTAGTATAATAAAACATTTTTAAAAGAGCCTATGTTTTACCTGTATATTTTGCAACAGTTGCCTATAAGTAAATATATTTTTTTTATGGTCCACGGCTATGCGACTATTCTTACACGAATATGATCAAACATTTCGGTTAGGCGCGTTTGATCTTTATATTAAATTTTTTTTTTATGATACTCATTTAAGAAATATAACGTTACGGCGAAATGTACAAAGATATGTATCTACGTCTTATCGTAACGGATAAACTTTAATGACATTTTTTGTTGTTTTTAGTATCGTTCGTAAAACTGACGAACCAAAAATAAAGTACCTATCATATTTGGATGATAAATATTTTTTGAAACTATGGTAGTTAAGCACTTCCACGTTTCATTAATCATATAAATGTTAAACAATAAGAATACATACAAAAAAAAATATGTTACTACATGTCCAAGAGACTATTGTTAATAATTGATACTTTCAAATAGTAAGACAGTAAAATGTATGATACTTCATACAGGCGCAATATTATAATATTATACTGTATGCGTATAATAATTTAAAATCCTAAAAAAGTTACTTATTACCTAATAAAATAAAAATAAATAAATAGTAATACAATAAAAATAAACAAATAAATGCTAATAAATTATCACATGAGTATATGACACATTGGTGTAAATTTACAATCAAATAAAATATGTGAATTATACCTCGAAGTCTACAATATCCGTGTTATTCACCTACCCGTAACTTAAACCGTTATGTACCTATGCACTTAGTTAATGAGGTCAATGCGTTCAATGCGTTGATACCTGTATACAACTGACGTTCGATAACTTTTGCAGTACACTATCACAAAAACACTGTACGCCAACCGGTCAACCCCCAACCATTTACCGGCATACCTAATACTCAATAGTATTATACTTATTATATTTGATATCATTTATTTATCTGTTCCTATTGGGTAAAAAAATGTTGAAAAAATAAATCTCAAACAACGGACAAAAAAATCTTCATACCTTTAAAATACATCGAAATTGTGGTAATTTATTAAACTCACTGTTTAGGCCATAAAGATGATATTATTATTAGTTATTACTAATATAATATATATAGTATATTATATTAGGTTTAAATTTCCTTACCAGATTTTTAGACAGGTTGCATTATTTTCCAGTTCACATTTTTCTAGAGGTAATTTTCTGCTTTTATAATTAAATTTTTTTTTCTTCGAGTGAGTTTTGAAAGTATATCTCTTGTAATCTTAAAATGTGGCTTGATGGTTACACGAGAATTTATGTTATCCACATTACCAAAATAATTTAGAAATTCAATGACAACATTACAGTTAAGAAATCTTTATTACTTTTTTGAATAATAAAATAGGTGCAAAATATTAAACAATAATATTCATGTTTCTAATTTTCTTAATAATAAACATGTTTTATTTTACCTAATTAATCGTATTGTAATAGATTTTTTTATTGTATTTTTTGTTCAAAGAATTAAAATGGTACACTAATATCGTATCGATATTTAATAATATTTTTAAATTTTAAAGATTTTTTTTGTCCGTGATATGAGATTTTTTTCCTCAAGCCTAAATTATTTTGTTTCTAGATCTAGATTAACTTCACTGGACCCCTGAATTTATTAGTCCAATGTAAAGTTGTAAACAATACCGGTATTGATCGTATTTAAAATAACATTATATCAAATTATTATTATATTGCTATATATAAACGTTGAGCTTCTTGAGCCATCCGTATAATACATAATAATATGCCTATTGGGACCAATGGCTTGGATGACTAGTATAATGAATGAAGAAGAATATCAGAAACACTGCATATGCCGTAGGAAATGTGATGCGGGCGATAACGTCGATGGTCTTGGCGATCCGTATCGGATGTGGTGGCATTTTACGTTTGTTGCCGCCATTGCTTCTAATATTTTGTTCTTCCTGATAAAAAATAAAAATTAATACCAATATTATAATTTAAATGTTTGAATAGTTAGTTAAAGACATGATATAATTTATTTTTACATTTATTATTGTATAACTACTTATTACATCGTACAAATAAATAATTTTTTTTTTAATTTTATGATGGATTTGAAATCATTATAATATAGGTATTAGGTAGGTACGTATTGTGTTATTTTTTTGTGAATATTTTTTTCAAGTAGAAGTACTAAAAAAGTGCTGTGTTATAGTGCACTTGATGGTAAATTAAGTGCAGCTGATATTATACTAAAACTCTTTTACATAAAAATTTATTATTAAATATTTTTAGTTATTTTAAAAATTTAATTTTTACTTCCTTATGCGAGGCAAGAGTGGTATTAAATCTGGATATCAATTTTTGAACTTTGAGCTCAATAGACGAAAGCTTTAATGGCAATTTGTATTATATGTATTTTTAACTTTTTTTAAAATAAAAATAACAGCGTAGAATGATTTTTCCTAAAAATTTCGGTATTAATAATAGGTAATAGTGTAAGAACCCCGGCATGAGTGTCATAGACTCCAGGACTCTGTGGCCCTAGGTTTATAAACTGCTTGACTAATAGTTCTCAACCGATGTGCCACAGCACAGTATAGTGCCGTGAAAACTTATTATGTATAATAGTGTGTCGTGAACCAAAAAAAGGCTGAGAACCATTGTGCTAGACTAATCCTATATAGGTATCCCATAGAATAACAATGTTATTTAGTTTAAGATTGTAAAATTAGTATGAAGTAAGTAATAAAAATAAAAATCTCTTAAGTAAAGTTTAAGTTTCATTTTCATAAATTAGGTATATTGTATTAATTATTATTATAAACAAAAGCTGCAATTTTCTGTCAAAGATAGAGACTCATATTATAGTAATATACAAATTGATAAACAAAAGTCAAAAATATATTTTAGACTGAAGTATTGAATTAATGTATGTTGATAGTGTTGATACCTCATACATTTCTTTGTGAATATAGTATAAATAAACTTTACACAGGCAATATAAATAATAAATAGCTTATTTATCAATACTGGCAATACTAATCAATAATCATACATATATTACATGTGAATTAACCACGACATGTTATTTAATAATTTAATTTAATATAGTTATTTGTAAAAAAATAGAACATTATCTTTTGTTTAGTTTAAACTTTAAATTATTCTAATAAACGTTTTTACACGTTTATTGAAAAAGTATACATACTGTTTTTGATGGGCAGGTGTTGTGTAATAACGAATGTGTGCATGCCCCTTGCCCACAACTGGAACATTCCCCTTGGGTCTTGTCACTCTAAATTAAAATAAAAGTAATGGAATGAATATTATTACTATATAAAATAATATTAACTCTTGTAGGATTTCAATAAAATGTTTGTAAATTAAAATATATATTGAATTTAAATGATTATTAAAAAAAAATATATATATATTTATAAATAGGCGTGTAAATACAATATATCTACATTATAATTATATTTATCTACTTCATTATCGTATGTATAGTAATAAAGAAGGATAATTATTTATAGAAAATAAATGGTTATATTTGAAATGGTTAATAGTTGCGATAGGTCACTTTTCATAATTCAGAGTATTCAGACTTCTATAATTTCAACTCAATAACAGGAGTATGCCCATAGGAGTAAATAATGAAGAGAAGTAAAAATATCGTATACTTTTTTCGGGAGGGAGGAATACATACTGATCTTTAGCAGTATCTATAGTCTATACAATACTTGATTACTAATCATTTTACGTATTAATGTTTCTCTATTTTCCGAAAACGAAACAATATAATGTAATGTATACAGCTGAAACATTGTATCCATTTATTCATGAAATTGTGAAATACTTATATTCCATTTTACAGTTTATTCGGTTAGTAAACGAAACGAACAAAATGAAACTGAAATAAAACTCTAATTTATCCTTGCAGTTCAGAATAAACCAACCAAAAATAAAACTAAAACTAACGGATTTAATTTAAAGTCATTCACATCCACTTAACATTTGTAGACGAGTATTACTGGGACACTGGGTGGTAAAAATTGTTATTTTAAAGAACTAAATAGTTCACTTAAATTCATTGACTATAGGTAGTAAGTGAAAAATACTAGACAAAAAATTATTTTTTAAGTTAGAAAGTGCTGCCGTCAATTAACCATTACGAGTTGATTATCAAATAAGCCAGTTTATTATGAACGACATAAAATAGAAATATGTTTGGCTAAAAATGATTTCCATTCATATGGGCCATACAGAGTGATTCATCAAGGCTACCCACCCCCTTTTTTTCTTTAATAATGGAGTTATTCAAAATCTGATTTCTGGAATTTAAAATACACTTAAAGATCATATTTTCGAATATTTAAATTTCTTTGTATCATTTTAAAATAGCAAGAAGCCCCGATGTCGATTTAAACTTCTGTTTTTTAAATAGGAACCATCTATTTGTCTGTAAATTTTTAAGCATATATATTATTTTAAATTTGATATATTTAAATAAAAATTTGAACGAATGGTTTCCAAGTTATTAAAATGTTTATTATAATAAAAATAATAATCCTTAAAATGGTTTTACAAAAATATAAATTAGATTTAATATTGAATCTTTTATTTATTATACTTGGAACATTTTTACTAATTATAACTTATAAATGTTGATAGATTATTATTAATCATTAAAATATGTTATTAAAATCACCCGGACGTCCAATCTCTTATCTAACGTATTTTGTAAATATTATAAACAATATATCGATTATTAGCACCTAGGTTATTATAGACACGGAATGTTATCCTTTATACATAAAATTTAATAACTAGGAAATTACTTTTTGAATTATTATTTAGATAGGTATATCAATTTTTTTTTAAAAATATCTGTACTACAATTTATAGAAAAAGGGGGATTTCCAATTTGAAAAACAGAGGATAGACTATTCTTAAGTGATATAAAAATATCAATTACCTATTCAAAAATATGCCTGTAAAGTGTATTTAAAAATTCTAAAAATAAGATTTTGAATAACCCATCATTGAAGGAGAAAGGTGACTGTGACTAGAGTCCTTGGTGAAGTATCCTGTACCTATATATTATGAGCCCCTTCACAGCGATGGCGATAGTGGTTTTGAATAATGCACACTACAGCCACTGTAAAGGTAGCAGGTCTGACCTTTGTCAAATATATTGTGTACCTTAGAAAGTGTATAATCATAATTATTCCTAGCGGGAATATTATGTGGAAACATATTGCTCGCCCTTTAAATGGGAATAGTTAATTTTAAAACCACACAGATACCTATTGTTTAAAATATGTTTTATGAAATTTTATTTTATATCTAAGTGTGTAATGCATTTTCGAGTTATTGAAAAATATTATTCAAGTAAAATATATAAGTACCTAGTTTAGGGTTTAAGGTTGTGAAAATTGCAAATATTTTAAGTACCTATGAATATTAGGGTCTTATGAAATAATTAATTATTAAAAAAAACACATTACTAAAATGTTATGAAGTGTGTTAATTCATGGGGTTTAAACTTTAAAAGTAAAATATTTTTATTAATTAATAACATCAAGTAAAAATGAATAGCTAATGGTTGATGTATATAAAATAAATCTTATTTGTATTTAAAATAATATTGTTAGACTTAGAACAATACTATTTAAAAATTAATTACCTACTTTATTTGAAATATAATATTATATTATATAATTTCTATTCATATTATTAGAAATAAATAAGGAAAAAAGTTTGAAGTTTTTTTCCTATCAAAATTAATTTCTATAATAGTGAAATTCTTATTTTTCACTTTAATATGCCTATTGGTTAAATAGGTGAGTAAAATTATTTCATACTTATTATTCGTAATTTCATTCTAGTATTTATTTTGAACTAATATTATACCAATCTCAATTTATAAAAATATTAAATCTAACCAGTAACCATGTAATCTAAATTTACTTCTATAACTCGTAGTTTGATCAAAAACAAATAAATGTAATTTACAATATTACTATTTTTATTGTATAGAAGAGTTCACATTGTATAACGCATAAGTATAAGTATCTCTATATTTATTATTTTATTAACTTAGCATATAAGTTATAAATATAACGTGATATATATATATATTATAAATTATATATTTGTATATCTTAATACAATAGTACTTAATTAATTACTTTAATCTAAAAGCTAATATTATATTTCGGTAAACGTATTCATATTTAGTATAAGTATTATTAACTATCTTTTTTCCGTGGAAGTTTATTTTTTATGCTTATACATGATATTCTGTTTATTTAGTTATGTATAGGTACATTTAATTATGAGTTTACATAATGTAATGTACTGATGTGATATAATGTACATAAATATTTGAAAATTCAATTAAAAAAACTTACTTTTTAAACGTTGTATACTTTCACTTTGTTTACATTTAAAAATATTTTACTTAAATAAATCATGATTTTTGGATTTGTTATTTAATATAAAATTAGATTTATAAATTATTGAGTAAAAATGTATATATTTATTATTACATACAATACGATTAGTGGTTATAAATAAATTGTGTGGCTATAAATGTTGGAAAAAATAAAATAAATAATAATTTTTTATTAGTTATAAAATAGGTAAATATTAATTTTTTGTAAGTATATAAAATAAAATATGTATTATTATTTTTTTATTGGTATGTAATTAATTACAAAGATACAAATTAGGTTAATACGAAGGATCGAAATGAGTCTCAAAAAGGTATGAAAAAACCGAAAAAAATTTTTTTATTAAAATAATTGTACATGAAATACTTAAAGAAAGTGAGTAAATGGTTTAAATAAAATATAGTTGTTATATCGCTATTCCCAAGTTCATTAAGTCCAATGACCAACATCTATACAATTAACATGTCGTGTTTAATATAATGTAAAATACTTTTAAGATAATAACTATGTGTTATTTATTAAAATTGTTATCAAGCATTATATATTTATGTATCATAAATTAGTAATTACGTATAGCGTTATTACGGATGTGTTACTTGTGATATTTTAAGTAAGCTTGCTAAACAATATACTGCATAACTTTTTTTTTCTTAAATCAGTTTTCTACTGCAGGGTATTTGTCATATACTACATCAGTAATACGGTACATTTATAAACCGTGTCCGGATTCCAACAATATTACTTAATTATTATCAAAAATCTTACGTATATTGAGTATTTTTCGTTATCCACATAACTTTCATAACTAATTTGGTTTGCATCTTGTCGATTTAAGTAACGCTGTGGGAATATCGAGATACAAATTATTTTATCACATTTTGTGTAAAAAATAAACGAAATATTTGCCATTCATGTTTATCCTTTTGAATATTAAAACACTAAAACACATTCATTTTGAGGACTAAAAAAGCCCTCACTCTTCTTAACCTTAATTAACTTCTCCCTCCATAAAAATCTTAGATTCGCCAATGCGTCAGTGTGGTAAGTGATGATTGCAGATTAGTGATAGCTAGAGAAAGAACTGATTCGTGCATTCGAATATTTTTTTTTGTTTCTATTGTATGCAAAGTAATTACAAAATACGATTTACAACATTCTCGATAATATAACCAAAATTTACAACACATATACGATATATACACATACATATCTCGTATTTGCATAATTTAATGTTTAAGGAATGTTTTTGATATCAAGGGAATACTACATTTTTTTAATGTATATTTTAATAAATAGTTGGAAATAACATTTTTCTAAATACTTTTCTTCAAAGTAAAAAATATTAGATTTAACTATACATTTTTAATTAAGTTTATTGCAAACAAATATTTATTAACAACAGGTAGGTAGCCAGTTAGTAATTTAGATTATGACGGTCTGTAGAGTGCAAACACAATTTTTTTCTAATAATTTGTAACGGGTATTTTTATGAAATTACATTTAATGATTTATGGCTATGGTAGTGTCCATGAAGAATTCATACCAGAAGAAAGTATCCGCAAGGGAAGCAGGTCCTCCATATTAAGAAATTGATACTAAATTATTATAGAATATAAAGTATAAAACGTATTATTATATTATTTGTTTTATTACAAATGTATATACGAGTTACAATGGTAGATCTAGTCCGGGGCTTAGCGCCTTAGCACATCCTCTTCGCACGCGTTGATTTTTATTTTTGTTTAATAAGAAATTATATTATTAATTATTATCAATTTTGTTTCTAATAAATGTGTAATATAATAATAATCGTGATATTTCCTTTAAAATTATCTTAGATTCATCTCTGAGTGAATTAGAATATTAATATTAAACCAAACATCTGATAAATTAAAAAATACACTGCACTTCTGCAAACAATATCACTGAAATGACTTGTATAAATGAAGATAGACGCAGTCTAATATAATTATGACGTCCTCAGGTGTGGAGTTTATATTATGTAGGTATATAATATAGTATATATATGTATTGTGAAAAACGTGTGCGTGCAAATGTTTACTGGGACGACATTATAAGTTTCATAAAGTTATTATTATGTCATAACAGGATAAAGTATAATATAACACACGAACTTTCTAGACAAGAAGATAGTCGCATATAGTATTTTTATCACTTTTATATTAAAATGCAAATGTATTAACTTTATTTTATAATATTTTCGAGCAGAAAGTCACCGTGACACATTCATTCTGGTACGCTAGCTTCTAACCTCAGTAGTTTTAGATTTGTTTATTGTTATTAATATTTTATGCTTAAGAATGTACTTGCTTAGTATAAATGGCAGGTTATATAATGTGAAAAATATATGGCAGGTTTGATTTTATTTTCCATAGCGATCTTCAAGTTATTATACTAATATATTATACGATTGAAATCAAATATGTCATGGGGATACATAATATAGGACTTTTATAATAAAATCATTGATCTTTTCAAATGATAACTCTTCATAATAAAAACGTATAATAATCTTATGTTTTTTTTTAATATACATTTTTTTTGAGTATAATTAAATGTGTACTAGGTAGTGGATTTTCTAAGCTCATTTCTTATAGGTTAAAAAATATTTCATCAGTGTTTCACGAGATTACTATTCATGCTATATGAAAATACAATACAATCAATTATTGTGATTAGAGTCTGATATTATATTTTTATATACGTACCTGTCATACCTATACTTAATATTTATAATGACATTAAACTCGAATAAAATATCAGTAAATATAAGTAATAAAGAACTGCTTGATTATTTCATGCACGACTGTAATATTTATATAGTTGGTTATCTTTTAACTTTTGAGTATTTTATACGTAATGACTCATTACTAATGAGTGATGGGCGAGGACTTGTACCTTAAAATGTTTTAGTAAATAATAGAGAAAGATCACTAAATACAAGTATTGATATGTAACTCTCGAGGAACATATATATATATATATTAACATATATTGCTTTAATAGTTACAACATTGCTATATTTCAAAGTAGTTAACACCCATATGATAATATCAGTAAGTCACAAGAAATTAAAGTTACTTGAATATGATACGTATTTGATGGTATGTAAATACAATATAAAAAGAAAAACTTAGTAAAATATCAAATCTTACTTGCGTTATTTGTTTGTAGTCTTGATCTTTATTTTGGTATACAATGGGTAACGGCCAGTCTGAACGTTTTCGTCCCACGTAGTTTACCAACACGAACTCCAATAAACTGGCGTATATACAACACATACATACGCCATCCCAAACGTTCATGGCTGTTAAATTTGATACCACTGGCAGAGTACTTCGGAAACCGTTTGATGTAGTGAAAAAATTCAACATTGTAGTTACGCCTAAAATATACCAACATATTATGCTAAAATGTATTATTAAGTTGTTTGCGATATTTATGTTTTAATTTTTATAAATGTAAAAGTACATTGTAGACTTATAGTGTTAAAAAGAATAGCTAAATGGTCTGATATATTAATAACACCAATTCATAAACTCAAAAATATTGGATCACTCTTTTTACTAAAAAATAAAATGCTCAGAAATAAAACAAATATTATATAATTTTAAAACAAATGGCTTAGTATCGGGTTTTTTAAAATGTATAATATTAATTAGGTACCTATATAGTATTATGTTAGACGCCATATATCATGTCATCTCATGTATGATTGTGATACCTCTACAGGCTATACATTTTGAGTTTTGTGAATGATTTTTCGTATGTATTTAAATGAAAATATTATTCTGTTTAACTTATTTATTAATTGCATACATTTATTTAAAATTCCAAAAATATTTAACTTAATGATTTTTATAAACTTTATTATTAAAAATGGAGGATACTTAATTTAGACTTTTGAATGAAATAATATAGTTGCGGTAGATTAAAATAAAATACCTATCATTACTCTTGCTGGCACTGCATTCCATTCAAGAAAGAACGTGATGAATGATGAAGTCACCAATATTATACCAGGTATGAAAACCGTAGTAAAATAGAATGCTCTGTCTCTGGTAAAAATCAAATTAACTTCAAGGCAGCTGTAGTTACCTATAAATAATAAACAATTGTCAAAATTATGTATTTAAATATTACAATATATAATAATATAATACCTATTTAACGCACAATATTTAATATTAAAAATGTTGTGAAAAACCTACCAAACTTTTCGTAAAATCCAAAATTATAACAAACAAATACTGATTTATAATAATATTTTAAAAATTGTAAAATTGACTTGAATCAAATAAATTATACCTCTATATTTCTGTAACTTAAAATATTTGAAGTTCTATAAAACTTAAATGTATCTAACTATATATTTGTTTGTGTATTAACTATTAAGTCCTCTATTCAAAATATTTTTGACATTAAATCAATTAAATATTTTTAAATATTTAATCTGATGTAATGGATAGATTTTTAATTTTTCCACATATTTTGTTTCAAACATAATTGGTAAACATCAGAAAAACAGTAATTATTTTACCATCTAAATATATGTATCTGAACGTGTTTGTTTAGAGTTTTGTTTTTGCAATTATTTAGAAATAGTAAAATAAAAATGTATATTTTCGAGATTTTGCTTTAATAAAAATCATATCGAATTGTTTTCTATTATAATAATAATCTTATAATATAAATAATATCGATTGTGCAAGAATTTATAATATTAATAATTTATAAACTTAAAATAAATTATTTTACCTCTCCAACTGCCAGTAGATGGACATTCAGTTGTATGATTTCGGTCTAAGTATGCATTTAAAGTTTTTAACGATGGTGATTTCTTCAACGTGCTTTCATCATTTTTCCATACATATTTTATAGCTGACATTTCATATGATACTAAACAGAATAGATTACAATCAAGAGTGATAAAAAAAAAAAAAATGTAATTTCGTTGCCCGTACGTACAAAAATGAAATATATAACATAACATTAATCGTATTTACGACTTTTTCATCTCATAAAAATACTTTTTATTAAGTAACACTTCATTACTTCAATGAAAACAAACCAATAACTTTTATGATGAGCCGTAAAAATAAGATACAATTCTGATCGTCGTACCTTGTTTACGAAAATCAATTTGTTATTTTATTTATCACTTAATAATATAAACGTTATGAAAATAAAATATTTACTGCTTTCCATTGAAAATGTGCACTGCGGATCGTCAAACGGAAATATGTTCAGTATACCCTGGCATGACAGGATCAAATGGCGTCTGAAAAAATTGTTAATTTTTTTCTATATGTACCGTATCATTGTAAAATTCTCATGTCAAAAATAAACGGTGGTCGCTTTTTGAAGTTTCATAGTTGTGGGAAGGCAAATTAAATTTATTTGACTTAGCGGTTTACCGCTTTGCAAAATCGTTTCTATGGAATATTTACAGCCCACTGGATGTCAGTATGTGTGTGAACATGTTTATTAGGTACTGATCAGGATTTAAAAAATGTACGGGAAACCCAATTGTATTGCAACTATATGGGTATACTAACAATTCAACTACAGAACTTTACTAACTAGCCAGTTATTTCATATCCGATAATGGGAACCGAGTGGGGTAGGTAAATAGGTATAATGTATGGTTATAATTACCTCATCAAATAATGGACACTGCCGTTCCTGTAGATCCTCAGCGAAAAGTGTACTGGTATTAGCGATGCCTTGAAATCGCCGTGCATGATGAAATATGTATCTGGCAACCAAATATCTCCGTGGTGATGAATAGCATTTAGAAAATCATACCGACTTTGGTTTGAGTACCGTAATCGAGGATCATACCATTGTTGTTGCAGTAAAAATTCAACCTCATACTTCTAGACGTAACAAATAAAAAAATTAACATTCTTGTAGAAAAATGAAAACAGATGCGTCATGGATGTGCATATTATTAACGTTAAAACGATTGATTTATATTATGTTTTTTTTCCTTACCAAACTAGATTCGTCGGGTGAGGCCAGACTGAGTAACAATACGCTGACATTTACTAATAAAGGTCCTAGAAATTTATAATTTTATTAAAATATGATTTCTAAGTTGAACAAAACTATGACGCTTTGGTACATACCTTTACGAATAGGATGTCTATTGGCCGAAGGAAGTATTACTCTTACATCTTGAGGTGTTTTCATCCCACAACAAAAATCTTGATCTGAATAGCATACATATGGTTTTATATTTTCAAAAAGATAGTTATTTTTCAAACATAAAATTTACTTTGGGATTAATCAATAACTGCAGTAATTATTTTGATTATTTGTTTACACTGACAGCAGTGTGTTCGTATACTAATTTATTTTTGATATTTAGTTGAATTTAATTTATAAGAAGAGTGATAAATGATAATTTATTATACAATGATGTGTATATTTTTTATACTTGTATACGCAAAAATAGTAGATAAAATAAACTGATTTTCAACTATGAAGACAATTTATGATAGAAAATTTTATTTAGTTGATACTTTTGAAGGGTCAACATTGAAAATTCTCTTTTAAAACTAATCTGAGGGAGGGAGAGATTTTTACGCATAACAAGTTTTCGCCGAAATTGGTTTTATTTTGTTGGTAAAAAAATAATTATTGTATTATATATTTGAACTTTTCACTAAATACTCGCCTTAGAATTTTCTACATTATATTATAGAATAATTGTCTAAATATATTGACAATGTTGAGCTACTTATAAAATTTTTAATTTTATTCATGTTGTTTTGTATAATTGTATAAATGTTAATACAAATTTTTCGCTGGATCAAAAACTTTAAAAATCTAGTGTAAGGTCCCTCCAATAGCAGTTCATGCTGAAAACAAATAATCTAAAAATAAATAAGCATACATTTTTTTTTATAGATATTTGAAATTCAAAATTCTGTGAAATTTAATATTCAAATGAAAAATAACGATTTTAGTTATTTTATTATAATTCAAAAATATTTTCCGTGGGGATTTCAAACTTTTACGTATTTTATTATATTTTATAAGCACAATGATATTTTAAAAACATTTAAATCAATTGTATGTTATTGCTTATGTTTTATAGCTTATACGACTATATCGTATTACTAAGAGTAATTAATAGCAATATATTTGTATGATATTAACCTGATAGAATGTCTCCGTTCAGAATAGTATTTCGTATAGAATAGTTTATTATTGAATTTAAATTAAACATGTCCATTTCAGTGACCTACTCAATGACGAGGTACACTCGGCTATTACTGTTCAACAGAGCGGTTACCTAACTTCCCCCTTTTTTACGGTTCTGCGCATTTCTATTTTTATTATTAAATTTCCGTTTTAATAAAATAAATACCTACGATATAATATTATATAAAAATCTTTTTTAACAAGATTATATACACGATGCTTAATGAAGTTAACAATTATAGAGAATAATTTTAGTTGGTCTGTTCATTGTTTTATTGTTATGGGTACATAATATTATATTATATTTATTCCCTATAATATATTATAAAATATGCTTTGAGGTTTGTAGAACGACCGTAAAAACTAAACCACACTATATGCATTTTATGTACGGGAGACAGAAAAATAAAAAATGTTTTGCAATATGTAATAGAAATAAATGGGAGCTAGTTGGTTTTTCAAGATGGTTATGTTTTATAAATTGTGACACTATATTCATTTTATTTCAATTATTTCAATTATTTTGTTATTAATAAATAAAAAAAGTTAACAATGTGTAATACTTATATTTTATGGTTGTTTCGGTATAATTATTAAATGTAATAATTATTAATTAAATAAATATAAATATGTTATCCATAGACATTAGACATATAAAACAACTAAATATCGGACTGCATACTTATTACCTATTACATTATCATAGAAACGTTGAAGTCGTGCGGCCATTATGTAAACGGGGCAATGTTTATACAAAATAACTCAATAGATAATATACAAATAACGAATTTCTTTTCATAGTTTCATATAATACCAGAATTTTGTAAACATTGTCCTATTAGCATAATATTATGAATGCTGACTTTAATATTATTATGAATTCCATTATCTAGTTGTTATATATTGTTATGGTTATACTACTAATATAAGATCAATCAGCGGTGATTTGAGAGAGTTATTGTAAAATAGTTCAGATAATTGTATCACAAATAAAATGTGGTACTATGTAGGTATTTAGTGTATTTACTGAAAAAGTATTTTATATTTTTAAACAATACAAGTATACTCGTATTATAATAAATTATAGTTTAGATTCGAATTTAGATAATAATTTATATTATTTTACAGAATAAGTAAGTCTATCATTAGGCTCAGTTGGTGCTTATTAAAACTCAGTGTTAGATCGATAAGGGTTATACAAGTTATATATAATAAAGAGATAAACTCTATTTAATATTTATAAAAACGACCAGAAAATAGTCACAGGATTAAACAATTACACTGTCGTCAGTTATTACTTTAACCCATGTGTAGTACAATATAATATTAATTATTCGGGTTGTTTTTCTATAAATCATTATACGTTATACATTTTAAAGCTTAAAATATTACATTTATATATTGCATTCATATATGCGTATATACACTTTTATTTTACTTCATAAACATTTTATTTGTAGGTATTATGCAAATTATTAAATTAAACAATTCATTATCACTGTGTCAATACTATGTCTAGGGATACCAACAGGAAAATGTATTAATAAATGATTATTCAGAGGTCACATCTCCGAGTGACTGGAAAAAGTATGAAAAATGAATTAACTTGAGTATAATATATAAACAAAAAAATGACGAGAAGAACACGGGCGCCCGCAGACAAAGAGAAAAACAATTAATTTACTACCTATATAATTATGTTCTTATGGAATCGAAGACTGAAATCTATGAGAATTTTTAATCTCAAAAAAGTATTAAAAATTAAGTTAAAAAACATACAATTATTTAGATGTGATTTAGAGTTTACTGGAAAAGATATACAAAACTAATTAACTTGAGTATAAAATAGAAAATAAAAATGGTGAGAGGAACAGAGGCATTCGCAATTAAATGCATTTTAAAAAGAAAAAAATTAAATTAACTATTAAATTATGTTGTAATGGGAGATATAGATTGTATTTTGTTCTGATATATAAACCTAATTAATTAATATTTAATAACTCCATTAATAAATAAATATTTTGATGTCACATAGTGATCGCTGAAAAAACTATAAAAAATTTAATAAATTTAACAATATGAAGAAAAAATGAAAAGGATTTCGGGGGTATCCATATTTAAATTTACTAAAAAAATATATAATTAAATTTATTACATAAGTTTGTAGTAACGATAACGTAGATCTTAGTCTATATAAAACAACAGACCAAAAATATTAAATACATAAACGAAAATATAAATAAAATATAATTAGACAAAGTTGGGAGATGGAGTAAAAGTATAAAAATATAGGGATGCCCACTAGTAAATGATATATTTTAAGAAGCATAATCAAATAATTAACTTACTATAAAGTTATGTTTTATTTGAATCGAAAATTACAGATCAGTTTATATAATATAATTATTTTAAAAATAAAAATGTTTAATAAATACAGTGAAACCTTCATTAATTGACACTTCTAAATAGCGAACATTTTTTGAGGAACGGGATATTTTCACTACTTTTCCATAGGAAAACCTATAAATAACGGACATATTTATGGTATTTTAAATTTTGATTTTAATCATTTTTATCGTAAATTTGTGGAATTAGAAAATGCATTAACATACAAAATGACTTTGTGCCAAAATACGAAACAATCTAAAGTAACTGATTTTTTTAATACCTATATATTAGTTTTAATTTTTATATTATCTATTTTTTTTATCTTTTTACTTTCGCATTTTTAAAAATACATAAAAATAAATTAAATTTATTATGTACTTAAGTATATTGTATATGTATAAATAACTAAATAAATAAATGCATTTTTAAATTATAATTTCAAGTTTTATTTCTCTAATATTATATTTCTCCCTCTAAATACCATACACCTCCAAATAGCGGACAGAATTTCAACGACCGGAAGTTTCTGGTATTTAGAGGTTTCACTGTAAACCCACTGATTCCAATAAATATTATAATATAAATCTGAAATAGGAGTATACTGTAATTTACTACGACTGTCTTCAGGTGTCATTTTTTAAATTAAATTTTTTCACAATATTCAATTAATAATATACACTATATATAAAACTATAAAAGTAGTTTTCCAAATTATTATTAAAGTATCTATATCTAATGGAGTTTGAGTTTTTTTGATACAATCATTGTTATTAGTGAATATTAATCAATTGAAAATTACTTACCATCTACTGGTGGCAATAATCTTTTGTCATATCTGTTTGGGTTCACCAAATTATCAAGTATTTCTTTGTCCGATTTTCCATTTTCAAATCTTAAATGAAATATTTAATAAATTCAAACATTTGAAGTTCTATAGTAATTATATAATATGTTAAGTTACTTTAAATTAAAACGTATTTAATACTTATTATAATACAGACGATATACAAACATATACTACAAACAGAAAGTCAAATTTATTTACAATAAATATTCAAATAGATTACGAAGTATAAAGAATTTTAGAAATTAAAAAAGTATGTACAACTTTGGTTAAATTGAAACAAATTGGTTATACAAATCTATATGTATAGAGTTCAAAACTAGAATTTAGTTTGTTAAAAAAAAAAACAAAAAACAAAAAAAAACAATTTGTTTAAAAGTTAAGTAATGATACTATATTTATAGTTAGCTGCATTCAAAAAGAGAATTATATTCATCGTGATAACCATATAGCTAGAAATTAATTTTTGCACTAAAAATATAAAGTGATAACTGATAATGCGATAACGATTTTTTTACTTTTGAAAGTATTATTCATTATTATTTATTATTACAAATTTTAAGTGAAAAAAAAAATAAACAATTATACATTATTAATGTCAATAAGTTTGCTTTTCAGAAGTTTTTAAATATTTATTTTTTAAGATAGTAGTGTTAAAAAGGTACGTGTAAATTTTATTTATGTAAACGATAGTCCTCACTTCCTCGGTCTGTAAAAATGAGATTGAAAATGTATAATTTTTAATTAAAACTGGGGACACATCTAACTTTGACATGTCGTGAAAGGGCATGGACACAACTAAGATTTGTTACAGGAAAATCATGGATGACTCCATAATATTAAATTGTTGTATGTAATTTAGATGCTCCAGTTTTTATTGATTAATAATTTTCAGGTTAATAAAAAAGTTCAAACAGTTCAGTGTAAAGAGAACATCGAGAAAGACATTGCAATAAAAAATGTGGTATAAAGCTAAATTGACTACTTGAACTTAATTAATTTTTACTTTCTAGTAAACACATGTTTGTTGACCGTAAGGTATTAGTTTTTAATGTATATTTTTTTTATGATTTTATACTTACACGTCTGAGCCATTTGATAACACGTTTTGTAGTAACGGCACGAGAAAGGAAGCCGCCTGTAGCAGCCTCCATGTTCGTTCCATTCTATGGCATCTGAAACAAACACTTTATAATATTATTAATACAATAATATATCATAATTGTTCAAAATAATGTTAAACTCTAATTTTAAAATAATACATTTAATTTAAAAAGTTTGTATTGATTGAAAAATATTTTTAATCAATATTAACTACGTCAACACTTTTGATTCACGCTCATTGGACTTTTAATAAAAAAAAAACTTCATTACCAACACAAACATATAACAATGCAATTTATTAATTAATTTTTAACTAATTATAGAATATTGATCCCTATGCAATAACATTTATTCATATGTCATAATATATTCCGATATCTAATTAATTTTTCCAGATCATTGTTGTAGAGTTGTAGATGTCATTTGTACAATTTGCGTATTTTTCATACTGCGTTTTTAAATAAATTTTGCTTTATTCAAACATATAATGAATATTATACTATATTTACTAAATATTGTTAGTTTAATTCCTTAATGAGTGTCCTATAAATATCATTCAATATCTATTCGTTAATAGTTTTTTATTTATTATAATATTATCTTTATAAAATCATTTAATAATTATATAAAATATATAGATTAATTTTAAGATATTATCTATTTATATCATGAACCTATTCACACTTTTTTACAGTAATGTAAGGAATTACAATTTAATGAGAATAATGCAATTTGGTTTTAAGTATAAATATTATTATAATAACTAAATATGAACAATATAATGAGTGCAATGGTTTTGGTAACAATTAAACTAACTTACTTTAATATTTCTATAAGGAAAATTAATACAATATCTGCAAATAAAAAAAATATATACCTATCTCATGAAATATAGTTATAGTAGTTTAGTGATATAGGCTGATCGATCATCTTTGATCAGGATTATTGAAATACTGTTTATCTGTGTCATATGATGTCAAGGCACTCAAAATTCGATTTCCTAGTGATGATAGAAAGTTCATACATGTAAAGTATATATAATATTATAATGTAATGTTTTTATATGATTAGAGGTATATAGCACCATTAACAGACCTCCAATTAGAAAAAAATGAGGTTTTTAAATATAAAGAGAGTAGGTAGAAAACAATAAAAGTTAAAAGGTAAATTAAAAACAAAGAAATAATAAAGCTAAAAGTTTAAAAAATAAGTTAAAATATTTTGAGTTTGTATTAATATAATTAATATATGAGAAAACACATTTTGGGAATTCAAAATATTTAAGACATTCATTAAAGCGACTCAATCGAACAGCAGAGCGCTATCAACTTCTCCACCAACATAAAAATTTTAATTTGTATAAATTATCATGTACTATACACTCAAATAATTTAAAAAATATTTATTTTTTTAAGATTCAATTTTTTTATTGACTTTCCAACAATGAATGCAAATATTTGATTAAGATACATAATGCAGATAGTATAGGGTTTCATTTTAAATATTGTATTTTTTTATATCATGTTTAACATCCTTATAGAATCTGATTATTACGATAAGATTAATCTCTAGTATCTGGTGTTCTTTAACTTCACATTCAATGTAAAATATAAGATGAATTCAGCGGAAAGAACCTTAACAAATTACTAAACATTTGAGATATTCTATTATGACGTATAACTTCTTATTTATTTTTCTTAACATTCCTATAAACCAATAATATTTTTACTGTAGCTATAAAATTTGTCAATTCTGTTTTCAAAAGTCATCCCTTAAAATGCGTAGATTCTACGATGAATTTATTATGTTTAGTTTATACAAGTTGAAAAAAGGTATGTTTTTTAGAAGTCATGTCCCATAAATTATATTTTTTTATTAATAATTTATTTATATCTTGTTTGAAAATAGTAAATAAAATAAAATATTCGTATACGGCTTCAATATGTATCAAAACGGACATATTTTTGCTATACATATTTATATGACGTGAACTATGATTTAAACTATGATAAAATATATTTTAAATTTAAGTTTTTCTTTTTTATTATTGTATATAATTTTATTTTAAAGAATTATATTATATTTAATTATATACAAAACATTTATACTTTTATAAAGAGTTTAAAGTATCTTTTATGTTAAGTTTATTACTTTAATTCATAAATTATAATAATCAATTTTTATGTGTTTAAATTAATTAATTAATTTAGTATAATTATTAATTAATAATCTCGAATGGAAAATGTATATTTATGTATGAATGATTATTAATTTTTTTATGTATGTCTTTCAAAGAACACATTTTGATAATTAAGGACTTTGGAAGTGAGTATATATCATACGTTAGCATTTTGTTAACTACGTGACTGCTGGTATATTGATCTACCGCAAAGGTGTAAAAGTAATCAAAACCAAAAAAAAAAAAACAAAAATACCTAACCTGTGGGTATAATAATAACAGTGGCGTCCCAGGGGGTAAAAAAAATCACAGTGTGTTGTACTAGGTCAGAATTATATTTATAACGTTTTTGTGGTTCGCTATTATACATGAAAGCTGCCGCGTAGGTATATTGTTATACAAAAACATTATTGTAGTTATAGGACATAATGTGGCACGCGATCGCAAGCATAAATATCACGCGTAGTATATGAAATATACGCAAAATTATAACTTTATTTTTATTTTAGCAGAAATGGAAAATTTTTAATTTTTAATCGAAAAATGAGGACACGAAGTGGCTATATATATTACTTTAAGTTTGTTTCGAAGAAAATCATTACTAAAAAGCATATTATGATAATATGAATTATATGTACCTATCATACAGAAAATTGCAAATGAGTATTGAGTATAATATGTATGCCACAATGACGTTATATAATATTATGTCATATTTAAAATTAAACGTATGCTTCGTGGACGGTACTTCACTAACAATTTGTGATAATCGAGAGCATTCAGACCAAATCATTTTTGGCTGAGTTGTTTTGTTCAATGATTGATTCTCATTATTGATTGTCGCAAGTTGGTTGATAAATAACAATTTTATAAAATCAACACATTTTTAGTTTGTTTAATCATTTTTATGATAATTATAATATGTATTTATTTTACATTAAAATATAATATTTATGTAAGGTACATTTTATTTTATTTAAGCTTTTAAATGGAAAAAATGTTATAACTTTACTATTCATAGTTGTGACCTAAGTCATAACCTATAGTTATATATAACCATGAACGTACTTTATGATTTGAATTTTAAGTACTCAATAAAGATTGGCTTGTGATTGTGACGTTCTCTATGTGACAGTTGAAAATTTAATATAAAATTGTCTCGCTGTAAATTATTGAATAAGATTTGGTTATAAGATATTAGAAGAACCTAACCTTCAAACTTAATACTAAATAATAGACTAGATTATTTTGTAGTTTGCTGCAAAATAAATAATTTTCGAAAAATAACTTAAAAAAAGAATCAAGTGGAATTTTGTATAAACAAATACACTGTACAGTCTGTATTATTTTTCAATTAATAAATATTTTCGAAATATTTGTTTACCAATTATTTAGTTTTTGTACAAAATTCACAGTTGATAAAAAATACCCGTGAATATTGTGTCATCAGATTAAAGAGTTGTGGATTTTGATTATAATGTGTCTAGATAGATCTATTATCTTCAACCCGTGTGCTATTTGGTTGACGAAATAAACAAGGCTGTCTATGTCCATTAGTTGAATCTTGAAACATAAGTAAAAAAAATCGTCACCGACTACCGGAGAGTGGAAAAACGTGTTATATTTTACACTTTATTTCGTACATAATAATGTATGTAATGTATACGCAGGGTGTCTACAGCTGCTTTATGCAAGTAGTAATATACATATATATATAATGAAATGTTTCATTCAACCGTGGGATCAGGTGTATCGAATAGTATTCGTTTGAAACGAAACTAATACGTTTTCTCGCTAGTAGCTGGAAATAATAAAACCAATAGAACAATAATAATAAATGAAAACCGGCTAACTTTTACAAAACTTCTTTTGTACTTTGGTAACTTACCAAATTATTTTGTCGACTAATCTAAAGTTGCCAACTCTAATATCATAATAATATAACATGTTCCACATGATGTATGTTTATTATTTTGTGTAACATTGGAAAACACAACTCGTTGAATAATGCATCAAGTAAGTCTAAATTAACACGTCATCCCTACACTAGCTGTCGCGCTGTCTTTAAGACTATAATACTACAATACGTACTTCGATTTATTTAAGTGTCAAGAAATTAAATTGATTTACTCGATTAACGTTAATGTTTGTATAGATACGTAGGTACTACCTATCTAACATAATTTGCGCTTTGAATATTTTATGGAATTTTCTAATGTATATACATGTATTATAGCCTTATACCGTAATATTGTTTGTGTAGTCCAATCGTTATTATATGCAAATACGTAGAGCCGAATTAAAATAATATTATAATAATTCAAGACTCAGTGTTACCTACTATAATATTCTACATTTGGTTATTGAAATTATTTTTGTCGTAACTTTTAAACGTTTGTTTTGTATTGTAAAACCCATTATCGGATAATACGACCGATTTTCATGATTCAATTATAACATTATTTTATATACTATAATTATTACTAATTATTTATTTATTTATTTATATTATTTATTTACACATAATTTATTACAAATTGTATTTCTGCAGTCTTAAAACTTAATGAAATGAATTTTAAAATATAGAGTAGATACTAATTTATGTGTACATATCGATATTTTTTAATATATATATATATTTTTTAATATATTCCCTTACAAGTCTATTGTGTCTCGTAAATTTAAAATTATTTGCTAATATCGTACTTACAAATAAATAAATAGATTGTATTGTTACTTTTCCCAATTTCGTCGATTTTAAAAAAAAACATTTTTTTTTTTATTCGTATAACTTCTGGACCGTTATTAGTCATTTACATAATAGTATCATTAATATGTAGGTAAAATGGTCACCAAAGTTTAATAAACGTGGAAACCATTATGCGATAACGTACAGACTATTCCCTAGCATTAATATATACATAGTATTGTTAGAATTTACAGGACTATTGTGTGAAATAATATACTTTACTGTATGGAATTCGTGTTACACGATCAAACAATGGAAATTGCGTTTTGAATGATCACGCAGAAATGTTGGAAGTTTCGTGTCAAAAATCGTTAAGTATTAATTTACATCACCAAAAGTGTATCGACGTGAAGTATATCAATAATATTTGTTATAAGATGGCAACCACGTACAATAAATAATTATCGTATTCAATGCTGTAACTGAAAAAAAATTTGGGAAGGGGGTAGGGTCTAATATTTATTTAATATAGATACCTACATATTGCCCTATATTATACCTTATATTCACCACTAAAATTTTTCTATTTTTAAAAATATCGGAGAGGGAGTTCGGATCCAAGGACCCTTCCCCCAGTTATGACCTTGATCATATTTTATTGATAAATAACAAGTACCTATGTTTAGTTTAGGTTAAGTGTTGCTACAAAAAAAGTACAAATTATTATTTAGTATTTACACAAAGCATTCATACAAATTGTGTTTACTCTACTGAAAAGAAATTCACATGTACTTCGCAGATGTATATATTTTATAAACACTATATACATATACCTAGTTACTAGACAAATTAATGGGCTTGAACTTCTTTCAACATACATGTTGTAGTTTTTTTTATTTTAAGCAACTGAAATGTATTAAGTAGAGTTAATGAATAGTTCATGAAGTGTATAGTTGTATGCATTAAGCTATATTACTCCCATGATTTGTATATTTGACAAATATATACAAATACTCTAATAATTATCAAATTATACCTATAATCAATTAAATCAATTGCACAACTTGTGTATTTGGCAAATATATAATACATTACTTAAATTATTATTCATGTTATTGCAATGATAATCCACGAGGAAGTGGCCAATGACGAATAACGAATACCAAATACCAAATGCTCATACAAGTACTCTGTTGAGTTGTAAAGAAAATATTAGTTTAATACACGAGTTGTAGAAACCTGGCTTGTTATAAATATTATCATAATAATAATTATTATAATTTATTAATTTAATAATATTTATAATTAGTATACTTGTTCGTATCTCCATACCTATAAATTATATAAGTAGTTACCAATAATTATGGTTACTATGGTTCATAAAATAATAAAGGACCAAAAATTGTGATATGATAAATTGTAAACAAATATTATTTTTATATATTTTTATATATGGTATACCATTGTTAACATAAGAGTCATATTTGAAATTATTGTCAATTATTTGTAGTTTTAAAACAAAAGTATATTCTATACTTTCATTTTGACCATAACTTTTATATTGGATTTATAATTTCTAAATCGATTTTAAAATTTAATATAATTTTGATACAATCATTTAAAAACATAAAATATTAAAATAATTAAATTTATTTTATAAAAAGTTGGTCTTCTTGGTCTACTTTAACGTAAACGACAACTCGATTGGGGACGTTTGCTATCGTTTCCATACTTTAGATGTTAGGTTAATGTTAGTGAAGCGTGCGTCAAGTGCATTTTATATATAAAATTGAAAAATGTTTAAGTGACGTGACTAGGTCGGTGGAACAAGTATAGTTTTTGAGAAACTGACCAGTAACCACTGAGTTGTACTTATAGAGTGACGTAGTGAGGTCAGCGTGAGTTGGGTGTGGTAGTTGTGGTATAGTGTGGTATAGTTGGCGGTTGGACTACTAGCCAACTATCATTATCTTAGTTGAATATTACAATTTGACGAATTCAGTAAAATTAATGATTTAGACTGCATACATTTTATAAATAAAAAAATTAATAAATATCAATAATTTAAAAAAATGGCCAAAGTGAAATAAATAATAAATCTGATTTACATACATTTTAAATTTTTGTAAAATAACTTTGAAGAACCATTGTCTTTAGTACCTATAAGGAATTTAATTACTAAAAAATTACTCGTCCAAAAATTTAATTAGGTACATCAAGATGTTCAAAAGAATTATTTAAAAAGTAATTTACAATAAAAAGGGGATTCTCATTTTATAAACAGAAGTTTGCATCGAAAACGATACTTTTAGTACAAAAAATCTCAAGGATTTGAAAAAATGGGTTTTAATGTAAATTTAAAAATTCCTAAAATCCAAATTTGAATAAATGTATTGTTAGTCGAAAAGTGGGAAGTGATGTATATGTAGATATATATTATTATTTTCTACATATTCTGAATCCTCCTTATATCTATATTATCGTGTTAGAAATATTGTGTTATTGAAATTGGATGCTAATTATATGCTCGTATATAAATATTAATGAAATATCGGAAAAATCAATCCGTTTTAATTTATGTATATAAATAAATAAACACGTCGCACTCATAATATTTACTAAATGGTAAATGCATATTATGTTGTATAGCAGAAAAGTAGTTCAGTGTTCAGCATTCGCTCGTGGCTCATTTCCTATCTTTTGGCCTAGCTGGACGCGCCTGTAGTTATGTGTTTGTATTAGTAAATCAGCTTGTGTGAGTGTTTTTTTTATTTACAAAATATGTTCCTGTTCACATTTATTCATATAAAATGCTATCGTACTATATCGTATATACATTCATCCACCGTAAAATTCTCACGCCCCTCGAAACACGATATTCTATCTTCTTCAACGTGTCGATAACAATTTTACATTATTAGAAATGAAAATGTAAACATATTGTTGTATTGTGTTTGCGGCTATTATATTAGGTATGTGGATATGATCGATAAATAACAGTTTAGTAAAAATATGTTTAACTTTTGTATAAGGGTTAAAGTGCAAACGAGTGTGTATTACTATTGCAGCGTGTTGCACGCAATTGTATACCAGTATATTTTATATAGGTACGGCTCATTCTTCAGAGTGATATATTTAAACGCAGATTGTGTCTACTGTGTTAATATCTCAAATAAATAACACCTAATGTATTTTAATTCACTATATTTTGTGATAATTAGTAATATTACTATAGCTGTTTTGATTATCAATAATAATGCAGTATATTAAACAATATTTTTATAAGGAGGTTGTACATAATATTATATACTGCAACTTGCAAGTCTATTAAGAAAAACAATGTATAAATACGTATAAAAATAATTTTCAAAGCATTTTTAATCAACCAATTTTCATTAAGTAATGGTAACTACTGTGTTATACAGTAACTAGGTTTTATATAAAGCACACGCAATTCGAAGTGGCATATTATTAAAATGTGTTTTAATGCATATAAAATAAATAAATTATGTGGCTGCAAGTTTAACTTGTCTTTTTGTAGTAGTTGCATATTTATTGTGATTCATGAGAATATTGAGAATCTATTGGTCGTATAATATGTAAATGTCTGTTAATATTTAATATGGCTTTTGCTTTATGGATAGGCTCACTATTGAAGTAGAAACTATGTTGCAAACGTATCATGCAGTATAAAGATATGTTGAAAAAATTGAACACTCGATACTAATGTTTCAGAATAGAGAATATTGTTATTACTAGTTCACCAAAAACCTACTTAAATATATGTTCCTATGCACAATTTAAATAGATAAAGTATGATTTGTAATAATTTATTTCTATATCTTAAAATCATTATTTATACATAAAAAATAAATAGAGACTAACAATACATTTAATACTATAAATTTATAATGATTTTTTGGTATTTTAAATATTTCTAGCATACCATTTTTTTGTGTCCTAACTCATACCTGATTTATTTTAGACTTTGAACGATCAGTTTAATGTGCATTGTTACAATGATGTTTAGAATTTTTATCATTATCTTTATTATTAAGATAAAAATACTTCAACTATAAATTATGAGTATATTTTCTGGTAGTACATTAGATTTGGTTGTATTTTAAGGAGAGTATAATAGCAAAAAAAAATTATCAATATTTTATAAAATAATCAGGGGGGGATAAAAACAGAAGATCAAAAAAATGTACGCATGTTATTTAATTTTTGACGAAATAGATTCAGATTTTTGTTGTAATATCAAAAAAGGAATGTTCGTAGATAATTAAAATTTCAACAAATATTTAAGTTTGTATTTTATTAAAATTACATCACTTTAAAAATATGTTGGCTCATTCTTTTTGTGAAATTTATAGATATTTAAAATGTTTAACTTTTTTCTTCAATTTATGTACAATAACATTTTTGTTTGTAAGTAAAATAACATTAATATTTAATATTACGTTTTTCGTAAGTTGTTCTTACAGAATTTAATAAATATAAAACCATATAAGCACTATTGTTGTTTACAAGCGTTTGAACTTTTGTAGCTCAAATTTTGACGATATTGAATATTAAAACATATACCTAATAACGTTTTATTCTCCAAGAATTTTTGTGATTTTGTTGTAATTAAAAAATATTAACCGCGGGGGCTTGAATAATGTTTTCCCAATTCTGTATATTATTTTTATATGTACATAATTAAATTTTTTTAAAAGATTTAGATTAATTTCAAACTATTTTTACCAATAATTTATACACACTATTCTATGGTACGTGGTATTTGACTTAATAAAAATAACAATAATATATGGTATAATACTATAATAATTATATGCTATTTTTTAGGTAAAATTAGTTGAACTTCAACATATATCCAGTGTACTATTAATTGAAAATTAAGCTACAAAATATACTAAGAAATATAAGCTGTCACTCATCACCTTTCAGAATAATTTTTAGTATGCAGCAATATAATATTATCCTCAGAGTGACTATACTGGTTTTTAAATTGAAATAATATTACAGTCTTATGGTAAATCTTATGGTTGTATTAAACATTAGTCTTTACCTGCTCAATGTTCATAAGTTACAATATTGATCGTTAATTAAAAGTTATTTCTACACCTCATTTATATTTTTTGGCCAAAAACCTTAAAAAATTTTAAGATATAGTAATTGAATCTGTTTTTGAATCCATTTTGTTAAATCTATAGACATCTCCACATCTTGTATGTAAGTTTCTAATTGAGTATAAAGTAATGAAAATTTATTCTGGTTTCTTTTGTTTATGCAACTATTATTTATATTATATTTTCTTAATTAATTAATTATGTTTATGCATGCAGTAATACTATTTGTTAAAATAAAATATACCTTAAGATAATAAAAATTAAAAATTATTATTTTGAATTGTGTGTATTATATTATTGAAAATAATTGTAAACATTTAATTTATAAATACTATATACATAGGTACTATTTTATATACTTAATACTATACATAAAAATTTTTAGTTTTCTTATATTATTATGCTAAATATCACATTTTTAAAACAAATAAAAGTTTTAATTAAAAAAAAAAAAAAATAGTTATTATTTTATATTTTTATGTAATAAGTTTGAAAAAAAATTGTTTAAGGCCGGTGTTAAATTTATGCATTTTTCGTTATGATTAAGATAATTTAAAAAGGGTAATCATTATTTTTCACCATGGTTTTAATTAAACAACAAGGACCCAGTAAATGGATTACAAGGTGTTTAAACGATATTTATCAACGAAAAATACTCTATTTTTGATCTAAAAATAAATAAATAAATGTTGTTTTTAATATCTTTAAATACATTTTAATGATGTTTCCTTATTATCATTATTTTTCTTTAATATGCTCCTAATAAACGCCAGTATATGATGAGCTATAGAATATAGTTGTTTATTAAATAGATATAGTTATAAATATTGCAAATTATATAATATTAATATATTATACATAATATCAAATCATGTACAGCATAAATATACTTTGTGTACATAAGTTTATGTATAATGTGTGTGAGTTTTTTCTTTAAGTAAATAATATGTAACAAAATATAGGTAAAAATATAATATGAAGGTCCTTAGGTACATCACGTGTATATTTTTATTAAAAAGTTTTTCTTTCAATGTTATATACTAATTTTTCGTTAATTTTAGAATTTATATGAGCGAAGGTTGAGTAATTAATATTAGTATTACAGTAATGTGTTTGGAATATTTGGATTCAAGAATTAAAATACTTAAAAGTTTAATTTATAGTATATAGTTCTAAAGGAAATCCATTTGAGTGTCTACACTCATTATTTCAGTCTTTTTTAAGTTTTATTTTTTTTAATAACAATATATCAACATACAATTTTACTTTTATATTTCAAGACAGAATATTTTTCGTAGTACTTCGATACATAAAAATCGTATTTTAAATTAGATTTTACTTCTTGGCATTTTTATACATGATTATTCACGAGTATGCAATACATTATACCTATTTAATACATTTAAAGATATTATATATTATGAAAATATATAATAAGTAAAATTCTAATTAGAATTATATTTAAAATGATATGCGATGATTTATCATTGCTTTCAAGTTTAATAACATAATAACAGCCAACACCCAGTCACTAATTACTATATATTCGCCGTGTTTATTTATTATTATTTTTTAATTTAAGTTTCATGTAATTAATTTCATAGTCAGAAATTTCTTTATTTGTATTACCTATTTGAAACATTTCAATCAATCAAAATATATATCAATCTAATCAAATTCTTTTGGCATTGAACCTTGTGCAAACTATACTTGTATAATGTATAATATACATATATTACAAGTTTTAAATATAGATATATTGTTTATTCATTATTCAATAATATTTTTAATTAGTGGTTGTATACTTTCAAGGTTTTTAAGTTGTTATTTATAGATTATAATTTGTTTAATATTTACTTATAGTTTGTAGATACAAATAAAATAAATACTAATAAAATATTATATACTTGTACACAAATGATAAGTATGTTCTTTATAAATCATTAAAATTATTGTAGATTTAGAAGTAATCAGTTATTATAGTACATGTTATTTTTATAATTCGTATACATTTTAATTTATATAGTTAATACTGTTTATAGCAATATTACTAACTACTTAATGTATATAAATTAAGTTTATTTAAATTCAATTTACAAGTAGTTAAATTTTATCAAGTGTAACTATAGAATTTTGTAAAATAAAGAACTTCAAATGGAATAAAATTCGTTTATGGAAGTTTTACAAATCCTCGCGTATGGGCGTTGTGGTTTCGAACAGTATAAAATAGTTAATCAATAACGTTTATTGTAAACCAATAGCAATAGGGTATTAAAATGTCTTATACATATAATTTTATCAGTACCATTGTTTCCAAGAACTTGGGTAATTTAGTTTAGAGTTGGGTCGAGACGGTCTTTTTCATATTTCTCCAAGTCATGCACACCACAAACTGTATACAGTTATATACTTATTAGGGTGGAGACAATCAAATAATTATTTGTGTCACGTTTCGTTAAAGAGTTTCTCGTCGACGGTTTTTGCCCACCGGATGTTTATAACACAACCGACATAAAGTGTATTCGAAAGAATAATATAAAAAAAATAAATAAATAAAAAAAGAAGAAGTAAAAATTATTTCGCTGGTTTTCTTTACAGCGATATGATAGGTGCGCATCTGTATTATAGTGTACCCGTTTTTTCCCACATAGGTACATATACATTATACACACAACCGGAAGGTTTGGCACTAAAAGCATTTTGCTTACCTTTTCACAAAGTCCAGCCCGACTACGTCACAATCGATACGTGTCCATTTACTAATAAATTGTTACATCCATGCGGTCACCTGGAACAATAAAAGTCACAATTCGGATACCGTATTACCGTCATCACTCGATATTTGTCTATTTTCCGCGAATCAATCCATTAATAGCATAATGCAATAGGCATATTATAAATGGTTTCCATCATTTATATCAATATTCGTGTCTTATATTTTGTTTCGTATACATCCGTGCGCCTTTTTAAATTCAAATGCGTGTTAACATGTCATATTTATTCATTTAATACGTCATATATTTGTTAATTAACATGGCTCGTGAATAAAAGCTTTTAGACGCGGTTCCGGTTTGATAAAAACATATGACTAATTTGTTGTAGTTTAGTAGCGGTTATTTTTTATTTACATAAATGCATAGCCCAGAATTTAAGTATACCTATTTGTAATAATCGTTTATGAGCATAAAATTGTATGTTTTTATAATTCGTTTAAAAATATTTTCATGGAGATGAAACTTTTTCTTTAACACTGTCTTAGTTGATTATGCAGATAACTCATAATTTGTATTATTACAATTAATTTTCAATATATTTATGCGTAAAACTTAATTTAGATTTCATTTTAAATTCTGAGATATTTAGGATTTTTTTTTTTGTGTACATGATTTATACTTTGAAAAAAAATACATCAATTTTAAAATTTGAAGATGGTTTCCGGTAGAAAATAAAGACTAGTTGGTAATAATTTTAAAAGGTAAAAAAGTACAACTCCTGTACAGCAGAGTGGCTACCTACCTATTTTCCTAATTTTTAATGTACTTTTAATTTGGTTCTAGCAGCAACGTGCTTTTGTTTTCGATTTCCTTTACAAATACTTTGTATTGTTAGAAAATTGTTTCTATTATATATGTCTAGGTATATAACGTTCCAATACATTAGCAAATAAGTAACATATTCAAGTACATAATCAAGTGTACTTAACTACCTTAGGTAATATTGATCTTGAAAAACTATCGTTATTTTTTATTAAGACACAATATATGATTAACTGATCAAGTATAAATAATATTTCGAGGAAAAGAATTTAATACTTCATTTTTTTAAATAATTTTCAGATTATTATAATAAGTTATCACAATGTAATAAATTGTGCAGTCAGATAATAAAAAAACAAATATTATTCACTTAATGTTTTAGTCTAATACTATTATTTTTTTTATGTGTCTATAGTAGAATCAATTATCTACATATATGAAACAGTAATGTTGAAGATCGATTATATCAGTTCATCAGTTAACAATTATTATATAAAAGTATATAGTTATTACATACAAATAATATAATTGAGTACATGGTACATCTGGGCTTTAAATGTCTACCTTTCTTGTCGCTCAAAAATTCTAACTCTCATCTTTGGTTATTTAATATAATCGTTTGTGCTACAAATCATGAAATGTAAGAAATAACATGAATATTATATGATTTAATATTCTATTGAAGTGTTAGTTATAATTTCCCAAAAAATAAAATTAGCTTTTTATTTAATATGCATGTATTATTACTCGAGTTCAGAACACTCATGGCTTAAGTTTTTCATATTTTTTCGTTCATTATCATAATTATTATTATTATGTTCACTAAAATTATTAATTCCACGACAGTAGTGTAGCCATATTGCCTATCCACATCGCCGTGTTATTAAAATAGTATTAAAAAGTAAAAAGTAAAAATAAAATAATATTATTTATAAACTCACTATTATAGCAACAACGATTATTATTTTGCACCTCTTGAGTATGTATGAAATGTAATTTACATATTTTGATTATGGAAGGTACTAAAATAATAACATTTTTTCAACAGAAAATATTTTAACTTAAACCAAATATACTCGAGAATTAGTATATCAACATCATATTATATCATGCACAAACTTTTGGTTTATTAAAATTCTATACTCAAATTCATGTATTTTTTTTTAAAATAAATTAAAATAATAAAAACTGCTTTTCTTCAATACAATGATTAATGAATACTAAATCAATATTACAACCACCGTCCAAGATACCGTAGTAGCACAATAAATTATACTATTAATTTAGAAGACGTTTGATACGGTGACATCATAATGGCGCTTATTCTATAGCTGATTTATTACTTTATCAGGTATACATCAAGTTCTCCAAAAAAATTTTTTTCCTCAAATTGGTACCAACTTCAGTGACAGTTTATGCTTAAAAAATAATAATTGTGAATAAATGTACATACATTATTTAAATAAACTGCTCTACAAATAATAATTAAATTTATATTAATTTTATATTAAAAATATATTAATATTAATTTAAAATGTTCAAGATAATTTACATATATAAAACGTACGTGTATATAAAACAATCAAGACTTTCGAAATATTCATAAACCAAAAAGAAAAAAAATTGTTTGAAACAAATTTAATATTTAGTTATAACACGTCTATTGAAATTGCATAGTATAAGATTAAAACTATTTAGTATCTATATGGAATATTTGATTAGACGTCTGAGTTACAGTTATCATTTTGATATTTGCGGTGTAAGTAATTTATTCATACAGTTTAATCACTGCGAAATGTTTTACTATATAGTGTGCAAAGATCGCTACGTATTCCGAGGTTAGACTTACAAAGTACAATTACCATCCGACACCAGTTCGGTCACTCTGGTCAATGCAACGGTGTTGACAAACATTAACATTTGTCACTATTAATATCTAACCTAATTATAGTTTCACTGGTTTGTCGAGTTGCCTTTTCACCGTCCGATATGATATCTGACGGTTATTTACAAATAGCGATGCAATTTTGTACACTATGAAAAATATATGCAATAGTGGAATGAATCATGTTTCTACGATTAATATTATATTTTGAATGACAACAAATATTTCAATTTTTCTTTTTTTTCTAAATCCCAATTATTAAGTAAAATACTTGTATTTTTTTATTTTCAATAGGAAACTTAGATTAAAAATAAGAAAAATGGTAATTGAAATGGTTATTTTACTATTGTTAAAATCTTGGTTATACCATTGAAATTTAGGAATAAGATGAATGTAGCACGTGTAAAATATAACAATAATGTAAAATCTATATAATTTAATTTGTACAACTTGATTTTCTCTAATATGTCACATAAATTATTATTATTATTGATTATCACGTAGATAATTTATATAGCATAAAATACAACAATATGTTATGATATATTTAAAAATAGCGTTTTTAAATAGATTTTTGCAATGTATGTTAAAAATATTCGGAAATAAAATACAACAAAATTAATATTAAAATTAATTTTTCAACATAGAATAATATTATTCAGATTTTGAAAATTCAACATTGTTACTGTTTTATATACAGTAGTTTTTTTAAAAATATTTTAATATGTTTTATGAGTTATATTTATTATTTTAAGTTTTGTTTAGATGCCTACTAAAAAAAATATTACCGATAGTAATAAAATTTCAGATGCATCATCTGTGTTCAAATTTTTTTCTCCCTTGTGTGTAAAATGTTACTATGCAGGAAAATGAGAATCAAGGATAAAACTGACAATGACAAATAGGTTATGCAGAACATGTAGATAAAAGTATAAGACGACAAACCATGTTTTTGAGAATATTTAAATCCTGTGAATTCTGAATTCTGAGTAAGCCATCGGAGTTTTTATGCCAGGGTAAAAAATAAAAACCATCGTCATTTGATAGAACTGAAGAAACTTATCGAAAAACTCTGGATGGTTGTTCCACTGCGATAAAACCGGCAACGAGCGAAATGTTAAAACATATTATTGTATACATACCGATGAATCATGTCCTATATAACGTTTCGAAATACATACATTTATAATCAAACGTAATCGACAATTTTACTCTTTAGCGGAATAGGATTGTAGTATAGTAAAATCGATACACATGTATAACCATTTATCTTAAGTTAGGTTGAACTGACTGAATATATTTAGCATATGTACCTAACTATACAAATGTAAAGAAAATATCGATCACAAGCCTATGAAAAACTAAAAAGAAAAAAATCTAATTTGGATGGTATCTTTGTTCTAACTTTGTTATGAAAAATATATTATACGTTGATAATATATTTGACCAGACAATGAGCTCATCGATAAGTTTAAATTTCTAGATACGTAGAAAAATATTGTAAATTCAGTCAAAACGTGCTTATTTGTTATTAAATCACTCAATTATTCACATTATAAAATATAACAACTATTAATAATATAATTATCTCATTATTATATTAGATTCTTGTATGTAGAGAAATGCAGCATCAAGAACTGAGACTGTAATCGTTTTGGTGTAGTCATAATTTAAAAATCGAACGAATTCATTAATATTTACGTCAAGGTAATTTAAATATACAAAAAAAAATATTATATAAATATTATTCTTTCAATTCGAAAATAATTCTACACGCAGTTGTACGCTGAAATTGCTTGACCGGACGGGTTATGACGTACTTTATTATGTTGTACACTTTAATATAGTATACCGTTATAATATAGTGTACGGGTATATTATTTTATGTTACGTTTTCGCTCTTTCGTTGTGCGCCCGTATGTGTATGTGTGTGTGCCGGCGAGCACGTGACTTGTACGCTATTGCTATCGATTGAAGTTTTAGCATTTTCACGGCGACCATGAGAAGAGGGTTGCGCGGCGAGAGGAGATAGACTGGCGGTGAGGGTTGTGCGACAGAAATTGGCAAACGAACGGCACGCAAGACGATCGTAAAAAAGGCGCCCGCACGACGACGACCGGTTCTCGTCTAGCCGATCGGAGTAGCGACCCTCATCGACCGACCAACCGACCGAAGTCTCTTACAGTGTTTTGAGTGGCGACGACTGTATAAATGTTATTATCAACCACTCCCGCCGCCGCATATTGGTGCATTTCGTATAATACGGCGCCGTTCTCTTGAGCGGGTGATTATATACGTAATGTTTTTATATACTGGAGTTTTGAAATCGATAATCTTCAAGTCTTCAAAGAAATTACCTAAATTAAACGCAATTAAAGAGTGTCTAATAGGTTAGACACATATTTTTAATGTAGCAAATAAAATCAATATGCCAAACATAGTTTAAAAACCAATGCGTTATGCATTAAGGCCATTAAATTGATCATGTTAAGTATCTCAACAACCCCTAACAATTGATGATCTCAGATGCTAACTCTTCAAAGTTTAAAAGTTTTCTATTTTTCAGCGTTTTAACTTGCAACATTTGTAGAAAATAAAAAAGGCCATTTGAATTGAAATCGGACGCTCATGAAATCAGCGTAAATATAATAAATACTTTTACGAAACGTTATAAATTATAATGGTCCTGAAAAGTGAAAACAATCTTTTATGGCCAAACCAACGAAATATATTATAATATTTTTCCTTAGTATTTTTTTTTTATTATTATGTACTTATGTCGACGGTAAATTATTTACTTTTACAAAAGTAGTTCTATTAGACATACGTTTTATCGGTCGGTAAGGTTGTACTGTATCAATAACGGATAACAATACACCTTAAGTCGAACACGGAGCAATAATATTATTATTTAGATTGCTATAAATAATTGTAAGGAATACACCGTGATCTAAAATATCATCGATTACGACGTGCGATTAATTTTAAGACATCGATTCTCGCGCGTTTTGTTAAGTTTGCACGACCGACGTGACCGAAATAATAAATGACCATCGGCATCGAAAGACGGCTATTCCCGTTAAGGCCGTCTAGACGTCCAAAGATAAGAAGTTAGAACGACGACGATGCGGCGCCCAGCAGACGATTCGTAATACTTACTCGATAGATAACCGAGAAGGCACCTTTGCGTGATGGTAATAGTGTAGTAGGTATTGATTATTAATATTAATATTATTATTATTATACTCTGTTAAATTACGGATTGAATAGTGAATACGGTTATTGTGTATCCACTAATATCGAATTATTGATTTACAATCTAAATAACATATTGCCATAAACAATAATAATACGTTATACTACATTGTTATATAATTTAGCGTAATTAATTTTTTTTTCAGATATTTTACAAAATTCGTACTTTTTGGCTTACGTATATTATTATATCGTACATTCGTACGAAATTATACTTTTGTTTATCGCATGTATTTTTATACTTTTCGCTAAACTATAAGTCGACAAACATCTTATGTTGAACATTTTTTATTTTTATAATATTTTACTATACTATACAGTATACATACTAGCTATTATGTTGGTGTTCTGACTGTTAAGTTTATGACCATAAAAGATAGCTGTAATTTTCGGCAAACTACCAAAATTCAAGAAAAAAAGTCTTATTACATACAATATAATGAATTATAGTATACATTACGGTTTTCGAGTGTAACGAAGAAAAAAGCGCATATTTAAATGGCCCTAACACGGGTTAACGATACATAACATATACTAATAGCTTAGATTAATACATGTTTCTATGTAGATTTTAAAACTGTTATGACTAAAATATTTGTATTAAAAAATAAAAATCGGATGGATAGGCACGAGTATTTTTTCTATAGTACAATATTATTATATTATATTTTTTAGCTCAAACGTATCACACATTTTTAAATTCATGTTTAAATTTTATTTTCATGCGTAAATAAGATAACTATAACTATATTTGAATTACACAAATTATGTTTATAATACAGTTGTGGTCATACAAGTAACTTCAGCCAAAGATCATATTATAGAACAATATAATCTGAAATAAACATACTTACGTATTATTTACAAATTAACAATTTTTTTTTCAAACTAAAGACTAGATAATATAATGATTATAATGTATAGAGATATCAATGCAGGGATTTTTAGAATGATTACATACAATAAGAGTAAAACTAAGTTATATAATAATATTATATTAAATAATTTCATAATAAGACCAAGTCCATTTTTATAATAAATCATTAAAAGTAGTTATTATTTCATATTTGATCTACTCGCAGAATATGAAATACACAATGTTTATTTTAAATAATTTAACTCAGATACGAAGGAACTTATGGTTGTCTTCATTTTGGTACAATATTAACAATTTATAATATTAGTTTATTTACAATTACAGCTTAAATAATTTATAAAAGTATCACTGTATGAGGATTGAGATAAAGTGGTTTATGGAAAAATTTAATTTATTGAAAAATAGTGGTACGACGGATAGTGATTACTAGAGGTGAGAACGTTATGACATTTTTAAATAGAATAGACTTAATTTCATCAAATATAATGAATACAATATTTTTTTTAAGGTCTATTATCCATGGTTTAAATGTTTGAATAACTCAGAAATCCATCATGTGAATTTTGATTTGGACGTATAAAAATAAGTAAGTATCCTTACAGAAAACTTCCTCAATTGTATATGAAATCTAATTAATTTAAAATATGGTCCTTAATTATATTTAAAAATTTCAAAAATCAAAATTTGAATAAATTCATAATTTAAGGATGAAATGAATTTCAGAATGAAGGGTAAATAACTTCGTATAACAAAAATCCTATTTTAGAGTAATTATCCAATTATGTAGATATTTTAACACGAATTATTCATTCAAATTTAAACAATTAAATACGTAGTACTCAAGTATTATATACATAAACAGTAAAAATTTCAAATATTAATGTTTGAGAAATCTGTACATAATTTTTATTTCAATATAAAAATGTTGATTTTTATAATACTTCCCAAGTAACAATGTTCAATGATAAAAGATGATAAACATTTAATTTTAATTTAACAGTTAATGCAGCTGCCTCTCCTGTAACTGAATTTTTTCCTAATAAGTTAAGATTACAAATTATGGATTATGGTATTCTAAGCTATTATTATTAACTAACGGGTAACCTAATCTATAATTTCACAAGTAATCGCTCCCCATGCCTTTTAGCAGCCAGTTCCGACCGCCAAACCTATATTTAACCTAACCATAATCCGCATAAAAATAATATCGACGAAAAAAAAGTAAATAAAAGTGCAAAGAAGGGATTTTATTCATTTGAATGGGATTGAACGTGAGCCTGAACATTGTATATCTTGAAAATCATGGTTGAGAAAACTGCACCTCACTTCATGATATCATGTCAATTGATGTATAAATATGTATATCATAATTTAATATTTTATCGATGTGTTAATATTTGTGTAAGTACATAGGTAGTATTTACAAAATACATACCTTTTCATTTTAATTATACATTTATACATTTTATACTGTTAATTATTTAAAAGCCATATATGGAATAATATTTCGTAATTCGTACAGTTAGTACAAATAGTGTTCACTAATGAAATTTGTAATAATACACAGTTGTTGTCTAAATGTAATTTTCAGAGTACCTACACAAGACGCGTTCTTAGTTTCGTAATTACCTAGCTACTAACTCGATAAATGTGACCAAATTAGTTCTTATAATCTGTATATTATAATATAATGTACCTATTACTCACATTAATAATTTTGAAATTCTGTGAAAGGTGATGTCTAGTTCCAGTATTTTACAGATTTAATTTTGATAGATGCCTAAATTTATCGAAGTAAATTAAATTATTATTTTTTTAATGTTAAATTGTATAAGAACTAATTCAATTAAGTTGAAGATTGTTTCAGCATACGACTTATATGCGTTATAATATTGTAATATTTTGAAAATGTATGATCAAATTATTAAAATATAAATCACAATAAATAAAAAATAAAAAATTATTAACGTGATAATTAAAGACAAACAAATACCATTTTTAATTTTTCATTAAGATACTTAGAAGAGTATTATTCGTTTAAATATTCAAAGTATACATTTAAATATTTACTTATTAAAGTGTTAAGTGTGAACTATTAATAATTTATGTTTTACCACATTTCGAGTTTGTATCAGTTCGTGAATATAATTTTAACTAAAAATACAATTTCAATGAAAAGCTATTAATACATTTAATTTATGTTGATTGTATTAGTCTAAGAAATATGTTGTTAAAAACGTACATAAATTAATATATACACAGTACACACATACATATATATTTATATACATAGAGTGACTTACAAAAATACATATTAATATCAGTGTCGGTCTGGCCCACCCGGCTACCCGGCGATCGCCAGGGGCCCTTATATACTTTTCAATTTTAGGGGCCCATAGCCAATCGTAAACGTAATAAAAAATATGTATGTGTTTAAATTTCTAATCAGGTTCAACTCTAATAAATATGTAAACATTGAATATAATTATATGGTAATTATTGTGGTCTGGTTATAAGGATAAATAAACGCAGTATTTAGCTTACTTGCAGTCTAGTTGTGTACGGGATAAAAATACATCTATTCAAAAGTGTCAACGAGTATTTTCAAAACTAAAAATTTTAAAAATCAAACTTAGATCTTCATTAAGCCAGTAATATTTGGATCCTTTAACTTGTCTATTTGTTGAAGGTGATATCATTAAATTAATAAACAAAGATAAAATTATTGATATGTTAGGATCGTCAATCAATGAAATAAAAAAATTACTTTTTTAATATAAGGTTAATTTTTAATTCAAATTTTGTATTTTATTTGTAAAATTTTTAAGTAACAATGTTGGTTTGCATTTTTATATTCATAGTTATATTGACAAGGGCGTTGAAAAAAATGACGTAATTTTATTAATTATGATTAAAATAGTTTTAATATTTTATTAAATGACAGTTAAATTTTTTTTCGTTTAAGTTAAAATTAAGTTTTTAGGGGGCCCATTCGAAATTAATTAACCAGGGGCCCAATCATGAGCCAGACCGACACTGATTAATATAGACTCTTTGTTTTAAAAATATTGATAATATTTGACTATAAAAACTATTATAAAATATTTTTATCGTTTATCAGTTACGAAATAATTTTTTTTTTAGTGTATCAACATTATATAGTATTTTATCATGTCTCGTTTTCTACTTTTTATTTTAATATTTTTATTACACTTATGTTATATTTTGTTATATTTATGTACGTGAAAGAAATATTAAATAAATAATAGAATTTGAAACAATTAATATTATACATTTATGTAACCATATATGGGTAATAACTAATAAATTATTTAAAACATTTTAGTTAAGTATTTAGTCATTTTATGTGATAACTTTTTGATTGTTTACAAAAATAAATCCATTATTTTTTCTTGTATAATTTTAAACATTTATACTTAAACAAAATGTTTGCAATAAAATATATCGAGGTAAAGTACAGAAACATATCGTACAGTTTTTATTTTATGAATACTAGGTTAAGTATTTTTACAATACTTGTACTATATTAATTTCTTATTTTTAAAATTTAATGAGTATTTACGGATTTTATTAAAACAGAAATAAATACCTTATGGAATTGATAACTAAACGTTACATAATATACCTAAACTAATCACCCGAAAGGTTTTAAATAAAATAATCCCATAAAACGAAAAATTGAATCAAGACATATATAATAATATAATATACTGTGTTTTTTTATTATTATTGTACATAAAATAATATATTATAGTTATTGCTGACGGGTTATATAGCGAAGTTATATAACGGCCACTGGTTCAATGAAACTACTTCCGACAATTTTAATCATAACATATAACGTTATACTGATGGGATTGGCAAAGAGTAACTAGAATTATAAGCCACGTGTTATTGACAATATTGAAATTGGATTAATTAAATTGTACGCAAGCACGTACTAAAAAAATAATATTGGTTCATAAAATAAAACAATTAAACATTTGTTTCGTTTATATTAAAATTTTAATTAAGTAATGTTTAAATATAATATCATCCACTTGCGATATAATTGGAAAATCCATTTGTAATTTTTTCAATGTCAAATTAATACTCTTACTTTTGGTAAATAATTATCAGAGTTAACCCATCTAACCTATCTTGTCCCGTATTATTCTATAAATAAATCATTGAGCTACCATAGTATAGAGAAAGAATATTCTGCTGCAATAGGTAGTTGTTAAAAGTATTATTGTATTCGAAACTATTAAAACATTTTGTGGATATTTGAAAGAAATTCCAATGGGATATGGTGTGTCGACTGTTATTATGGCTATATTATAAAAGTGTTTGAAATCGAGCTTTATAAAAATTACAAAAGTCTTACTAGTAAAAGTTTTAAATAATAAAAATAATATTAATAAGTTAGTAACAACGGTACGCGATATAATAATAATAAGTATACACAAATTAATCTCTCTGTCTCTCACTACCATGTCTAAAGAAACTTTTTTTTTCAGTAGAGTCTTAACCATGAACGTGCCTGGTACGTCGTGCTACTCTAACCAGTTATCCCATCACTGTATAACACGCCTCCCTTTAATATTTACTCATGGGTCGCTAGTGCAGTGACTACAGTCACTTTGCCAGTACCTAGTAGATTATTTCTGCAGACTTTTCCATGTATATTCAACTTTGCATATTACGGTATTTGCCATACCACATAATACCACACAGGTATAGTTGATACGTGATAGGTGTGTGCAGAGTTGTACAGATTATCACGTAAAAATTGTCTGTATCCAATCATTTCTGTTGCAATAACTACAACAAGTATACAGTGCCGGATTGGAACCCAGAAACTTACCGAGCACAATAATTTTACTGGCCCAGTTAATTTAGCTAAATATTTTAGCAAGAGGCCCATGTATCATAATAATCTTGCGGCCCACCGCGCTCAGCGCGGTAGCTCGCCGGTCCAACCGGGCCTGCAAGTATAATAAAACAGTTCTATAAATAAATAGGATTTTGTGATATTATGGAATATTATTATTATTATTTATTTTTACGGCAAACGGCAATTTTTAAGGATACAATTATAGACTAATACAAAAAAAAGATATTATTTTTTAATAATAATCTTACATGGTAATATAGTTAATTTAAGAGAATAAAATTAATATTTATATAAAAGAAAATCGTAATGCGGTCTTAAATCCCAAAAATTGTCTATTAATTACTCTTGTTTAATATTGTTTGGGTTATGTGATTTTTTAAAAACGCATTATACGATGTATAACTGTATGGTAATCAGATATAAAAATCGAAAATAAAGTAAATTTCAGAACATTACTTTTCTATCATAAAAAAACTCACCCCCTTGAGTAAATTTACCAATGCGTATATTATTCTACCTATTTTGCTTATAAATTATCTTAATTGGTCTATTTTTACTATAAAAACTAATTATTTGAAACTATAATTGTATTATTACGTTAACTTATTATATCCGTTTCTTTATGATGAAAATATTAAATTATATATTAATACATTGAAAATATAAGAAATATTCTAATGTATGATTATTGAAAAATTAAATCTTAAATATAAAGATTTATTTATATGTTTCATATACATTCAATTTTATATATTATTTTGTATTAATATGTATTCGGCCGATTCATAAAATTTAAATGAATAATTCAACTATAAATAATCATAACCATATACTCACCCCTAATATTTTTAAAAAATGAATAAGTTTTCACGTACTTGTTAAGGACATTAGGGCAATGAATTGAAAAAGAGTATATCTGGTTACTATATTGATAAAAGATGATTATATTCATATGATAATGAATTGAAAGAAATATAGAAAGGGATGTAATTTATAGAATAGATAGACACGGAAATTTATGTTTGGAAGGATGCAAGGAACATCTAAAGAGTCATTAAGAACGGAATAGAAAAAGCGGTGATCTGCATCATGGTGATGAAAGCACAGACTTGGTATATCAAACATACTCTGTAAGATCGAATAGTTACGCTGTAAAAGGTTAAAATTAATTACATAAGCTTAATGTGAGAGGAATTTAGTTTGGACCCGCTCAATATCTCTCTCTATATGTATATATAAATTAATGTTTTTTTTCTTTGAATCAATAGATTCAAAATCTACTGAACAGCTTTCAATAAAAGTTATATATTCATGGATTTTTTCATACTCATGTAGAGTTTGTAGCTTTGTATTTCAACCCCAATTCGTCGCTATAGGGTGGCTCACATATGAGTTTTGTTTTAGCTTATTTAAATCAAATATTTTTTTTTGTTTATGTACAGGGTTGCCATTGGTAACAGATAATAAAATAGGTATTATAATTGGATAAAATATTTTGTATTATATTATATATTTGTCGTTTAGGCTAAGAGTTATTCTATATAAATGCTAAATTAAGTAACATATATGATTTATAAGAATCAACGGGAGACAATGATCGATCCAAATGATTTCGATCACGGCAATCAATTCGATCCATAGCAGTCGGTTGGAAACGATTTTAATTCGTGCGACACAAAAAAAATATTATTATCATCTAGTACGACATAATAAGTTAAATTTTATTCTATAATCGAGAGAGGGCTCTTCAAAAATATAATATTATTGACGAAAAATATATGGGTTAGATTTATGACATCCACATTAGAACATTTGCGTTAGTAATACTATAATATGTATATAACAATCGTGAACGAGCCTTTGCCGTCTGTAATATCGAGATGTTTGGCATACACGCAAAATATTATTGTATTGTGCGTATAATACACTGCACAGGAACAGTGACCAATTATCGACTATTAGCGCACTAACGAGTTTGCGTTGTTCTAATAATATGATATTATATAATAACGAATGTCTAGTGATTTCGCTGCCAGGGACCTACCGAAGACGTTTGCCTGCCGATAGCATTCACGCCGGTCGTGTAGTCGTGTGGGACCACGTGAGCTTTGCATAATGTATAAAATACGTGTGCTGTATAATATTCGAATTCTTCGGTCTATACAACGTCATTATCGTGTATCGATACGCAATATGCGTGACGCATTTTAATCGACACATTTACTGTTCTAGTCGACGTCCCGTTGGTTGTTTGTATTCCGCAGGACATCAAAACACAGCGATGTTTTTATCTTTAACCCATCATTTATAATTATAATATAGTATCGTCGAATTATGTGTTCCGGTATTATAGGTAAATTATGTATCAAACGTTCGGTGGCGGTACAATTTTATTCTATCTGTATAGATTAAATAACTAATTTATGGATATAGAAGCATGAACGCCTGATGGGACCACTGCGGGCACAATATTATCATAAACATAATGCGAACAACGGACTATAGATTAAACATTATTTCGATCGCGTATACAATAATAAGATAATTTGATAATGAACGTAATCGATATTTTGTTTAAATAGTGCTATTTGAATAGTTCATATTATTAAACGTTTGTAATTTTGTATACGCAGTGTAAATGTACCTAAGTGTTTCAAAAAACGATTCCTAACAATGTCTCATAAAAAAAATAAATAATATGTTCCTGTGCCAAGTAGATAACAAAACCAATTACCAACATACATTATAGTAAAATATTTTGTTTTTACATAATAAAATCCGCGCACATGTATATATATATGTATATCAAGTAAAATATTATAATAATATGTTAACCACAACCTGAATGTTGTTGCATTTAAACAGCAGTCGAGTAAACACGTATTCGTATTGTAGGTAGGTGCCTTATAAATTAAAATTATCACACATTAATATTACAGTAACAATGTGTTATAATATTTTATAGTATCACCACTATTCTATTTATCTATAGTGAGTAAATAAATATTTTCATAAATATGAACGGAATCAGTATGTACAGCATATAAGCCAATGTAAACCAATAGGAAAGAAAAAAAAAATAGTGAGCTCGAGTTATATGATATTAAACTTTACTCTGTTCCTTTAAAATTAATTACATCAATTGGACATTTTAAAAATGTCATTAATTGTATATTAGACATTTTAGAAATTCGTATAATTCATGTCATTTATTGTGACCGTTATTTTATACTATATTGAAAATAATAACATCATACTTATTAATGTGTATATTTTTATATAAATAATAAAAACTTTTTGCCTATATAATACTAAATACGACGCGATTTGATTATAATTTTACGATTGAAGAAACACACTACTATTTACATTAATTTCGTAAAATATGAGGTTCTGCATAATAATTATTCATTTGTAAACTTGTACGTACTCAAATACTTGTGACATGTTGTTTGAAATCCATATTAAATACTAAGAATTTATAAATAAAAGCAAGTGCCTTTTTTTAGAAGTTTGCCGTTATCAATACATAATAATGTTTAAAATCAAGAATAAGTTTACATAAATATATAGTTTTTATAATATTATAATTAATGTTTCAAACTTTGATTACTATGATAATCTGAGTAATGAGTATTTATTATTAAAATATTATTTACAACTTAATACTTCTGAATGTTGCATACGCTTAAATGCAATCAATTTATAGATATTATAATAATAAATATTTAATTTATTTAAATCTATAAATTCCATATTTTGTTAATTATGCACATATAATTGTTATATAAACTGAACAATTTTTGTTTTAATTTAATAATTTAATAATTGAATTATTGTTATGAATTAAGATAAGTTTATTATGTTTCATAGTTTGTGTTGTCTTTGATGGTTTTTGACTAAATATAGTTTGAAACTGTCAGTAACAATTATTTCGAATTTTCTAAAATGTCAGAGAAATATTCTACACGAAATTAAATTTTAGGAACAGAAATAAGATACTTTGAAAGTTTTTATAAACTATTTAACTGTATTTAATTTAAATACATATTATTTTATTCACTTTTATATAATTAATATAACAATTAAAATATTAAACTTTCTATTTTTAAATAAAATTATCAGTTTATTTTACAGTTAAATATATATTGGTAAATATTTTTATCGCATTGGTTTTGTAAACTATTAATAACATCACGCTATATTATTCATTGCTATCAAAATACAATAATGCTATTTTCATATATATTATTTTAAATTATTGCGTTCGTGTTCATAACTATAAAATGTTTACAATCCATTTATAATTATTATGGATGTAGGGACGTCATTGTCAATGGGAAATATATTTATCAAACAAATAAAAATTGTGAAGCTTTAAGACTAATGTTTGACAGAATAATTGAAATCAATTTGTAGGTAAAAAAATGATAGAAGCCATTATGATATTAAAATAAATGAATCTATATTGTAATGAATCTAAAAATGACATTAAACAATTAAAAAAAAAAAGTTTAATATTATACATAAAGTTTCATATAGAGTTAGGCTATCAATTAAATTAAATTAAATTAAATTGGAATGGTTTATAATATTTATTATTGTTTATTGATTTTTAAAAGTTTGTATTTTCAATTATGAATGAATAAATTATTCATAAGCATTAAATATAAATTTATGGTGACCAGATATAAAAATTTTTAAAAAAGTACATTTTAAAACTTAGCTCCTTCTCTGTCATAATTGCCAAATGCGTAAATTCCGTGGTCATTTTTTCCGCTCCCCTATTTATTTTATTATTATTATAAATTATTCGAAATTATAATGTCAACTCATTTAGTGTTTGTCTTTATGATGAATTGATGAAAATGCTTTGATATTAAAGAATTTAAAGTATAAATTATTTTTTAAAGGTAAAAATACCAAATGTAAAATTTGAATATATTCGATTTAGTATATCTTAAATTGTACTACAAACAAATAAGAATGCTTTAGGTCAAAGCATAAAATATAAATTAATAACCAAATAATAATAAAATAGTAAAAACACATAAACATGCATTAGCCCATAATAATCTTAAAAAAAGAGTACAATATCATGTACTTCAGACTATTGTTAAGGACACTGGGACACACGTCAAAAAAGAGTACTGTCCTACGAAAAAGAGTACGTCTGGTCACCATAAATATAATAGTATAACGACGGTTAGATGGGGAATGGTAAATTTTAAACAAATACATTTTTAATAATATTTTTTTTCTCAATGATAACATGGATATATTGTATTATTATTTTATAATATAATATATGTATATACCTACTATTTGCATTACCTGACTTAGTTCTGGAGGAAATGGACAATTAATTATATTATGGTATCGTTGCATTTTGGTTTAGGTATGTGTATATTTAGTTCATGGGAATGGCTCTATAAGTGTATTTAAGGATATACCTAACCTTCCTGGAAACAGTAGAAACACAATATGACGAGAATTCCCCGGAATGAATGGGAATTTACAAAATCATAAATTAACTCTAGGAACAACATGTAGTTTACTCATAAGAAGTATAAATTACATTTTTTTTTACTAAATATTCAAGTTAAATGTAAGTTTAAAAAAACAAAAAACAAAAATAATAGATTACAATTGGTTAAGCAATTTATTTTATTTCATTAAGGTTTCATTTTCTATTTTGTGTCTCTACTCTCTTTTTTACACAACATATTTCATTACACAATGGATGGTAGTTCTTAGTGTTCTTACCAGTGTGCAAAAATCTTTTGATTATATATTTTTTTATATATTTTGGTTTTAGTATTAGATACATTTGAGGAACCTTCTATTTAACTTTCAAATATTAATTATTTGAACATTTTTTACACTTTGCTAAAGAGACATAGGTTAGGTAACGATGTTTAGTTATTATTCATATTGGTGATTTTTATAATTTGCTTAACATATTTTCATATGTAAAATGAGCACTGGCAAATATTTTTGACTGATTTTTGTACATTGTTATATTCCTCATGATTAATATATCCAAATTGATTTATATGTCCCTTGTTATATGACCGTTGTTGATATTAATAGCCGAACACATTATTAATCACGTCAATGTCTTCATTCGATACATGAAATCATTAATCTTTGGATGGTTCACCGAAAATTTAAAACTGTGTACTATATGCGTATGTATATTATGCACTTAAATCCTATTATTGTAAAACTCCGAAGAAGTGAATGTATACGATACATATGTTGACTATAGTGCATACAGTGTTCCATACATTTAGGTTTGCTCTTGATAAATTTTACACGCGCAGACATATATTACGGAAACTCTTTTATACCGCTAAAAAAGAATAGGTATAGCCAGAGTAGTGAACACTATAGAACTCAAAGACACTTTACTTTCATATAAATACCTATACACTCTATGTACGATTTACGTTTAACATTGAAAGTGTGTTGTACTTATAAATTATTATTTACGATTATATATCCGTATTAGGCAGACTTTAAAGTTAAACTAAATTCCAGTAAAGAAACTACTCTGATATTATCCTCGTGTTGTGCAAATATTGTTTTTAATAGATTCATTTAATTTTGCTTAATGATCTTTGAAGATAAAGAATTATAAAAATATTTTAAGTATTTATTTTTTTATAAACTTTGCTACTACACACTTTACAATTTTTTTCTAGCATATTTAGACAAACATCTTTTAACTTTTGAGGGTTGTAACTAATAAACATAAACTTTTTTTCATCTATTTGTAATTTGCTACTACACATTGTGTGTGCTACTGCTGCACACAAAAATTGAGATTATACTTAACCTTTAACTTTTAAGAAAAGAAGAAATTAAGTTAAATATGAAGCGCACAGCAATAATAATTATTATTTAAATTTATAACTTAGTTTGATCGTATTTATTTTCAAATACGAGTATAAAGTAAAATTTGGAATATTTTTTCAATTTAAACAATCGAATTTTTTGTCTGTACTATATTTAATTATTTCAATTTTTGTTGGAGCTTTAATACTTAAGACTTATTACACAATTTATAGCTTGAATACTGGTCATGGTATTTAATATAATAAAGTTAAAATTTTTTTTCTCATAAAAAGTAAAAATCTGATCAAAATGTTATGTTTTTAATTTTTGTAGTTCAAAATAAACGTTATTATTTATTGTTTATTTTGAAATATAAACTCTTAAATAATTAATATTTTTTGGTCAAATTAACGACTTATCTACTATCCTATTGAAAATTTTCTAAAAATAACAGTTTGCTATATAACATATACAATATTTTATATAATTTGGGGCGTATTTTAAACTGACTTGAAATTATATTATATGATTATTAGTAAGTGATTATAACTATAACTGATTATAATTACGAGGAACAATATGTTGTAATATTTCAATATTCAATTATTAACATTGACAATTAGGTGTATCAAAAGTTGTGTTGATAGTGATGAATAAATATGGTATGCATAGGTGGAAAAATAATTTAATATTTATACATTATGCTCAAATATTATTTAGATATTTTTGGAGTGAAATGTAAAAAGAATTGTCCAAAAGTGTTAAACATTTCAAATTAGCGAGTTAGTCAATGAATTTATTTCATTTTAAGCAAAAAATAATCTTTGATTTGTTCCCAGAATGTGGTGAACTGGTGAATAAACAAAGAACTTCGGAAAAAAAATATAATACAATTTCAGAAAATATTTACCTATTTGTTTCACAGCAACTTATTTTAATAAAGTTTTGATAAAAATCCCAGAATAAATAAAAAAAAAATGTAAAGAAAACTTAGACACGGAAAGACGAATAGAAAATTCTATAATACCTATATTATGAGGACATGAAATCAAGTTTTTTTCCATTTCAACATCTCGTGTTATTTCCCTGACGTTTACGATTCTACGTACATATAAAAGAACTATGTATACCTAATACGTACAAGGAAATAAAAGCAGAATATGAAGTCATTAGTCATATAATATCATAAATAATAATATTGTGACGTAGGTACACTTTTTTAACTATTATCACAATAGAAGTTGAAATAAGCCCAATCTCACTCTCTTATTTTTGTTACCGCTATCAAAAATTACACAGAAAAGTACTGTATTGAAATTATTTAGATTTAAATTTGTCTTATTAAAACAATAATGCTTGAGTTAATTTAAAATTAGGAAAAAATCATGTGTTTATTTATTTCTGTGTAATACTAAGTACTAAGTATTATTGTGTAATACTTGTAATTTATTTTAATGATTTCATTAAAAAGTGGGTAAGTGAGTATCGCTATGCTGTACATTAGGGGGTGGGGTGGATCTCGGACTATGGTAGGTTAAATTTGAATGCAATGATAGGTATCATTGTATACGAAAAACAATTCTGAACGGAGATGATTTGTCAGTCTAGGATATATTATACTTAAATATTGTCATTTATTCTATTTTGAAACTAATTCAAACATTTAAGTAAAAATTTCAAGATTTTACGTTTAGTAATTTTTTAAGAATAACAAAAATCTAAAATTATTTATTAGTAAACATTGTGTTTTACACGTGTATTTTTGATTTCAAATGAAAATTAAAACTTTAAACATTCATAAAATTTTTAAATTGAATAATCCTCAAAGTTTTTTATAATTATTCTAAGCTTAACTTATGGACAGCATAGTATTAATTTTTCAATTCTTAGCTTTTGATAGTAAAATATTTATAAATTTTTAACAACCAAATAGAGAAAAATATTCATGATTTTGACGAATTTTTGTCAATATTTGAATTTCAAATGCTAATAAAAAAAAATTGTGGCTATGTATTTTTGTAATTTTTGAATGAGAGTTAGAACAAGTTATGTGGACACTTCAATTAAATTTTCAAGTAATTTGTCCCAGCTAAATTTTTTTTATCAACATTTATAAAAAAAAAAAATAAAAAATAATTGATTATTTCAAATGCCTATAAATAGCTCAAAAAAGTCAAAATGTTTAGAAAATCAAATCACGTAAAGAAAATGGCAATCTAAATAGATAGTAAAATTTTCAAGTATTTACGGCTTATACTGTTTGTATAACAACAAATATCAAAAATCGTTTGAGGCTAAACTGTTATTTAACGCGGTTTTGTAAAAATTTAAATTTCAAACACTCATAAAATTTTTTTGTCTGAATCCGGTAGAGTTTATTTTACAGATATTTGAAAAAAAATGTATGGAAAACCTTGTACCTTATTTTCAAAACTTAGTTATAAAATAAAAATTTTTACGATTTTTCAACCACAAAATTACTTGCAAATTTTCGCAATTTTGACATATTTCGTATAAATTCGAAATTTAAGCACTTATAAAAAAAAAATTGTGACTAACGATTTCGGATTTTTTTTTATCATTTTAAGAATAACTTATAAGAAACCTTGTATTATATTTTCAAAATTTTCTGGCTGGCTAAAAATTTTTTATCGTTATTTTAAAAAAAAATTAAAAATTTCAATTGTCTATAAATAGCTCAAAAAAAAGTCACAATACTTTAAAAATTTATCTGTGTATAGAAAACGCTAATATAAACATTTGGTGAAAATTTAAAGTATTTACGGTGATTAGTTTTTGAGTTATAGCAAAATAAAAAATTCGATTTTGTTGAAAACTGGTTTTGTGTAAAAAATCCCGTTTTTCCGTCATTGTTTTAGGGTTTTTCCCGACTCATTTAAAAAATATTGAAAATTTTTAACTTACCTTAACCTTACTTAACCTCAAAATACCAACTAGATTCGATTTCCTTTTCAAAGAGGTGCTGAAGTCAAAAATTGAAGCATTTTTACTGCCTCAAATGTTGTCGATAGACACAAAAAAAAAACACACATCATTGTAAAATCAATACATTCATCACTCCGTTCAGAATCTAAAATAATAGTTATTATGCGTAGTATATACGCTACAGCAAGTAATCACTTAAATCTTATGGATAACAAAGGTGTAAGTGTTCGGAAGGTATGAGATAATATTTTTAGTGTGTAATTGAATTTTGTAGGAATAGAGATACCTACTACCTCTTATTATTTTGAAGTATTCAAACTTGACACGTTTTTTTTTATAAAAAAAAAAAAATAAATGAATAAGAGAAATTTCCCTATATACATATAATATAATACAGTAATAGCTTTGTATAATTAAAATTATGTACTATGTTCAACATGCATATGAGTAAACTAAGAATTCAATAATTCATATATTTGTACATAATACGATGATAGTTAAGTTTTAAGATTATAAGTATATGGCTACATTGACGATGAATGTATTGTGGTTTCTGTGGTGTGTGTGTGTGTATTTGTGTTAACCTTTTGAAAAAGTTAAAATGTTTTAATCTTTAAATTTTAGAAAGGCGTATACTGTAAAATAGCAAATTTGATTTAAATGATAGTTTGAGAGAGGAATATATGGGTTCTTAAGATCAATGGAAAACAAATTGGAATTTTTTTTCAATATACTTTTTTATTTATTTTGTTGTTTTGTTGTATTTAAAAATAAATAAATGTAGAATTGAATTTTTCATTAAAAATGTTTTTTTATTATTATTAAAATAAATTCGTAGTTATTGAAAAGATTAAATTGTATATAAATAACATACGAGTATAGCTATGTATAAATAATAATACAAAGGCCATTTAAGTACTAGATAATGTGGTGAGTAGTTATATTATTAGCATTGTATTTATATTTATTATTATACTATTTATATACTACTATAGATATTTGAATTCTTTTATCTTAGTTGTATTTATTATTTTATATATGATAATTTATTTTTTTTGTGAATGAAACTTTAAAAATATAATAAAAATACTCAAGGTTCCTCATTCAAGGTTTTTTTTTATAGCTATTTGAGGTTATAATGTTTATACAATTTGATATTTAAACGAAAAAAAACTAGCTATTTAGTTGGAATTCAAAAAATATTATCCGTAAAGGGTTGAATATATTTGCTATTTCGTATAATGAAATTTTCAAAACACTTATTTTCCGACTTTCGCGTTTGTTTTATTTTTATCAATACGTAGAATTAAAATAAATTAAATTATATTTCTGAGGTAACAACATTTTTATCTTTACCTTTGTGTTTAACTTGTTAGATCAGTTTGGATGCTCATAAATTAGTCATTTGGGGGGATGATCCAAGTTAGCACGCTTCCCCAAAATAACAATCTCATTATGCACTTATCCACTGCTTACGATGAATAATTATTAAGTTAGAAATTGGACAAATGCAATTAATTAAATTAGAATATCTCATATTCAAAATAGTGGTTGTGTTAGGAATACCAAATCAATTGATGTAGGTTACTTTCAATAAGCTCGAATTTTATATTTTGTCACCTAAAAATAAGTGTATTTAGGAATAACTTCATTCAACTAAGAAAATAACTAAACGTCATATGACAAATACAAATTGATGTCAATTTATTCGTCATTGCTTTAAAAAGTCTTATTATATAATATTAAACACACTATAATATGAAAGATATAATATATCAGCTATATTTATAGGCGTTTTTAGGTTATTATTATATAATAATATATTTGCATTGTTTATTTGTTAATATTTTAAATAATAAAATAAAATATAGGTATAAAAACGAACGACGTTAAAAACTACTAAACGAAAATTAATCGATTGAAAAATATTTTTATTTTATTCATATAATTGTGTGTTATTTCTTTAATAATAGTTTTTGTTTTGATTATTTTGTTGTAATTATATATTATAATATTTATACTATAGATTATTATTATTATATATTATTACTATATCCATAATATTTAAAATGTTTACTGTTACTATTATTGTGTTTAATGTTACATTGAAGAAATTGAATGTATATCCGACTATTAAAGTGACAATCGTGCAATTATTTAATAGAAAAATATTAAAATATATCTAAGTGTTATTATGATTTAGATGAATACAATAAATTGTATATGCCATAATTATATTATACTATACATATCTACTCGTATTTAAATTTATTTAAAAGCATTTATGCGCCATACTATGACTATCAGTATCGCTATAATATTATCATATAATATGTATTTGTAATTTTTTTGTTATTGATATCTCATGAGAAAATCGTGTTCAACCATAATATTCTGAATACCGCTTTTAGTTTGCTGTTATTAAATATTATCATAATAGTATACAAACTAAACATTACAACGAGGGCCTTTTATGCTACAATATAATATTATAATATATTGACAACGGTTATTTATCATAAATATTTTAGATATTTATTGTTTTTATTGTGATGAATTTGATATGATATGTTAATAAAATGTATCTATTATTACACAGTATTTTTTGGTAACAATTGTGCTCCAAATTTTTTATAATAATATGCCTTTTTATCAATAAAAATTATTCACGAATTCGGAATTTGTTGAGGAATAACATCAATATTGGGCCCTATAAATTTTGTTATGAAGGTTATTAGGTTATTATATGTATGATTATTGATTACTAATTTCCGTTTTGTAATTGCCAAATTAATTTTCAAAAACATCTAAAATGTTGTAAATTATAATTTACATAGTGATTTTATTAAATAAGGTCTATCTGAATAGATTTAAAAAAATATGTCCCTTAAAATTAAAAAAAAAACACAATAGTGTTACGACATAAACAGAGTTTAGGTATGTTTTAGAAATTGACGGTTTATCGAAGATTTTAATTAATAGTTAAAATTTATAACCAAACTTAGTCCCAAATATGTAAAAATGGGCAAAATAAAATTTCATCTACTTACTCATTAAATTCAGTTTCGAATTTGTGTTTTCCTCAGCTATTTTTTTTAACTAATCAATAGAAATATGCAAATGCATAATACAATAAATGTTTATTAGGTATATGCATAGATTGATAAGTTGAGCAATATGATATATGTGTCAAAACAGTAGTTTCTACAGTGATCCATTCGTATTAGAATTCCTCGAGGTATATCCTTTATTTTTATTGGATACATTTTGTTATAAATAAGTGAATTATATAAATATTGGTTTTCAGAATCAAGAACTTTGCATACCTAGAAGTGAAATACATACATAATGTATTTGCTTTTGAATTAATATTGAAAAGTTGAACACACCTTTATTTATGTAAATAATTAATACTGAATTATTACTATTATTAATCATATGTATTACCTACCTAATTATATTAATGTTATTTGAAATCATTGCTACGAGTAAAATTTATTTATTATCGATGGGATTTAAATTTGATTGACTCTTTTATGACTTGTAGTAAATATATTATTGAAATAAAATAAAATTAGGACTGAATTTTTAAGACTTTTTAAAACACGACTATCCCATTATAAAAATTCTAATCATGTAACAGTGAACTTGAATTTACAAATTTTTGTATAAATTTTTGGGTTGTTAGTTTCTAAACTTGACAGTGTATTTTATATTTTTAATATTTTAAACGTATTTTTTTGATTTACTATAGGGAGATATATATAAATATATTATCATATTACTAAATTCAAAGTTTCCTTTATCACATTCCATATAGTATAAAGCGAATGTTTGGTAAATTTTATATTTCTTTATTTATAAGACTGATTATTAACTATTATCACAGTTTATTAAACAAGTGTTATATATTTAAAATTTTTTTTTTTGTTTATGATCAAGTGAAAGATTAAATAGTTACAATAGTACTGAAAACAAATCAAAACGTTAATGTATAACTATTATAAAAATAACGAGCATATGTCAATTAAAAATAAAACCTCATCTGGTAGTTATATTATTTTGTTAAAATCATTTCTGGTTTGTATACCTAGCCTAATAATTTTTGGATTATAGTAAGTAAAAATTAACTATTCTATATAATGCCCTGAATAATAAATTTTCCATTCTTTATTTCTATGTCACATTGCTCAATTTGCATAAATGTGCAAGCTGGAATATTTGTTAGCGGGGACAAGTTGAAATCATTAACTGGCCTCAATTGAAGAATATGCAATTGCGTGCTCTTGCGTGTTACTCTCTGGTTAAAATAATAATAAAAATTAACTGAACGTTATGAAATAATTTTTATTCTACCAATTTTACTATGCAAAAAATTTAAAAATGATGTACTATATTTAATATTATCTATATTGATTTTATTTTATCATGTATATTTTAACTCATACAATTTATATTATAATATTATATTCTGATTTTAAAAAAAATCACAGTGTTTAGATACAACGCAAATTAAATAGCAGTGAATCAATATTATTTATAATGTTTTTTCTTTATTTATTCATAATTTTGAAAATAAATCATAAATAATGATGATTTTATCTAAAAAAAAAAGGTGGAACTGAAAATAAAAAATGTTGAGTGTATTATTAAGCTATAAATATTATGGTTTAAGAAAACAGTACATGATTGCAATTATAAAATTATTAAAATTAACAACGAACCCTATGAATACCTAAACATTTGTATCAATATTAGTCGTTTTTGTTGAGTCATAACCTATATTAAAATAATATATTTATTATTTCTGGTTTACGCTTAGATGTTTTTGACTTTTCGTAGACGTAATTTTTATCACGACGTCAATTCTAAAACCTATTTCAGCCACACCTTTTATTCGACACGATTTTCGTTAAGGGAAACTAGGTTATACGGTTCCTTTTGTGAACAAATTTAATTTGAATACTAAAAACGGTATCGCCACACTCGCTATATTTCGAACCATATAGGTGTACAAGACATTGATCGGTAGTTTTCAAAATGTCTCCTGAGATTTTTTTTGGGTTTCCTTATGCATAATAGACGACAAACGCAATATTATATTACGTCTTATTATATTTATGTTTGTTCGTTTATTTGGTTTTTGAAAACTACTTTAAATCGATAACGGTGGCATCAAAAGCCGAAACTCAACTAAAATCAGTCAATTGTTTTTTTTCACAATAGTAAGTCATAAAAATAATAGCGGTATCCAATGTATTCATATAGCGATGTAATAAATTAAATTTGTACAACTGACGCCGATTAGTCTTGCAGATGAGGATCCTATTTTCTGCGACTATCTACATTAACCACCGAAAATATTTTCCTGTTTCAAATTTAAATAAATCTGCAATTACCCATATAAAAAATATTCCCCTATTAAAATTTAAATAACTCTACAATTTCTGTAAATGATAGTATTAATCTAAATTTTTAAATACTTAAAAATAACGTCAAACTAATTTTCATATTTGTACATTTGTTCTTTCTAGAATCCTGTACATTCACTAAAACCCACTCCATACAAAATCAAAGCGTTGCTCAGAAGCTAATTTAGGATAATCTGCTACAGCTTTAACTCTCTATATAAATTGTGTATGTGAAATAAGGTAGATAATTTAAAATTGAATTTTCAACGATACTATAAATAGGTTCAGAATTTGATAAATAAGAATTTCATATATATGCCAAAGATCAAGCTTCTTTAAGACCATTCATGCAATGTACAAATGGCATTCGCATTGTTGTTCACTATCTAAAATTTATAAAGACCAGAACGGATTTATTAAACCAGAAAATCTGTAAGAAAACAGACCATTTTAAGATGCAAATAAACTAGTAATTTATTTAACAAAAATAAATCTATTACAAATGATCTAATGTTATCTAAGAAGTAATAATCTTTTAGTTAATAGTTGATACTAAGAAACTAAAAATAAATTGATATCCGTATTTTTTTATAATTTATTTATTGGTCAAATATTTATTTTTTGTAGATAGATAAAGAATAACCAATACAATACAAAAATAAGATCTGAAAACTTTTTGTTTTTTTTTTTTTTTGCAAAGTATACGTATTATGTATTTATGTACAAGCATTCGAATTTCGAGTCGTTTAGCAGATGCTATCTCTAAAGCCATAATATAAACGTTCTCGAGGTTTAAAAAGTTTTCTTTACCTCTTATTTTTTATCGCTGTTATGGGGATACGGACAAAAGCGTTTTTTCTTCTTCTCTTTTTTATGTCGCTACCAAAAAATCTGTGTACTATACTAGTACAATGCCACCCAACGTAGCTGATAATAATAATAATGCACATCTCAATAGAATAAACACATTTGTTTACGTGAAATATCCTACTCATTAGTTCACAAGTGCAGCTATAATTTACTTAATAATATTATACTTGAAATTTTCAATTTCCAAGAATCGATTTCAACGTAGGTTACACATTCTGCCAACCACCTCGATTAATGACAAAATAACATACACACATTCATAGTGTGGTAAATGAAAATTTAAATATACATAATATTATTATTTTTTTAACAAATAAATCGTCTGTAAAACGCTGATGGTAATAGACATTACAAGATGATTATCGTAACGTCGCCCTGAAAAATACACTAGGTATCATACTTTAATCATTATAAACTATCAACATAGAAAATTCGCATTAGAACCAATCTTATGTCGTTATCTTTAATATCGGTAATATTGGAGTGAATTAACCTATTATCAAACATAGAGGTGAGAATATTTTCTATGAGTTTTTGATGATTTTTTACGATATTTTAATTTTTAAGTGAGATATGAGTATGAAAAATACTACAATATAAAAATGTTATTAGACGTATATTTTTTAAGACGGAGACAACATATCGTGTGGATGTGGCGTCCTCTTCTTAATTGAAACATCAATCAAGTAAATATAATATTGCATAATGCATTTGAGCTAAATAATCTAAGTATTAATTTTTCTATCAGTAAGCATTCTTCTTGTCAACTTTTTTTTTATAGGGCAATAATGATTTTTGTTTAATCTAACCCGAGGGGAGTTAATCTCACATCTATTCTAATTGCACTTGCGTGCAATCGCCATTTATTAGTTATACAGTTAAAACGCAATGATTCATAAGACTATAATTTTTCATTAGTTACAATAATAATGATATTATGATAATACTGTATATAATATTATATGGCATATGGCGCAGTGTTCTAATTGTCTATCAAATGTATTCGCATTGCATTTTAATGATACATTATAAATAATTTATGATTTCCATTGTTCGATATGCATCGATGATCGACGTATATGCGATAATTTGACAGTATAAACGAATTTAATTTAATTTTCTGTTATCGTTTATCAATAGGTGAACAATCGTTCTTGTAAGTTGTTAATTGAAACGTTTCACGTAATATTTATTATACGCTATAGTAGGTATAGTGTGTATAATATGTGAGTTAGACAGTTGGTATTAACGTTTTATTTTAGCTATATGAATTTATTTCTCTACGATATTACTTATACTTGCCTATATAATTTCATATTATCTACCACGTTTAACTTTATTTTTCTAGACAACCTCTACCTTAATGTATCTTTTTCTGCTACGTAAATAACATCGTTACACCATCCATGACCGTCATATAATACTACAATAATACATCAATTGTGACATCCTTATTTCATTTTTAATGTATTTATTTGTACCTACTACCTACACGTAAATAAAAAATTGTACAGAATGAGGCAAAACGTTGGAATAGGTATGTTTATTGCTTTATATTTTATGAACTTGCTTCATTGCTTTTATGGGGTTTTAAAGAAATAAATGGGTAAGAGTATTAAAATTGACGTGACTTATATATATATATATATTATATCATTTTAGTATTTAGATAATAAAGTTTATTTTGTAGATTAATGACAATCAACAATTCAAACATCTTACAACATTTTCATTTTGGAATGAATATACCACGGGAGATATTATTTAATAATTGAATAGTGTATGGTAAATAATAAAATATAATACGATATCACGAATGGTTTTTATTAGATTATTATTACGTTCTATCTCTGAGTGTTATTCTATAAATTTAAATTTTCGCCTGTTTGTCACAAAATGAACTCCATGTAATTTGTTGATGGAGTCATAATAAAACTGAAAAATTCATCTCTAAATATTATTTCTGTACTCTTTTTCATATATTATCGCTGTTTTTCGAATACGAGTAATATGAGAACATGTTATACCGTTTGAACGTATGATGTAAAAATGTATTAACCATTAAAAGCTTATGAATAATAATATTGATAAAAATAAATACAAAAAAAGCTAATAATATTATGTCAACTCGAATCTGAACTGGCGTTTACAAGTATACTGCAGGAAAATCAGGATTTCAGGAATGATATATTTTTATTGTACATTAGCTACTATGCCTTTGTAAAGGTGTAGAGATATCAATCAACAGCTAAGAGAATATCATAATCCGAGCTTAGACTGCTTAGAGTATGAAAAATGTGGTCCAATAAAGGGAAAAACAAAATTTGTGCACACGATTACAGTGATACATATTTCTAATAGGAACTATCAAAAGTGGACAACGACCGTTGTAACAAAGGCTCAGCTGTAATTACTGATGTCACCATCAATATGATAGTTCTTTAAGTAGAACCGTGTAGTTCTTATGGTTTTGCGAATTGCTCGTTTTAATTTAGGCACTAATATAGCTTGGATTGTAACTATTCTTAATTATTGACCACTACAAATGCGATATTTGTAACTATGGATACGTATAAAAAATAGTTATTCACAGCACAACAATATACAAATTCCATTGTAATATAATTCTATTGAGGTTAGGTTAGATCACCCATGTAAAAATATATGTGATATGCAAAGACCGTAATTTGTAGGTATAAGATTTCTGTTGTATGGTGTCTCTTTGCCCATTGGTTTGTATATATTTTTCACAAACCAATAATATTAAAAAAAATCATTATTTGTTATAAACCATAAACTCAAGTTTAACTCTAGTTCATGATATAAATTTATGATACGACTGACGCTGTGCCACCTCATGTTTGTCATATTATTTTATTCACGGTGGCGAATTTTTTTAAAACTGTTGTTAAAACTACACCATCTGGTTCGAAAATCTTTCTTTTTACTGGTTTTACACAAACTAATTTATAAAAACTTTAAACTATTCCTTCCACTCTTTTTCATTCTGTACGGGTATATATTATGTACACTAGTATTATTTAGTAATGGATCGTTGTCGTCTATCGGCCATGGTTCCTACCATGTCTCACGAATACGTGACAAGCCTTTTTATTTTTTTTTTGTTATTCTGCTTTTGACTATAGTTCTATTTCTTTTTGTTATTTTGATATAGCGATTACTATTTTTTTTGAAATACACAAAATGAAATTATTCAGTCAATAAATATATTTCGTGAATAAAAAAACACATACATACATAAAAAAATGCTTCTAATTTTTGTAGGAACACAAAAATATTATTTGCCACTTAGTAGGATACTATAATTTTAATAAAGTCGGAGTCATTCATACCTAAAAAAACAAAATTAAAATGCATTTAAGTTTAGAGGATGTAATCATTAACGGTAATCAGTCAATATCTTGTAGTTATTTAACTTCTCAACTCTGGAGATATAAAAACCTTTGAAAATTTACTTAAATCAACATATAAACACATCAACTAGATCATCTAAAGATATATGTATGTAAGTGAAAATGTCAATATTAAAAATAAAATAATTAATAACAGAAATTGTTATTAATACATTTTAACGTAACCTTGTATACATATATTAATACAAGTCCAAACTTAATTAAATTCAAAGACACCTGAAGTTATCAATAAATAAAAAAAATAAAAACTAAGAATATATTAATTACACGAAAAAAATATACTAAATCATGCTAATACATAGGTAAAGTTTTCACATAATAAATAAATATTTCATTTAAAAATTGTCAAAAGATTTAATGTAACTACGATACATTATATTTATATTTAATCAATTGAACGATAATTACTACTGTTGTTAATAATAATATGATAAAGTAGATAAATAATTTAATTCGAAAAATCTAATGATTAAATTCTACAGTAAAAAAGGATAATGATACATTTATAAATAAAAATTATATGCAATTTAGCGACTAATTTAAGTGGCAAGAAATATTGTGCTCATAAAATTATTTTAAATTGGAATATGAAATAAAAAATATAAATATGTTATGAATAAAATAATCATTTAAAAATTGTTATAGTAAATAGAAAAAAAACGTCACTGACGTAATTATGTTATTTTTAGATGACTTTAAATTGTGTAAAAAAATATATTTAATATTTTTAAAATATTGAGAATCATTCAGTATTATATGATTCAAAAGAATATTTTTCAATATACAACATTCCCAAAGAAAAATAATATGCATAAAACGATCTATATGCATAATATAATAATATATATTCCCGTCTGTATAAGTGGTAAGTACATTATTATTATTATTATATTATGATTTCATTTGAAATAAACTATATATGAGGACTACTCGGTGGCCCAGAAATAGTCGCACTTTTTCACACAAAATATACGGATTACTAGTGTACCTTCTCTAGAGTCGTCTATTTTAAGTTTTTTTTTCTAATATAAAATATCTTTTCACCAATCAAGTAAAATTTCAATTTTAGAATAAATAATTTGGTCATGCCCCCCTCCTCACAACTACTATTGAAACTATTGATATTCCCAAGTTGTAACAAATATATTAACCAAAAATTATGTTAATAGCCTAAAAATTTGTATACAATATTTAATAAATATAATAAAATATTAAACGCATAAAAAAGATATAACTATATAATTATATAACTCAAATTGTTCAAATACAACAGGTTTGAAACCGCATGTGTGCTAATTTAATCAAAAAAGTATATGAATTATAAGTAGCATAGAATTTAACACAGGGGTTTCTTAATTTATTTACCTAAGGCCCATATAAAAATTAATACCTCACCATTTGATCAAGACATAATTTAATATCAAAATTAAAATGTTTTGTTTTATAGAAATGCAATCATTATAATAATTAGGCTTAAGTCTTTAAGGATTGTTATAACAAATCGTTACTTATAAGAATATAAAGAGACAGTTAAATATGTATAACATAATACATTTATCGGATTTATTTCTTAATTAATATGAAATTATTGTAGTTATGTTTAATATTTATTGTAGAATTATATAATATGTACAGTGTACATGATAGTCTATAACAATCGAAACAATTAAAATAATAAAATGGGGAATGTTTAAGACTGCTAAAATTTCTTATTACTTAATAATATACATATAAGTTCTATATTATAATATCAACAATAAAGAAAAATGCATTAATTTATACGATGTAATAAACAATTTAAAAATTTCAATAATAAAAATTATAGTTTTAGCAATTGTCTAGAACCTTGTTATTCAAAAATTAAAACACATAGAATAATAAATTCAAGTGGACAAGTCTCTAAAAATTAGAAAGATATGATTTTAAAATCTTAGAAATTTAAAATGTCTATAATATAATATGTTAATGATTGAGGTAGACACTGCAGATACTAGATAGGGGAAGCATGAAAAAATCAAATTAAATGATAGAATAATAGGGTGGTTTAAAATTTCATACATTTTTAACTACAGTCGATTCCGCTTTATTGAGATACGTCGGTTGCATGTTATTTTGTCCCAATAAAGCGGTTGTCCCAATAATCTGAAGTACAAGAACAAACATATAGATTTGTTGAAAAACTGATTTTTTTAATATTACAAATTACAAATTATTATGGAAATTAATTGATAGTACAAAAAGAAAAACATGATATTATATTATCGTGTATATCACATTTGAACTTATGATAAGATAAAATTTAATCTAATAATCGATTATGCAAGACAGTTGCGATTGTCAAACTATTGATCTATAAATATACTCGATAAAAATGTCCCAACTATCCGGATTCGTGGCCCAGATAAGCAGTGAACGTTTACCCTACAAGTATACATTTATTCTCGTCATTAAAGAATCGTCCCTATTAAGCGGTTGTCCTTATTAACCGGTGTCTCTATTAAACGGAATCGATTGTATTTGAAACTCGGCGATGTTCTTAGTCTTGTGGTTGAATATTTTAAAACTAGTAATTAGCAACATTTCGAGAGAACAAACGTTTCAGACAGGTCACCTCACTGCAGGTTAGTGTGCGGTATTGTATAATAGGGTTGTGTGAACTGCTCCTTCATACGCATTTGAATTGTTTGTTTGAGATGGATTGCTGCGTATGAGACACCATGGAGGATTAAGTCGTTTCAGTTTTATAGATATATATATCATCTTCATTCTATGTATAAGTACTAGGTAGTATAGGTTATAACGTATAGGTACTTCCTAATATATAACACGTGTCGAGGAGAAAAACGAACGTGAGAATTAAGTCCACAGGGAAATGATACCGTTTTATCTATATCCGATATTATAACGATGAGATGGAAACAAATCATTCGAACATTTTGCTCCGTTATAGGTTATAGGTACGCTTAAATCAAACGAGGACAAATGGGTGGGCGCATGTGCAACTGTGTATCGTGTGGGCTTGGAACAACAGCAATTCTATTTTATTTTTTTCTGCACCTATAAGTATTCATCGCTTATACTGGCTATGTATAAGTAAATAAATATACATAATAATATAACAGTTTGCCGCTTTGTCATATAATTCGTTGTTTAGAATTAAACTTCAATCTTTAAATTAAATGCTTGGAACATATTGGATATTTACGTTTTGTTATTAATATACCCTTCGAAATTATAAATAAATAATTATCATCTTTTAGACTAAAATCGTCCTATTTATATTTAATTTATTTTTTTCAGCAGTATTAATTGAAAAAAATATCTATTTTATTTTGTATTTACTAATCAGTAATCATTACGACATTTTTTCAATCTAAAATTCTTAGTATAAATATTAGAACACCTTATAGCCTCATTATGTTCATACATTAGTAACTAATTCATGATTACAATCATTGTTTATATTTAGATGTGTATTTTTTGTCCATAAATACTGCATAATATAGATATAATGTAGATTATATTAATTTAATGATAATATAATAATAATAATTTAGTGGAACCTCAGTCGAATTTCAAGGAAAGTACAATTTTTTCGACTTATCGAGGTTTCCGATTTAAGGTTTACATATCATGAAGGTTTTAGGAAAAAATTTCGATTTAAAGAATTTTTAAAATGTATGCACGTTTGTTATAGTTTTTAATTATTATATTGTTATACATAATATACTTACAGTGCACATTATGATTGTTTTTATTTTAAAATTATTACTAAAAAAATACGATAAAAACTGTAATTAAATAATTAATAATTTTTACATTCGATACCACTGTATACATGTAACCGATCGATCGCATCTGACAATACCGAATGCAAAATACAATAATAAACATAATAAATTAGGTTAAATAATAGGAATGCGCATGCAGATTAAACAAATTTTTATACAAATTATTTTTCATTATTAGTCTATACTTGAAACTTAAAATATTCGAGTTATCTATAGTAAGTTTTTCTTTCGATTAATCGAGATTTTCGCAAGGGAATGGTATTTATTTTGACTTATCAAGGTTTTCAACTTATCGAGGTTCCACTTTAATTAGGTATATGAAATTAATGTTTACTGTGTTATGCTAAAATACGTTTGAAAATCAGGAATTTAGCATTCCAACAGTATATATTTTTAACTTGTTTTAAAAAAATAAAATGAATGAACCTTACATAATAATATATTAATTAGCACAGTATCGAAGGTAAATTAACATGATCTAAATATATTTTTATCCATTAGATACGACATGAATAGTGGAAGATAATTTTAAACAGTATATTATGTTATAAAAAAATATATCTTTAGTAAGAAACAGTTATAAAATATGAATATAATTAACTAATTGCCATGGTAATTGTAAAACAATTAATAATTCAATGATAAACATTTACTGTTATCAAACACAGTTTTACATTTTTTGAGATCTACACTATATTTTCACAACATAAATTGTAACCTCAACACTATAGTTAAATTTAATACATTTAAAGACATAAGGAAAGTTACGGAAATGAAAAATTTCTAACTGAGGCAGGATATTGGATATAAAAAAAATTTAATATACAGCAAATATTAAAAAAAATCACCTCCATAATAAACTACATCCGTCATCAACCCTTATGCCACTGATAATAGCATATCCCTGCATGCAAAATATATGAGTATTTTTTGTATTATAAATTTATAATATAATTTATATGATCATTAAAGATAGGGATGTCCCAACATCGTATAACTTTAATACCATAATAGGAGCTTACAGACAAGCGTGTATGGCAATTGCACACTTAGGTATTTATTGAAGTCGGTCATGGATATTAAATTAATAATTTCGAGTGATGAATAGAAGAGAATGGTGCCAATTATTTTCAATATCGCGTGTTATAACATATAAGTTGTATCGCCGGAAACCGAGTAATTTAGTTTATCTAGATGATTTCTCCATACGCCCAATCTCTCAACTCGTCAATCCAACATTATACACATAACTATAATTTGTGTAATTTTTAACAATTTTTTTGATCGGTGTAACAATTAAATTCATGGTTATAAAAATGCTTTTTTATACAATATAAATCTTATATTTCAGGCTAACAACAATTTGAATAATTGAATTCATGAGCTTATTAGTATTAAAAACGTTTATAAATTTTAATTTTATAATTTAAGAATTGACATCCACTAAAACTTTAAAGCTTAAATTTGTTTAAATGCATGAAAAATTCATTTTGAGTTAAAAAATAATAAATTTAACTTAGCTAACAATACTTCCATTGTAAAATATTGAACACCGTTTAGTTTTTAAGTACAACCATATTATTAAGTTTTAGTATAAATTAATTATAAATAACAATATATTACTGTTTATATTAAATATATAATTAACTTAGATATATTCAATACGCGTACGTTTTGCAACTATTACAATTTGATATAAAATAGTAAACTTATTATAATACATAACTTTTATTTTATTATTATTATTTGAAAAATTTTAATATAAGTAATACAAATGTAATGTGATGCTTAAAATACACATAAGTATAATTGTTAGTTTCATCGGCACTATACAAATTATACTTATATTTACTTACCATAAAAAGTACACAACATTCGTTCATTATGATTACAAATATTAACTTAGTTCTTTAATATAATAAATAAAATAAAATCAAAGTATGGCAAAACATCTATATTATACATTTATATAAACAAAATTGTATAGAATTAAGTTTTAAAAATTAATTTTATCGTTGGGAAAATCAATATAAATAATTATTGTCGACAGTATTGTGCATTTGTGCGCTAATATTTGCTGGTTTAATTCGATTAGGTATTGATTTTTTGTTTACAGTCTTGGAAAATGTATTTACTATTAGTCGTTTGTCTTTGTTTAAGGCATAATATATCATTTGGCGCATTAAAAATAATGTTCGAATATAACCTTGGTGTTTTTTTTGCAGGAAAAAAAGAATCATCATCTTGTAAAAAATATTACATGCAATTTAAACAATTGGACCCGTAAATAAGGACGATGAAATAAAAATAAAAATGTAGTAATGCAACGAATGCGGAATGCTCAGATAAAATCTTTTTCAGAAACTTTTGTACATTTTTGTAGACTGTATTTTTTTTCCTGAATTAGTTCATACATATTTAATGCACTTAAAATATTAAAAAAGTTTATAATTTAACATTAATATTTGCCAAATTTTAATTAGAAGCTCATAAATCATAATGTAGGTATTATTGTTAAGGTAAATTAGGACATTTTGAAATTAACGCGACCAAATCAATAGGTAATTTTCGTAGTATCCCGGAAAACAACATAAATGTTCAAGATAACCGTTTACTTTGTAAATTACAAAATTATGTAACACACTTTTATCCAAAAATGAATATTAAAATTTCTGAGTCCATTGTTTATTACGAATATTACGATTTTCATTGGTTAATTACGTAAAAGACTAAAACCATACATTAAATATATCATTATGTTTCTTTGATTAAATATTATTTATTTGTTTTTGCAAGATATAGGTAGGTACTGTTGTGGCATTTAAAATGACAAAATGACTTTATTGATCGATAAGAATATTTGCTTGTTTTCCATTTTGTTTGAATATGTACTCTGGTAACCTCAATTTTTGTTAGAGACACTATTAAAACCAGACTATTCTCATAGTGTAATTTATTTTTCATTATTAATTGATTTAAAGTTAATGGAACTATGTTTGCGGGCACAATCTGCAAATCGAGCATAAAAATGCTCGAGAATGCCGTTTTTTGCATCTAATTTAAATTGTGTATTTATTAGTTATAAATAATTATGTTTTTAATTGTATTTTAAAATAAGTCTACCTAGCTAATGGTGTAAGATGTACTGGTAATAATAGATTTTTAATTTAGATATCATTTTAAGCAGGATTAAAAAATAAATGTATTATTTATCATAATGTCAATTTGAAATTTAGATACGTTTATATGATTTACTTAGAATTTTAAATAATATAATCTTAAGCTATAAACAATATGTGTTTTGCTTATGAATTGATGATAAATTATCCTTTGGTGCACATTACCTTCAAAATCATTTTAGTTGTTTTCTTATATTATAGTATTTAGTAATTACTACCTATTGAGAAAATTATAATTTTTCATGATTAAAACTGTAGCAACTGAGGTTTACTCGAGTTATTTTTTAGAATTGAATTTATTCCAAATTGTGTGCTCTAAACGGAGCGATTAAGGTATTTATTTTATAATGTTGTGTGTTTAAAAAAAAATGTGTTTAATTGATTAATTTTAGGGGATCTGTTATAACTATTTGAAGCAATAAAATGATGCGAATTGGATTTAATTGTTATTTTTAATAGAAGGGGTCTAGATTAAAATATTTGTATATCAATTTCTGAAAAAAATCAAATTCATTGTTTTGTTGTAATAGAAAATTAATAACTAAATGAGTTGAAATTTTACCTAGGGAATATATTATAATAATTTAATAGACTTGAAATAATTGTAAACATATTATTAAGTAATTATGTGTAACCATAACATAATTTTTGAAAGTTTTTAACAATAAGATCAGTATGAACAAGCTCCTAATAAGCCTAAAAAGAATTTTTTAGAACAGATCATAAATTATTTTTATCGTTTACGTGATAGTTGAATAAATTAAAGATATATAGGTCTATTTACACATAATTAAAAATATATGTTTAATCAATTCATTAATTGTACAATACAAATAATAAAAATTACAATAAAAATAATGTTTGTATACCTATTTATGTTGCAATGTTGTTAAGACCATTATCCTCCTGAACTATCTAAAAAAATGTAAAATACATAGGCGAAAAAAAGATGTTGTAAAAAGATGTATATATTATAATTTTTGGTATGAAACCTTAACCCCTTTAACAAAAAATCCGGTTTTCGTGACTGACAGATATATATTGTGTACTCGTCAAATATTTACACGTGTATACTTATAATTTAATACAACGTTTCACGTGGACAGCATCAGCGACCGTCAAGTGCTCGAAACATAATATTATATTATTATGCATCATACATACGACTTGCTATATATCGCAACCTCTATGAAATATAGCATTTTACTGTTATTATTATCGTGTCGTATGTACAAGTGCGTAGCTATATGCGAATTCCTAGGTTGAAACCGTAACCTACATCACATTTTACCGGAAAATTTGAAAGGGTTTGTGTAATTTTCGCAACCGCGGGGATTTACGTGGGTCGTAAATTATAATAGGTTAAATGCGCCCCGTCGTCGATGCAACCCTTTTACTAAACGTTTATAATATGGGCACCACGAGAACCGACGAGCTTTAAAATAATATAATAATATTATTACTGTTTTAGTAACGCAGTGATGGTTAATAATAACAAGGCAAAAGCAGTATCGTGGATAATAACCAGCAAAGGCATCCATGATTATTAACACAACGTGACCTTTGCAGTCGTACCGTTATTGTAATGTGTATTACACATTTATATGTAGATCGTAGAAAAGTTTTTTAAGCGTCAGTCATCGATTTAACTGTTATTTAATACTTAAATGTAATTTTATTTTTAAATAATTTTTGAATAATTATGATTTTAGTTATTTATTTAGTGTAGTGCTATTACACAGTATTGACGTATTGTCAATTTTAGATTTTGAGCAGAGCAATTAATATATTGATAACGTTTTTATAATGATATATATTTTTTATTATTTAGTTAATTGTCTACCCTATGGAGGCATGGAGCAGTACAATTTATTTAATCAACAATATTGAGGGTAGGTTTTGGATCTGAAAAACTTCATATCATCAAAAAATATTTACGTATTAATATATTATAGTTGTGACATATTTTCAAAATATTTAACCTTTTTTGAGCTATTTATAGACATTTTGGTTATTTATATATTTTTAATTATTTAAATTTTTTTGTTTGTAATGTACGTGTTTTTAAAATCTATTTCACTGAGTAAAAAAGCTTAACAATTTAATGTAAGATTCTTCATAAGTTAGCCGTATAGTATTCTTAAATACTTATATTTTACAATGTTGTAGTATCTCAAATACATAAATACCATAATCATAATTGTTTATAGACACTGCAACTTTAGGTTGATGAAATTGGATAAGTTAACAAAAAAAAAAACTGTTATACTTATAACGATTTTAGTTATTAGTTGTTGTTAAAATAATATTTCCTATAAAGACAAAGACTTACTTATAGACTATGAGGTTTTTATAATATTTAGACTAAAGTTAGGTATTTGTACTACGAAAATATTATGTACATCGTTAATTTTTTTGGCTTATATAAGTTAATAATAAAAATACATGATATAATAATTTAATAATAGATTGTTGTATAATACATGGATTTTTTTTTAACCCATCTTATTAGTTATGAGTTATTTCTAATATAATTATAAATTAGTTATAAAATATATTTAGAGACTGACTAGTTATCTTCACTTGGAATAGATTTTTTTTATGCACTGATTTATCATTTAATTCAAATAAAAGCATCCATTATTATGTTCTACTCAATGGTGAGGTACACTAAAAAACCTACCAAATATCATAAAAAATGTCCTGTTTTTTTTTTTTAGTATATCAATAGCCTACAAAAAAATAATACACAATGGCTTTTAACCTAGATTCAGTTATATTTGTATAATTTTGAGTATTTTTATTTTTATGTCAATTGAAAATTAATCAATCTAAGTAGTAAAATTACCTGATTTCGCTACAGACCTACAGTATATGACATTATGATTAGACTAATATACGAGTATATACTATATATACTGCATTATTAAGTTGAACTACCTTTTATTTTTTTAAGAATGTCAGACATCAGTAGCTTATAAATTATAAATACAATAATATATACATCCTACAACTATATTAAATATATTGGGTAAAACTTTTATTCAAAGTTTAGTTGTTTTTAAATAGAATTTTTTACCTCATATGTAAATGTCAAACAAGTTTTTTTTAATGCGTCATAGTCAATATACTACGAAGTTTGGCGTAAGTTTGTTTAAAATGTCAATAATTAAAAAAATAAAGTAAACTCAAGCATTAACGATAACACAAAACGTTCAATGTTTTATTATATTATAATAAATGTTGACATTTTGGTAAATATTTTGATTTTAATTTTTATATGTCATGTGAGAATTATATCGTTAGTTTCTAAAAACTGATTAGTTGGCTTAAAACGAAACAAGTTGAATAGTTGTTAATTAACGTATAATGAAAAAAACCCGTCGAGCAAAGAAGTTGTAATGAGTAACTTTAAATATCATAAAACATAGTTAAAATTAAATTTTTATTACTTTGTATTACTATTAATATACTGAATTATTGAACATGAACGAGTAAAAAATAACAACACTGAAGCTTTTAGTTTTAAAGATCAGGTGAATAAATGTGTAGTATAAATACAAAAATTGAAAAATATGATAAAAAAACATTCACATTTTTAAATATATGACTTTATTAACACCATATTCTAAATAAACATATTAAATTTCAATGCGATCACCCTGATAAGCAATAGGTACACTACTACCGCTTTTTTTCAACTTCTGGTAGACATCATTATAAGTAATGACTTATCATGATTAATTTCTGTATTGTGTTTAATGTAATAATTCTGTCCTCTAACGGCTCTAACGTAATTGTAAAATTACTAGAATTTGATTTTTCGCTAAAATCGCATAAATACTGGTTCTTATAGTGGCAATGAATAATAAGGGTTAGCATACTAGTATTACCACGATACACTATCTGTATATTTATTCACTCAATTACGCTACAATCTTCATACTAAAATATTATCATAATAACATTTAATACGTCACTTTTTAACCCAATAAAATAACTGTACCATTTACTACACTAGATTAATCAAAACGATGTATAACGCTGAATTTTGTCATATATAAATTTTCTAATCAATACGACAAAATGTGTAATACTAATAACACGTCATGTTGGGCCTAAGTTCAATAAAGAAAAACAACAGTTTTCGCACAAAACAAGTATGATAGATCTGAAATGGTAGTAGTACAACCAAATATAATAACAGTACTCAGTCAGTTCTTTCTGATTCACGTGTAGGGTATATTATAGTTATTGACCTAACTGGTTATTATAATATTTTTCACAAGTGTTTAATCGAATTATTTCAGTAAAATAATGTTACTTCTTTGTTACATATTATCATATCCGTTCTATAGGATTTCATCGTTTCAATCTATTACAATAATTATTAATGCGATAAACAATTACTAAATTATAAAAATATATAATATCAAACATTTTCAATAATGTTATTTAAATCAATATAAATAGCTTTAAATAAATTTGTACTTACTACCCCAGATATTTATCGTAATAATATATTATAGGCTTTACAAAAAAACAAAAGTAAGGTAAATAAGATCGACATTCCTAATCCCATCAATTATATCTTATTAAAAGTGCTTAACTATAATATCCTATTATTATTATTATTATTATTATTATTATGTAATATTGCATTAATACCACTATAAGCTCCTTTTTTTATTCATTAAAATTCTAGAATCATTTTTCCAATTGTTTGGCCGTTTTCCAATCATTTGCTTAATATTTGTATTACATACTCTTTTACCTCCTGTTTATTTTCTAATAGATAATTGATAATAATTTCGAATAATCTAATGAACAAAAGCAACGGATTCATCCGTTCTCGAGGTAGAGGGTTCCAGGCTGTTCATTGTCTTTAATTATTGTTCTACCTTCCTTAAACTGTTTAAACCACTCAAAACCCAATATCCGTCTGTTCAATCTACAAACGTTTGTTGTAAAAGTTTAAAAGTTTCAATAGATTTTGGTTTGTTATTTATAACGAAATTTCACGCACAAAAGTCGATTTTCAGTTACGTCTATAACGAAATTTTCCAAGTGACTGATACACGGTTAGGTAAAATCGCTGAGAAATAAAAATAAATTGTATTATCTGTTTCATACTAACAGTTTAATACTCTTTATAAGTTACTTTATTAATACGATCATCGTGGTTTCGGTATCTGTATTGATATCAACATTTTGAATGTAATCTTGGTATTCTTTGATCACACCTCGTATTACCATTGTTTTTGATCAGTGATTATGAAGTAGTCAGCGTCCAATATTTTTAATTGTGTGTGCCAAAAATGTTCATTAAAATAAATTCATACACGTTCAAAATACACTGATATTGATCATAAATTATTTTTTTATTATAATTAATATTTAAATTAAGAGTTAGGATTACACGTGGTTATTTTTAGTTTTAAGTTTTTCTCTTGTTACTATTCATGAAAAAATCAAAATAAATCGGTTTAGAATTATTTTAAAATGTGGTTGGAAAATACTTCATTTTAAACACACCTGTTCAAATGATTTTCTTTTGCATAAAAGATACATTTTATAGTTCTATTGTTACGATACGAATTCATGTCAGACTGTCAGAGATTTATTATGATATCTACTTTAGTTGTGACTCGTATTATTGAATTTAACATTTTCTATTTTTTTTTTTCATGAATGATTTTATTTTTAATGAGGTAAGCAATTACTTAGCTGTAAAAATAAATCATATCATACATTTTTAATAAAATTGTAGTAAATTTATAAAGTTAAAATTGAATAATATTTACGGGAAACGAACAAATTGTTTAATATAGTATACTAGTATACATGATTATTATAATATATAGCTGTTATATCCCAAATGTTATATTTTAATTTATTTTTTTATGTATTTTTTATGCACTACATAATATATCATATAGTAAAATTCTATATATATATACATTGGTATAGTGTAAACCTAGAAATAAAAAGAGCAAAAAGGATACAGTTAGTGGATGGAGATAAAATAAATAAATATGGTGAATTGGTGAAGCAAAATAAGTTCATAAGCCATTTTCAAGGAAAAATATGTACTAAGGCCTTCAAGTACATCACTTATTATCAACGTATAGAATACACAAACATTTTGAATGTATTATATGCTGCTAGTTTTGCAGATGGGAAAAAATCAATTATTTTTGAAACTCTAACCATACATATTTAAATTTGTTATATTTATGTCATAAAATAAACTTTCACTGTTTCAATTTTTAAAGATGATATTATTTAATTATGGGAGAATCACGAGTACCATTTTATTTTTTTGACAATCGGTCATAATTATTTATTGTTCTGATCGTTTATTATCATGTATTTATAATACTGTCTCTACTTGATTCCTCTCCCTTCCGAAACCCTTGTATATAAAAAAAGTAAAAATTCTGATTAATCCGATAGTTTTCATGGATTAAAATTTCATTATCTGGCTGCTTTTTTATATCGAGTTTTATTTATAACAATATAATGAAAATAACTATACAATTATGTTTGCTTTAAAATAAAAATTCCCAGAAAGTTTAGACGGACATTTTTAATTACTAGATCAAAATTAACATTCTATTTTTAAAGCACTCTATATGTATTATTAAAAAGGTTTGATTATATTGCAAAAACGTTTTTAATTATTTATGCCTTACATTGGATTATTCTATACATAATGTAAGCTCAATAATGTTGTACAATGTAAAAAAGTAAGTTTTCTGTTAGTTAATTTGTAGGTACAATTCATATCGAATGCAGTAGAACTCTATTTTAAATATTTATTGATAATTATTAATAAATTAACAGTTATTAATTCAAAACACTACTTGTTGCGTGAGTATGATTATGCTTCTAAAAGTAATCATTCTATTACTTTAAAACTTTCTCAAGTTTTAATGGATTATTTTAATTTGTTATATCTCTAACGCATTTTAAAGAACAATCTGAAAGTTATTTTTTCAAAATCTAATTTTATGTAAATTTTCATACATTTATATTACAACTTAAAATATATAATATGTATTCATATTTAGAGTAATATTATGATTTAAATTTGATTTATGAGATTAATTATGATTTTTAATACATAACCTATAACACTGCTCGGTTAATTCAATTATTAATTTTTATTAAGGTCGAGAAACGTTCAAACGTGTATATTTATAAATTATAGGTACCGAATTTGTAATTAAATTTTATATAGTAATGCAAAAATGAACAAAAGATATTAATTATTAAGAATATTTAATTTTTTATAATATTGATTATATTATTATAGTTGATGGATATTTATTTAGGGCCTAGATTCTAAGCAAACTTTTGTTATAACACACTGTTTGTGCATTTTATTTGAAAATTGGCTTTTATAGCCTTATATATTTATATCAAGCTTAATATTTTTTGGTAGGATATTGAATAATAAAATATAGTGAATAGATTTCTAAAACAAACTAATGCCAAACAAATTTGAACGATGATTTTCAAACATAATCAGAATTGCTTAGGTTTAACGCTTTGATATTGGAATGTAAAATCATATTTATTTCTCTGAAAAAAAAAACATATAAATTTTAGATTTTTTAAAATTTATTCATGCCTTTTACTATACCAATAATTCCTTTTGTGTTGTTGAATTTTCTTTATATTTTGTCTACATAGTAATATACTTAAGAAAAATTATATACTCGTCTAGTTTCGCTTACCTTACCTTAGGTTTTAAGTAGTGCACTTTTGTGTATTATTAATAAAATTTAAAATTAATCATTCAATCATTAAAAAATATTAGAAGTAGCTAATATTTAAATATTTTGAGATTTCTTCAATACTTTTTCTAGCTTATCATTAATGTGCCGTAAACAGAGAAATAGAAATATTTTTTCACAAAATAAGAAAACCGTTGTTTACAGTTTTTTAATCGTATGTTAGGTATGTTAAATTATAGTAATTACCTATGTTCAAAACAGTTTAAATTTTATTTGATTTCCACAAATAAAAATGTAATATATTTATGGGTAATATTTTAAAAGTATCAACAATATTTATGACATAATTACATAGTTAAATAATTTATTGTATCGATGTGAAACGACTATGAATATTTTTTTGTTATTTACAGCAATAACAATTTTTAAATAATAAAGAGCCAAAAAAATCATTGCCTTCGGAATATTAATTCAGTTATTATATACCAACAACTTTTGGTGCACATTTACAACTTAATAATTTTTTAGACAAAACATAAAAACAAACCTACCGTCAAACAAATGGGCTTCGTTTTTGTTCCGTTAAAATCTAAAATAAAATTAAGCTTTATTTAGAAAGTCATAAGAATATGACATAAACTATTTGGAGAGCATTATTTAGTATTAATATTTAATCACGATTTGTGAGTGAAAATAAATTACAAATTAAAAAATATTATTTTGAGTATCAAAAAACACATGACGATATTTTCCATTATTTGTCTTCCAGCTATAATTTTAAAGTAATATTTGTAAAGCTTAAATGGTTCAGGCCGCGACGTGGCGTACAAGCAATAGAAGATAAATATTTGTCTTACGAATAAACCTCATTTTCTTTGGGGCATTGAGTATTCAGAAATCGATTTTTTCTTATTTAGTTATATATATATATATATATAGGTAATATGCTATTGATAAACACATAAAAAAAAATAAAATATAACAAAGTACGATTACTGAATTTATACATTTTTACATGGTATTTCACCAAGCATATTTACCTATTTTTTTTTTTATTCCTAATTAATTTATTTTAATTTTTAAATTTTTAAATATACCTAATATATTTTCAAATTTTTTAGATTTTATTGTATTACTTAAAAGGTGTGTTTTGAAGTGATACAAAGTACCATTTTTTAAATGACAACCTCTTTTTTTTCTGTAAATTATTTAATGGATAAATGTATTGATAGATTTTTGTGGGCATGTACCAGTTGCCCTCAAAAGTACCTTTTTTTATACCAATTCCCCCCGAACTACCTAGAGAAAAATATACCAGTTGCCCCCAACTGAATGTACCAGTTTCCCTCACATGTTAATATATACACGATTACAATATATAACCCGTAAAATAGGGGAGGTAAATATACAAATAATAAATAAATTATGACAAAAGTTCATGATAAATAATTTAATTATAATACTAATAGTGGCATATTTAATGTGATAATTTGTCAAAAAAATAGTAAAAATGATAGACAAAAATATTCATAATAAATAATTTAATTATAATACTAATAGTGGCATATTCAATGTGATAATTTGTAATCATATTAATTTGTTTATGTATTATTATTGTATTATTGACATTTGTATATTTACCTCTCCTATTTTACGGACTATATATTGTAATCGTTATATATTAACATGTGAGGGCAACTGGTACATTCGGTTGGGGGCAACTGGTACATTTGGTTGAGGGCAACTGGTATATTTTTAAAATAATGATAACAGTCGTGGGGGGCAACTGGTCAACACCCGTTTTTGTGTTTAATTCAAATGCTTTCGATTATTTATTAAAATGCTTGTTTAAAAATGGTTTTACAGGAATAGGAAATATAATATGTAATATTAGAGTTAATGTTTATATTAATTGGACCATTTTTACTAATTATAAATATTAATAGGTTAATATTTACTACTAAAATTTTTAAGGTACCATAGCCATTATATCATCTAAACTTATTTTTATATAATCTTTTGTACGCAAGGCTAAATAATTTGAACACTACTCGTTAAAAATTTTTTATTTTTAAACTATATCAACATTTTCAGAAAAATTATGCTGTTGAAAAAAGAAATTATTTTTTGAAAAATAAAAGTTTGAGTCCGTACAATCATTTTTAAGTAGTAAAAAATCTCAAGAATCTACAAACACGGTCTTTAAGTACGAGTATATTTCAAAATTCTAACCAAATCAGATTTTGAATAACTGCATTATTGAGAAAAGGGTGAGTATTCTTGGTAACTCCCTTTATAATTCATACACATGGTTACATACGTATAATGAAACATTGTAATACTATTTACTTCATCACGATTCTTTAAATATTATGTAAGAAAATCATTTTTTAATTGTTTTATTCAAACCAAAATAAATAAACGTTTTGTATAAATAACTTCTATATTAGTTTATAGGAATTTAGTGGCCATAAGGTCATGATGGTACGACGTTATGAAGGTATGCGTTTTTCTCAAGACCTACTGAGGTGACCCTTAAATCAATATTATTTAGTATATATGTGTTTGAGTATATATTATCACGATGTGTATTGTGTATGAATGCGCATTATTATTCTAAAATGCAAAGTTCAAGGGCTTTTAATGTTTTACCCCAGTTTAAAAAGTTTTGGAACAATATAATTCGATAGTTTGAATAACTATTATAATGTGTATAAAGTGGAAAGCGTTGTCCCAGTTAAAAATGTGATGTAAAATGATTTCAAAAGAAAGTCTTCGAATGCTATTTTTTATCGAATGGCGCTTGTTAATGTAAAGTTAACTAGACCAAACCGATATTTTATTTGGTTACATTATGTTTAAGATAATTTAACCACTCTATAGTTTAAAATCGTACGTCGAATATCATGCTACATTTTTAATTTTTCGAGGCATGTTTTTCATATATTTTATTCCAGTTATTTGAGTTTTAAACTTATTTTAAAATAAAGCGTAATAAATTGTTTTATATACCATGTGTTTTATAACAATGCAAATAGGTAATCAATAAAAACATGGAACAATTCAAATTTTATATCAACCTATATACCTATATCAGTTCTATATGTTTCGCACTAAATGAAAATAAGTTATTTCCTGTTTGTTGCACACCAAAATTTCGAGATATATTCATGTATGAATTATCCACCAATAAAAAAAAGTACCTACATCGAATCTGGATTTTTATAAATGTTTAAATAAAAATTAAATTGTACCGTGTTATTAAATAGTATTTTTTTTTTTAAATTACTGTCATCTATATTAGTTTTGTGTAACATGTATTCACTGTTTATATTGTTATCACAGCACGGCTAAATTAGTTAAAAGGATTTACTTAGAAGTAAAAATAATACTAATATAACGTTTATAGGTTTCGTTTAATGTTTGGCATTTTTTTTTTTTTTTTTGGTATCCTTTATATTAACCTTAATATTTATAACTATTTTACTTTTATGGATTTATTATTTAAATATTTACGTATAATAAATATTTTTTTATGTTAGACAATATTTGTTACTTTTTTGTTAACATTGTTTTTAATACATAAGAAAATAATGGTTAAATAAGTGTTTTAAGCGCGAAAATGCATATAAGTAGAATTCTAGTTATTCATTATTAAATAATTTTATAATAGGTTTTTTTTTTTTATAACGTGTTTCGTTTCTATATGTAAAACCTTTAAAACTTTTAAGTTTAGATATTTTAAAAATATATAATTTGTCTAGTACTACTTGACATGTATTAGTTTATGTAGAAATAACAACAAAATATAGACAAATATTCTTTCAAAAAAATAAAATAAATAAATAGTATATTAACTATTATTCAAATGGAGATATTTTTCAAAACTTATTTACAATTTTTTTTGAGGCTTATAGACATTCAATTTTATTGTTTAGCAAATAAGTAATTTTTGGATGAACAAAAATATAAAATTGAGTAGGATAATAGGTGCATAATTTAGAGTTGCTAACAACATGTACATAAAATAATGTTTTAAAAAGTTTTCATTATCAACTTAGCTTGCACGTCATTATACTAAATTTTGTGTGTAAATTATTATCTAACTCATGTAATTTATCGGCTGTTATAAAAGCACATTAAAGCACATTCACAGGAGACAAAGATTGTAATAATATGACAAAAATATCTTATCAAAAATTACACTTTATAATATTTGTATATTTTAGATTTGATTCCAAAAAATAATTGATTTCTAAATGTTTCATGTATACTGTATATACCTATATTGCATAGCAACATGGATAATTTATTATTCTTTTAAACTCAATGAAATAATTGTTAAGTGCACAGTTATTATTATTGTGCAATCAAAGATACTTCTCCAGTTTTTGTTGATATATCAAGATATAATAAGGAGACATGACAGTTCATTAAAATTCAAATGGGCTTCCGTCCAAGTATACTATTAACAACGTTTAGTTCGATTTTATTTCAATGCAATTTACATAAATGAGAATTCAATATGTCATGCAGGTATTCAAAATGTAGCACATATAGACACATTTTATTATTGTAAAATTAAAATGAATGTACTAATAAATATGATCAATAATTATTTTTTTCTTATTAAGTAAAAATAGCTCCATTTTAGTAGTATTCATATCTCAATGTCAAACAAAATTACAGGTGCCATTAAACAAGTAGGTAGTCAAAATAATTATAATTTAAATTATAATAAAGTTAAACATTAATATATATAAGAACTAAGTAATGTATATTGCATGTACTATGCATGCCATAGATATATTTGAGTCAATAAAATTAAATGTTTCTTTTTCAAACTTTTAATATTATGAAATTAGTTTTAAGAAAAAAAACTCTTTACTTATGTTTAATATTCATATTTACTTATACTATACATAATAACGTATTTAATAAATAGTACTAAATAAACTACCTTTACAAACTAATTTAATAATGATTTAGATTATCTTAATTCTTAATTTAATTTTAAATACTATAAAAAGCATTATTACAGCTATTATTCATAATTTAGAAAAGAAAAAGTTTAATAACTATTATTTACTGATAAGTATACTTAAAGAACACTATAATAAATGGATTCAACATTCAAGACAGAAACCTTTGGAGAGAAGTTGTGAACCTTGTTATGGCATCAAAGGCTTAACACTAGCTACGAAGCTAATGAAGATCATGTTGAAGAACAATTTAATACGACTTACGAATCAACATCAAACAGCATAACTACAAGTATCAATTAACACTTCAACAATTTAAGGCATATTAACGTCAATCGAAACAAAACACACATCGAAAAGTGGATACACACGAATCAATTTCATTAAACCGTACTAATTAGTAAAATTGTTACGGATAATATTTAAAGACACGTTTGCACATGAAATCAATCGTTATCCTTTAATTGATAACATTGAAATTTACAATAAAATACTATATTTCAAAATATGGAATTAAAAAAGTTTTTGATATTCCATTAAGTTTAAACTTATAAATAGTAACGATAAATAATAGTAAAACTTTTTTTTTTTTTTTTAATGTTATTTTATAAAGACCTCAAATTATATAAACAAGTAAAATATATCCAAAACCAATTTAAAAAAAGCAAGTGATTTACTCACTTGGAAAATTATTTTAACAGCATTATTTATATTATTATGAAATAAATAATAACTAATACATTTTTAAATAATATATTAATATTTTATGTTATGCTATTTATATATTACAAAAAACAATCCATTGTTACTTTAATTTTAATTATACCTAAAGTAAAGTATTGAGTTTAAACAAAAATTAAATAGTTTCATTAATTAACATTCCTTTTTTTTTTTAACTAAGTTAACTTAATGAACATTTCAAAAACTTATTTTTAGTGTAAATTTATGGGTACATTGTAAAATCTTAGACATAATTTATATTTTGCGTGTTAAAAAATAAAATAATATATTATACCAATAAGATTAGCCAACTTTTAAAATGCCATGCTATATAATTTTTAGAAAAATTATATAACAACTATTTATGGACTTAATTAAAAAAATAATACCTAAGGGCTAAGAGTCCTAAGATGTAAAGTCAATCTTACTTACTAGTAACTAGTCTTTCTATTCAATAATAGTAAAAGAAAATCGTGATAAAACACGTAAGAAATTAACTTAAGTCTTAAATTTAGAAAGTAGAAAAGAGTTTGTAAACGATAACATTAATCTTTGTATTACAAAAATAGCAATCTTCAAATAAAAAATTAATTTAAAAACAGTTTTTCTAGAATAATTTTATAAAAAATTTTAATTATGAATTATTAAATATGCCATATGAAATGACGTACAATAATCCAGTCAGTCATGAATAAGAAATTAAATACTTCATTGAAAAGTAATTCATACAAATGTGAATACTAAAAAATAAATGTACATTAATGACAAGTAGTAAAATGCAAAGTTTACTAGAATATTGTCAGAAACGCGTGTAACTATAAATACCAAAGTTCAAAAAGGATTGGATGAATTGAGTCATGAGTAATGGAGTGGAGTTAGATTTAAAAAAAAAGCGTGAAACTTAATATTTTTTTCTTCTAAATAGTTATAAGTTGTACTGTAAGTTTCCGTATTAATCGTCCGGACAGTTAAATGTGATTTAGCAGCTTTCAAAGAAAGCAAGAAGAGTTCACATCTCACAGTATCAATAATTCTATAAGAAATAAGGAATCATTAAATAAAAGTCTTTTCGTAATTATTGATTGTAGTATTATAACAATAGATGCATTGTAGTGAATATAATCTGAATAGTTTCCTTAAGTAATGTTATACATTGATAGAAGAGTTTCTTCTCTATTATAATTTAAGTCGTCGAACAAATGTCGAATATCCCGATGAATATTTTAGGGAAATTTTAAAAACGGAACATTTCATTTGCACAACTAAAATTTATTGAGTTATAATTCAGGAAAAAAAGAAAAATGATTTTAAGTTTACAGCTAGATACTTACAATATAAAATATTTAAATAAGTTGTTCTAAAAAGATATTTTTCTCAACATTTAAAATAACAACATAAATAAATATACCAATACTGTGAGAATACACACTTATAAGTATCTGCTATTTTTAAATTAATATAATTCTTACAGAAAGAGGTTTTCTTTAAAAACGGTACACATTTTTTATCACATTTTCATTTAATAGGTACTTAAAAATGGATTCAATTTTCTCAAGTAGAAAATTAGTTTATGATAAATACAGAAAACTAAAGAACAAAGAAAAAGTTTTTATACATTTTTTTTTTATTTACGTACATAAGCTAAAATAAATATTACACTATGTTTAATTTTTTAATTTCAAGTTGATAGTGATTTCGATATTTATTTTTTTTGATAACTTATCATAATATGATAAAATCAAAACTGAAAAAATTAAATTATAAATTTAGGAAAAATCTTATGATTTATATAATCTATGTTATTAGTTTTTACATAATTTTGAATATAAATTTGGAACACTTTTAATGTGTTACTAAAAATTTATCAATTACATTAAATAGACAAACATCACCATAATATCTACTTTATTTTTCTTCTGATTACGTTCAGGTAGGTACTATAAATTAAATATTTTATTATTTTGAGGCGTAGTGAACACACCAGTCGCCCCACGGCGTTGGTATTCAGCTAGTCGTTCTGTTGCTAGTTCCCGGATGAGTGACCACCTGGGAATTTTAGCAACGCACACGTCGTGTCCTACCTAACTATAATCGTCGAGTTAAAAATAGTATCTAGCTAAAAATCTCTTCTAACGTAAAAAAAATATACAAATATATTTGCCAAAAACAAAAAAAGGTAATATACCAGATAATGTATAAGAAATACGAGCCCATAATGAGTATACTGGGTACGGCATTATAATGACCTTTAAATATTGATGTTAATGAGTAATGACTAGCGATGCGTAAAAAATATCAAAAATATAATATATTATCTATATTATACGGTTGTTGTAAAATCATTTACTGTCAAGGTTAATTCAAATGTATAAGAGTATACCTTAACTAACTATCTTCTTAACATAAAACAGTATAATTTGCTAAGTACAAAAATAGAAACAAGAAGGATAATTACTGTGGATTTTCCATAGCGTTGTGAAAAACCTGACTTAATTAAAACGTTTAAGCTGAAGAAAACTAAGTTCCGTTAGATTTTTATTTTAATCTATGAATGGTTTATAAAAAGTCTTTTACAATATCACTGTGGTTTATTATGTGTAGTGAGTACCTACCTTACATTATTATATGATAATTAAAATGTTTTATTTGAGATATAAATATAAAATAACTGTGCAAATATTAATGTATTTGTATACAAACTTATTTACGTCAATAAAATAATAAACCAATGGTTTATAAATTACAAAAATTATTTCAATAGAAAAAAGTGTACAAAGGATGAGTAAAAATCTATACTCTATTACAGTAAAACTTCCATTAATGGTCACTTCTATGGGTGGTCACCTCTGTGTAACGGTTAGGTTTTTTGGTCACATCAAGTGTTATTCCATGTATTCGTATTGTCACCTCTCTAGAATTACCACCTCTAAATAGCGGTCATTATTTATGGTCCTTTCAGTGACCGTTAATTGGAAGTTTCCTTAAGTCCTCTTATATTAGAGGTGACCAGTGACGTATTTAGGGGGGGGGGGGCTAGAGGGGGCGATCGCCCCGGGCGGCATTTTTATAGGGGCGGCATTGGATTTTTACATAACCCATCTTCTGTTAATGAAAATGAAAATGAAAAATAACATAAATTAGTTTTTTTTTTTTTATCAATAATATAATAATTAAAAAATTAAAATTTTTATCAATAATATAAGTAAGTAAAAATAAGTAAAAATAAGTAAAAAAATAATCAATAAGTAAAAAAAAATTTTTGGTGGGGGGGAGGGCGGAAATCCATTGGCACTCGGGCGCCAAATTTCTGAATACGTCTCTGGAGGTGACTCTGTGAGTCATTTCATCAATAGAAATCACAGTGTTTTTGTTTTCAAATTAAATATTAATTGATTTTTTTTTATTAATATTTTTATTTAACTATAAAGTGCCTATATTTCTTACACTTTTATATGAAATAATGTACCGTTAGCATTCTTCGGTTTTCACAAATCATTTAAAGATTTTAAAATATAACAATTATAGTACATTAAAACTATTGCTACACATTATTATTATGCATAAATTAATTAAAACAATTTCTGTAATTACAGTGAAAACTGGAAAATTTATTTCGGGTTCATTCAAAATTAAATTAATTATAATTTTTTTACATGGTATCGTAATTATCATTAAAAAACTATGGATTTATATAGGACATTAATTATATAACAAATTATCATTAATGTACTTATGAATGTGCTTGAAATAATATTTTATCGTAAATTTGTATGTTTAAAAAAAATGTAAATACCTTGATTATAATATTAGATAAATTATTTTATTGTATTTTATAATTTATAAAATAAGGTTTTATAATCTCTGTAATATAGAGCTACGTGTTAATCTTGTAATAAAAATGAATTCGTATCAAAAAAATAAAAATAGGTATAATATTATAACTAAAATTAGTTGTTAAAAAAAAAGAATTAAACAAGTGGCTACATTATACAATAAAATAATGTAGGCATTCCGTGTACATACATTTTAAATCATTATAAGTACCTACCATATAATAAAATATAATGATAATAAATATATATATATGTCTTATCTTGTATTATTATTTTAAAATGATAATTATCACTTGTTAATATGTGTTATAATACAATCAATATTCTTAAGTTTAAATCAGTATATTGATTGAAAATTATAAATTTTATTTTATAGATAATTGGTTGTATACTACATGTGTATAAGAAAAATAGTTTCCGATAAAAGAAATTGATTTGTTATACAACATAATGTAACAGTAGTATTATTTGCAAAACCCATGTTCTATACATTTCAAAACAATTGAAAAACTATAGTTTAAATTAATTCAATTTTCTAAAACCATAACTCTACCACATTTCCTCCTGGACAATATTTTTTATATCGATGTGAGATGCTTTTCTTACTTATATTCACTATTTTCCGATATAATTATGAATTTATGAAAATCGTCTATGCCAATTAAAATTTATCTTTTTTAGCCGAATGAATAAAAGTTTATAAAATTATACAAGTTGTAGTGAGTGAATTTAACTGCATTATATTTTTAATTTTAATATACTTATTACCTACAGTGAATTACTACCTAATAATTTGTAATACATTTATTAAATACATTAAAACAAAACATTTTAACTAAGCGTCTAAGCATCTAATCATCCACTGACAACTAAAATGAGTTTCTCTTAGGTATAGCCTATTTCTTTTAAGAGGACGCCATGTATGCATAATATGTTGTTTCTGTCTTACTAACGACGTACATCACAACAAATTTTCGTTCAGCAGAACATATTTTGTGATGTTGGCTTTAACATTCGAGTAAATTTACCTATTACGAAATTTAAAAGTAAGAATATTATCTAGAAAATTACAAATGCTTTTATTGATATTATTATTTTAAAGTGAATTATGAACATTTTAAAGTTGGTAATATTATAAATATCTATAACTCACTTTAAAATAATAATGTCAATAAAATAATTTGTAATTTTTTAGATAATATTCTTACCTTTAAATTTGGTAATAGGTAAATTTACTTTAATATTAAAGCCAACATCACAAAATGTGTTCTGCTGAACGAAAATTTGTTGTGATGTACGTTAGTAAGACAGAAACAATACATGCGGGTTTAGCATCCTTTTAAGGGAGAAATAATTTAACTTTTCACAAATAAAATGTATTGATTTTCTGAAAACTATAAACAAAAACATGATTTTTGATATACCTTTATGTGTTTAACCGATAACTGAAATTAATTATTGTTCTCATTTATTGAGATATGAGAGAAATAAATGGATAAACAATATTAAATAAAATTACTGGCTACTGATTTACAGTTAGTAGTAACTAGTTATCACAGCTAAGAAAGTCTGGCCAAACATGGTTATTATAATAGGAGTATGTATTATATTTTATACCTATACTCTATAGTATTGTATACAGAAACATAAAACAATGAAAAACATTTACTTTGTATGATAGTATAAATAATAATCAATTATGTACCTAATCCCAATGTTTTTCTTGAGTAAACAAAAAATATAACAAAAGCTGGTTGAATGGGTCAATAACGAGTAGTTTTTCTTGTGAAATACGTGCATTTGATGCATTACATATTTTAATAATAATATACCATTAGGGTACAAATTCTAGTTTCTATATTTTATAAATATTATAAACATAACTTAATAATTTTTATTATAATTTATTATTTAGAATAATATTAGTACAATGATAAACATATTTTTTGTTGCAATTATTTTAACTAATTACTGGTGATGGTTTGTACCACCAATACCACTATAATAAATACAAATCAAAAATTATATATGTAATATAAAGCTAAAGAAGTAAAGAAATAATTTTTAATTGTTTTGCGTTAGTCAACTTTTTATTTAAAATCAAACAAAAGGCTAACCCTAGCAGGTATTTAAAGTTTTATCAATTCATTCTAATCATTTGTGGTAAAATAAATATTTCATATTAAATGAAAAAAATTAAAGACATTATCAGATGTAGAGAAAGTTTTTAAAAAACGAGTACTTATGTTCAAATGTTTTTTTAAAATATAAAATACGTGCGTCGTGCATATTTGATAACTTCAAAATGATTTGAATAATTTTACTCAATTTACAAGTAGATATATTACAAGATTGTTAAAATATACTAGTATCATATTTTTAAACAGAGACTTTTTACCATTTTACCAATTCACCCTAATGTTCAAAACTATTATAAGAATAATTTTTCAATTTTTATATGAATTTAAATAAGCAACATTGCGTAATTCAAGCGTCATTTCAGCAACAAAAAAAAGAAACGACGGACTTAGTAATCATTTTCTGAAATTTAAAAAATACTAAATCACAAATAAAGTATAATAAAAACCTTTCGAAATGACCTTATTCATCCAGTAGAAATAATTAATAATATAATATATTGGCCGTTAACGAAATTTATCTGGATTATGAAATACGCGGGACGTATGCGTATATATGCAGTTGCAGTTTACTCTGTACCTGTAATCGTGTAATTGTGTGTATGTATCTTATCGCGTATTGGCAACGGCGATAATGTCGTTGATAACCTCTGCTACTACAGCCGATCCAGTCTTCCACGGTTTGTGGAAAACGCACATCCGAAACTTAAAAATATTTTGAAATAATTATTTTTCGTGTTTATAACAATGACGATAGTAGTAACAATAATAATATCAGTAAAAATAATAAATACAACGAAATATATCGAATTCGGACACAAACGAATTTGACGTCAACGGAACCCCATGCGAATCGTCCACTGGCGTGTCGAGCGTTAAGCTCGGTGTCGCATCGGAGGGATACTGAACAATGAACGCCACCGCCATCGCCACCGTCCCGGCAGGGATGTAAAACGCGAAACAAAAACGGGACGCGAAAAAAAAAACCGACGGTGGGCGGGTACAAGTACGAATTCGACACATACTTTAATGTCTTTGACCACAAATATACTGTAGCTGTGCCGTCCATTACGGTGCCTAACAATAGTTGGACGACGGCTTTCACCTGTACCAGTGTACCTCCGTTTTATAACTCATCGAGTTGTGTGGGTGCGTCGGTGGGGCTGCGTTCCGAGGGTGGGTACACAGCCATGACTTTACCGAGAGATCCAATTAACACGAGACATTATTTCAAAAACTATTACTGTATTTGAAAATATTTCTTTTAAATAATTTTAAGTCATGAAAAACAATATTTTTTCCATTTTTTATAATTATTAATTTTCAATTGTTTTGCTTTTTTTTTAACGATAACATTCATCGAATTCCTTTTTTCAAAGAAAAGTATTTTTTGAATTACTTAGATACATAAAAATTGAATCTGGATGACTAGATTAGTAAATATAAGTATTTTAAGTGAAGATTAAAGAAATGAAGTGGGTACAGGAGTACTTATCACGAAAAATGCTAGACTTAAAATATTTATATCTAATAACTCAAATAAGCTACTTGTCCAAAATTTGACTTTTATAAATGACATTGTTTCAAATACAATTTTGATTAGTAAATGAAATTAAAAATGTATGTTAAAATTCAAAAGTGTAAAATGTAAAATATGATGCTTTTAATACTTCAAAATAATAACGATAAAAAATGTTATTTTTTGTAACGATTTAAATTTATATTTAAAGAACTATTAGGTATCAAAAAAGTTAGCGTTTTCTGTAATATTGAGCGTGATATTATGAATAGACCATCCCACATACTGTACTTACTTATTGTAAGGTTGACTTAATAGTAAAGAAGATCTGCATGCGTTGTCTCCGTCTTAAAACGCATAATATAGCAAATTAAATGTTCTGAAGAATCAGAAAATAATGCATAAATAATTTAAAATTTCAAAGGTTCATATTAAGTTGTTTTAAATCTATGATTATTAAATAATATTCTTAATTTTAAATTTGATAATAGATAAATTAACTGTATTATTGCAATAACATAATGGAGTTAAATTGAATTCTTTAGAACGTAAAATATGCTGATGTAGCATCCTCCTATATTAATAATTATATATAATGATATAAATATTCTATTATTTTAATAAATAAATGCAATATTTTTAGAAAAAAATAACTCATCTTACTGTAATACCAATCTTACATTGTTGTATAATAAATTACTTTAATAATAGCAATATTATTATGAAATATACTTGATGATGTAAAAGTGATACTGTGATAGACATACCTTCTCCTCCTAGAATCATTTTTCGTATAAGATAATATATCTTCGAATTTAAATTTAACATTTTCTCTGCAATCTATAAAATATGCATATTTGATAACATAAGTATAGTTTATAAATATTTTAGTTAAAAATTTAAATTTCTTAAGTTTTTTTTAACAAAATGTCTATAATTTATATTTTTGTATTTAATTTAATCAAATGACAAATAGATAACAGAAATATTGCCAATGTCATCTTGGTAAAATGTTCTTAATAGTTAATACATTTATTTAATGCATGTCGTTATTGTTTAAATAAATTTTTTTTTAAACTTTCGAAAGTAGTTATAAGCAAGTTTATGAATTCATTAAATTCATACCCTTGTTCAATATCAAAACAAAGAGTCAATAAATTGTATATTACATACTTGGTTTTTATTTTGTCGGATATGAATTTACAAGCCAATTTAACGTAGGTATCCAAATATATTTGTTATCTTATAGAAAAATTTTAGCTCGGAGTTATTGGTTTAAAAGGATATTATTTTCAGTTGTATTATTATAGTATCATTACTGTCGAACACCTAGCAAAAAACTGTCACATAACCGTCAACCAATGATCAAATATAGTCGTATTTATTATGGTTATAGCACGGAATATATAACAATAGATTCGGAAATAATGTGTCATTTTTAAGGTAAACATTTTAAATATTTTAGACTATTTACTATATTTGAGTACTTATTGAAAAAAAAGATTGGTGGAACTTAGTTGCGTTTAAATCGTATTTTGTAATGTGTCTATAAGAATATATTTTATATATATAAATATTATATACCTAAATTAAAATGATAAATAAAATACTAAATCAACGTTAAGATTGTACATTTTTTTCAGTTATTATGTATACTTATCGTTATATTAACGACAGACTAATAAAAAATAAATGTAAGATGACATAATATAATAAATTAGATTTACATCCTTATAATATGTTGCACTATACCAGTTAAAATAACAACAATATATCCTTTATATTATTTTTATCTGTATGAATAGTGATCTTTTTTCTACATAATAATATATCTCATCACTAGAAAAAAAAATATAACCATAAAATAATAATGTCGAGTATATTATTATTATTATTAGATAAAAATAATTAAATAACATATAATATAGGTACTCTGCATTTTATGACGTTGGTACATATAGTTTATTAAAAACAGTTTTTAAGTTCTCACCATGTTAACCTGTTGTTAAACTACTTGACTAAGAACTGTTTTTACTTAACTACTAGATTATATTATTTACTATATAGCACACCTAGTGACTAGCACAGTAGTATGTTTTTTTTAATGAGTACAAGTTGCAAGCTTGGTTTACTCGTTAACAAAAATCGAAAAACGGCATTAATTGTAGAATTTATTTTTCAATTAGATAAAGACATAAATTTATTGCTTAGAATTTAGTATTGCATACATGGTATATTTTAAACGTGTAGTATTCAATTCTTAGGTAATTTTCGAGTTTTCTGTACAATACGATATGAAACTTCTGTTTTAAATTTTGAGTGATGATTATTTTCTGAAAATTTGTATGTAAAATATTGAACCAATAATTTATTATCCATAAGCATTTTAAGTTTATATAAGAGGTGCAACGTTACATTGGACGACCTTTGAAATTTTACTGCACTACTTCGTTTCTCTGAACCTCAAATACTTATAAATAATAAATTATAGGTTAAATAATCGATAGTATGATGAATACATCCATTTATAGTAACATATTTTATACTAGGATATAAAAATTTGTTGTCATTTAAAAGTATACTTAACTATTTAAACTTGAAAATGGCATAATTTTTTTTTTTTATCAATTCGTTCAGAAAAATGTATTTCGTATGAAAAGATGAAAAAAAATATTTGAATAATAAAATAGTTAACATTTTTGATAGCAGTACCTAGTATTTAAAAATATTTTAATAAATTAATCGTAATAATTAATGCAATATAGTTTCATACAATTTTAATAATTATGACCGTATTAATAAATTAATATTTTTATCAATTCAAAGATTAGTTTGACAAATAAATTTTCCATATTTCTCATATCCTTTCTTTATAACAAGTAACCCTCAAGACCTTCATTATTGGGCTAATGTACGTTCTTTTCGGTCTTCTCTCTTCCTTGATCGTATGTTCTTCACAATTCCTTCAGTAATTAAACAGTATAATTCGTCACTATATCTTGGTCTGCGCCCTATCATCTACGATCTATCATATTATCCTTTTTTTTTTTAACAATTTAAAGCATTCATTTTTGAACTTTTGTTTTTCTAAATATATTTAAGATGATAGATCGTTCTATGAATTTATGATCTTCTTTTAGTAAAATTTTTTTAATGTATTTTTGTTTTTCAACACCAAATTTTTAGGGCTCACAGCATAGTATTTTTTCTTCTATTTATTATTTAATTATTAACTAATTTTTAAATAAGAATATAGTCAAATAAAAACATATAAATATTAGTATATATGTTAAATAAAATGTTGGTTTAAGGAAAAGGGTCGTTCAATATTAAAGTATGTTATACATTTTTACTTATATAGTTATACATTCAAAGAAATGTGTATGTGATAATAAGATTTTATTACATTAAAGTTCTGTTGCATTTTTTTTTCGTTGCTAATTCCCGGATGGGTGACCACATGGGAATTTTAGCAACACACACGCCATGTCCATCCTCTACATAATTGTCAAGATAAAAATAGTGTCTAGCTAAAAATCTCTCCTAATATATGTATGTATATATATATAAAATAATTCAATTTTGAATAAATTTAAAGTATTCGTATATTATTAACTTTATAAGCATAATGCATTATCGTTAAAACTTATAAGATAATATGAAACTCTGTAAGTACGTTTTAATTTAAAGTGATTACTATTACAACGAAGCAGAAACATTCAAAATAAAAATATAATTCTAAATTCTTATTTCATCTTAAAACTAAGTTTCTATGATAGTATATAAAAAAATAAAACTTAACTAGTTAAGTAAGTGTAATAAAATAAACATCAATAAATTAACTTGTATTATTTTAAAACCATGTAACTCGACTGTGTATAATGCTAATAGTTTTTGCATCTGTTTGTTTGCCTTAATTCATTCATATTTTTTACGTTCATATTTCGTAATATTAAATTTAATTAAGTAATAATTTGTAGTTATTACTTTTGTTTTCAGAACAATTAACACTTGTATTTATAAATGTAATAAGTTTACGTCATGAATAATTTTTAATTTATTTTAATATGATATATTTTAAAAATAATAAAATATTGTTATCAATCGTTATTTTTTTATCATTGTTATATTATAAATTACAATTATTTAGTAGTATTTGATATCTCGGATTTTAATGTACAATTATTTGCTGACTATTAATCGTTATAATATTATTGAGCAATAATATGGATGGAAAAATAATTTAAGTATGTATAAATAGATTAGCATTGATATAATACGTAAATGTGTATTTATAATACATTTAATAAATTAAAGGAGACAATTTTATTTATTACTTCAATTTAAAATTATAAAATTAAATTTTTTTTCGCAAAAAACCTATTTATAAAATATTTTAGTCTTCCAGACTTGAAATGAATAAAAATAACGCATAAATAGTCAACTAAAATAACTATACAGTATAAAACTGTTGAGTAAATAACAAAAAAACAAGAAGTAGCTTGTTAATTTTGTAAAAAGCTTTTATAAAACTGGTATTGTACATACATTTGTATTTTGTTTGTAACAAAAAAAAAAAAAAAGATGCCCAAAGTATGCCAATTATATGTGAAGCGTAATACCAATACGAGTTGTTTTTAATCTTGCATTAAAATCTGAATATCTTAGAATTCATTTTTCGAGTGCAGGGCTATGTTATGATAAAGGCTATTGTGAGTATTTTCATTTCTTTTTTCTGAAAAACAAAAAAAATAGAATAATATGTATGGCTTATTATAAACCAAGATAAGATGTATTTATATTAATAATGAAGTAAATACTTACTACAATAGTTATGTTAAACAATCGCTAAACTATTGTAGATTCAGAAATGTTTCATGGATTAATTTAACATAATATTTATTTTTTTAGCATTAAATATGATGTTATTATTAACAGCTTATATTAAGCTATTTTCATTAGATTATTAGATACAATTAGATTTTTTTTTAATATTTATATTTATTTACATCTGAAAATAATACAATTGCTTCATGATGATATTTCTGGATCGAAGAATTCGTTTCTAATCTGTAGAATTTGAATAGCGGACGACAATGTGTTTACTGTTTATCTATCACTTGTATATTGGATGATGGACATAACGTATGTTTTTGCCATCATCCACGAGTACCTCGATGAATCTCTTTTGATCATGTTTAATGAATCTTCTTCCTTATAGTTTAAGTTAATGACTAATGAAGTTCGATCAGAGTTCGGTGGAGTATTTTATTTCTCTAAAATTTTGATTAATACAATATTATTTAACATTACGATAAGCCGCTATATCTCACGAAAGACGCTTGAAATGTGGTACAAATAATATTAATATGTAACGTGTAATTAAAATTCATACTTATCTAACAATTATGACATTCCAAAATATATCATTATTCATTAATTATTAATTAGGTATTTTAAAGCACGTCAATATTGGACAATTATGACGTATTATTGTCGTCATACATCGGCACATATAATACTCTATTTCGAACGCACGAATTTCAGATCCGGATTTAATACAATAGAATTTATTTGAGGCGATAACGTACCGAGACTGTGTTGATTAAAGTGCTTACTAAACGTTCTAAAATAATCGAAATAATGAAATGCTTCTTAAAAAATAAATCAAAGTGAATGTGAGTGTACCATATTTCGAGCTAATATCTGATCGTTACGAGGATTGAAATAATGAAGCGTATGAAAATAAATTGTAGTCTAGAACACAAACTGCACTAGACGTCGAATAGTGTAGAAGTTTATTATTAGGTTAAAAACTAAATAAAGTATTTTACGTACTGATTATATTAGACACGAATCTAATTTCACAATATTATGCGAGTTAAAGTAAATCGTATATATATATACACTATGTTTGTAATTTAGGTTTTGTATCGTCCTAATGTAATGGAAATATTTTATGTATATACACATAGACCACATTATACTATACAATTGTGTTCATTATATCGTAGCTAGCGCCAGTCTACGGGGATAGGAAAATTCGCGTTGACATCATCGAATTTCGTACGAACGCACAATAAATAAAATAAGTTGAATCAACACGCGGACGATTTGAACTATTCCTTTTTTTTACTAACGACTATATTATAACATTATATCGACTTATTAATTATACGTTTTATGCACTGTGATCATCTATTAAGAATATCTAACGTTTTTCACTCGTATAGTAGATAATACGGTATTCTTAATGGTGTATTAGTGAACTGGGGCGATCGACGTATATTTATTTTGCAGATAACAAACGAGAACTTGAAATGCTCATTTTCAGTATAAACAAGTTATCGGAACGGACTAATGCAGTTATTTTCGGATATGTTCTCTCCCCTCATTTATTCCTATAGAGTACAATGTAAATTAAATATTGACTCGAAAGAACTGATAAACGGAGAGTTTTAATGTATTCGATAATCGGTCTACAAGCATTTTTCCCACAAACGTCCGATCGTGGTGCCGGATTGTCCGTTAGTGTATAATATAGTGCCGTAAGACGCGAATAAAATGATAAGGTCGATTCATTGGAATTTGAGGTCTCAATGCATTGTGATATTTCCTTTAAACAGTGTGCTTACTAGCTGTGCTTGAAGTGTTTGGGCCCATCCGTTTGTTTTGTCTCCACATAATTTCATGTAGTATTTGATACACGCACGAGTTTATTGAGACCCACGGACGCACATTGAAAATGCATTATAAGCGATAGACATTATTTTTTTACATACATAATAATATAATACAGCTACCGGGTGCATTCTTTTCACTCAGTTCACCTCATAATCCTGATTGATGCAATGATATTAATAGTATACATTATAAACAATAGAGTCACGTAAATTCAAATAAATTACACGTTGAGTTGAACCTATAATATTATGATAAAATAAAAATACTGTTAAATTTTATTGATTTTTAATGTGTAGTATAACTTTAAATATTTAGTTTTTTGTAATTCTTAAAAGTGGAAAATCAAGCAATAGTTTAGTGATCGGGTATGTGTATTAAAACAATTATCATGATTAAAAAAACTATTTAACTATTTTTAATTGGAATTTCGCTTATTCACAAATAAAATATTCTAATTTTTCTATTCTTCTTTTACAAGATATATTTTTTACATATGAATTACAAGCAATTTAGATCTTTTATTTGACTGGTAATATTTATTAATGACAAGTTTATTAACTATTTAAAAAAATCGCGGATTAGCTGATATTCTGATTAATATCTGATTAATTATTTTCTAAAACCTGAAACATTTTAATATTATTTTCTATTCGTTGTTTTTTCGCTTTCATGTGAATATGTTTCAAATTGGATAATATGCACTTTAATAAAAAAAAAATACACTCGTTAAATGCATTGCAGTATTATACAGTTATATTTTTTAATATATTTATTGAGTGATTCATAAGCATTGCTCACCCCTATTTTTAATTTCTTTGAGTTTTAATGTTTGGAATTTTAAATTTACTTAAAGATAATTTTTTTAAATTTATAAGATTTTTTTTTGTGAAACTCAAGAAGTATCGTGCGAGGATACAGATTTTTTCAAATGAAAACCCTTTTTTTATTGTAAATTATTTACTAAATATATTTTTTATGTATATTGAAGTATCTAATTGAATATTCACGTGAACAGTTTTCCAGTTATTATAATGTTTATACTAAATATAATAGTTTTTAAAAATTACCTTAAAAATATATAAAATATAAATAATATTGGATCTAGTGTTTATTATACTTGGACCAATTTACAAATTATAAATGTTGATAAATTAATATTAATCACTAACGTCTAACATGTTCAACTGTTATTACGTCCATGTCATCCATATCCATTATTATTGATCTATTTATCTTTAGTATCTTCAGTAAATAATTTAAAATTACTCGTTAAAATTTTAATTTTGATATGTAATAGTTTAAAAAAAATTAATCACTAAATAATTTATAATGAAAATAATGATTTTTATTTAAAAAATAGAATTTTACATCTCTATAAAATCTTCTTAAGTAGTATAAAAAATGTCAAGAATTTGAAGATATGATCATTAAGATTTTCAAAAATAAAACCTTGAATGACTGTATTGTTGAAAAATAAGGATAAGCATGCTTGGTGAATTGCCTTATATATATTTCTGCATTTTTTTTTTTGAATTCTTTAATGGAAATACTATTGACAGACATTAGATAATGATGTTCAAATAAATAACCAAGTTTACAAATGATTGTCTTTTTAATTTGATACTTATTATTTTATTTGAAATAAATATCTTTAGAAAATAACTTACTAGTACCTATTGGTATTTATTGGTATTTTTTTTAATTTAATCTGTCTATTTATTTCGCTATTTATAATCATTACTAGAAATAATATTATTCTAAAAAATATTCGAAATTATAATATATATTGGCGTACTCATGAATAAATATTATATTATTATTTATAATATTTAACAGAGTAGTTATTTGAAAAAAAAACATTTATCAAAAAAATACATTCATAAGTATAAATCATTTGTCATTGTTAATATTTATGTATTTACCTGTTACCAATGGTGTATAGGCAAAAAGTTATCGTTATACATAAAACAATCATTTTTCAATTGAAATTTAATTATTGGTAATCATGAACATTGTTATTAATATAAATCTTTTAAAGTAAGATTAGACATTCGATCTTGAAAAAAAAATTATATTTGTAAGTATTATTATTAGGGAGTTCCGTTCTTTTTTCCATGTGTTAAATGTTTAGAAAAAAGTATTGATTATTGACAAATATTTTAATTAAATAATCAATTATTTTCTAAGACACTATGTCAAACTTTTTTCTGGGTTAATTAAAATTTCTGTGAATAATTTTTATTTTTTCAATAGATTCAAGTATCTATATCTTAGCACATAATCAATACGTAAATACGTATCGTGAACGTGTTTATGTGTCATGGGGATAACCGAGTGCGCTTCAACATATCGAAGTAAATTTATATTATGTACATATGAATATTCATGTATGTATTTTAAATTTAAATTTATACTAATATAATAAATTTTTCATGGTCAGAATTTTAATAGCATAAAAAAAAGTTTAAAAACAAAATGTATTTTTGATCTCTTTCCCCCCTTCCCCATTGAGATACTATGATTTGGTTTTAAATTGATATGGTGGCATCATTGAAAAGAATAAAGGTGAATTAAGAATAGTACTTTAATGATAAAATAAACATTAAACGTATATGCGTTTCTTGCTATATATATATATGTATATATATACACGAAAAAAAAAATTAAAAATGGCATTTGATTTTTTTGTGGCGACACGATTACTTATATTGTTTCTACTATATAAATATATACATAAATGTAGACTATTAATAGTCATAAAAAAATTTGAAACATAAAACGTCGATAAAAATATACATCTATATGTGATATATATATGCACATGGATAATGCTGAATCAGTCATTAAATGTAGATAAAAATTAATTAATAAAAATTTGTTTGAAAAAATATTGTAATCATTGTTAAAACTTGAATAAATACTATAGGTATACTACTGAATTTATGGGAAATTTTTAATGTTTTAAAGGAAATGAAATATTGAATAAACCTTCAGAGCTCCAGGTACTATATTATATTATAATACCTGTAATACGCTAAAATAAATAACATTTTATTAAATAAAAATACGAATATTATATAATTATTATGCACATTTTTTATTATTATTATTATTATTATTTGAACATAATATACTAATATACTAGTATTATGGCCTGCGCAACTATTTATTAATGAATACAAATATTAATATAATAATAATGATTGATCATTCGTATATTATGAAATTGACTGTATATACGACATAGTTTAACACGTTTTCTTAAGAGTTCAATTTTGCTGACATACATAATATTATAATGTTGTACTTAATGTTATGCAACAGACTATGAAATGATCCGGTTATTACTGTTATGTACTGCGAAAGGAAGTTGTCGAACAATGAAACAGTAAATTTAATCTCGCCGCACACATCATAGGTGTACGGAAAACGGAAATATCTTTTATTGGTGTTTTGTTATTATCAATACAAAATAGTTGACAGATAATAAGAGTCGAATGACACCAAGAGACCCTGTAAGATTCGGTGTCAATGAAACTAATTTAAAACGTGTACTGCGTGTTTTTGTATTGAAAAGCGCATATCTATATGGATATAATTTAATGCTTATACTGCACGATACAGCTGTTGTAGCATTTGTACATTGGGCGAGCAGTTTAAAACTAAAACTCACGATTCGATTGCAATCTTTCTGTGGACCGGCAACTACTCTAGAGCAGTTTGTTCAGTTTCACTTTTTGCACATAAAAATAGCAATTTTTTTTTTATTATATCTACCTGTAGCCCACTCATGGCCTCAAACATATAATATTTTGTTCTACGCACTAAACATTACCGTTGGGATTCAAAGAAATATTGGCTAGGTTGTGTTTACGTTACATTTTCATCGGTTACGCATTCTTTGGACGAGTTATGTAATACTTTAATCTCAGTCTTCGTGTTTTGTCCATAATTTGACGACCACGCAACAATCACATACATGTTCAGTTCTAATGACATTTTCAAAACTTCAAACCTGCAATCTACCGATTTTTTTCAAAAAACTACGTTTTGAACCGATTTGCTATATCGACCGGCCATGTTAATCCTAATGGAAATTATAAAGCAAAACTTTTCGTATTAAAATACTGACTTTATATATTATTACAAAATTTTGTCAGATTTTCAACGGAATATAGAGATTTAAAGTGAATTGATTATTAATTTATGTAAATTATACATTTTATTAAAATATCAAATATTACAACCAAACATCATCAGCTCTGATAATAGCCATGAGTATAGTAATGGTTGTAAATTATAGGAGTTATCAAAATAATTATTTTTTTTTCCATTTGAGTCGTACAATAGCCACGCAATTTATTTATTTATGACGTACAATTTCAATATTTTTGTAATGTATGTTGTATATTATTGAATAATATTGTGATTTTACATAAGGTACGTCTGTTATTTGAATTACAATTTATTGAACCCGTTCATTAGCGATTGCTCTGTGGTTTTTAATGAACATTAATGTGTGTATTAATAACTAACTCAGCCAGAAATACACGACGAAACCTTGTAAAAATAACATCGATAACGAGATGAATTTGCCATTTGTTTTTATTTTATTGGACGGGATAAATTCACAAGTGCTTCCAAATAAAATAAATGCTCCTCCATTTAAAAATTCTGTTTGTTTGTTGACATTGTGCACGATCAAAGCGAATACTTTCTTATAAAAAACACGCACAATTTCGTAATAATATTACAAATTATGAATGCAATAATTATTTACGTCTGATCTCTATGAGGGCATTTTTGAGCGTAAACATAAGACATAACATTTAATTTTGCAAACCAACGAATCGAGAACATCGTATTTTTACGAATATGTTACAATATATCATTGTTGTTGTTTTACCTACGCGTGTGCGCATCGCTGTAGGCACCAACCTGCACTATTGGTATTCTCACGTGCATACAATTTAAATATTACCGTAGTGCTACGTCACAGTGATTTTACCACTACCATTGAAAAAAAAACCAAATCTTAACACCCCAGCGGTTTGTCGGTCTGTGAACCATTCGTCGTCGTGTAACGTGTTTTCATCGTGAAATATATCGTTCACGCAGTGCCCGCTTAGCCGTTGCTCGCTCACGGTGCATCGATAATTTGTTGAGCCATATTGCAATAAAAATAGTTCGATTAGGATTCGTATCAATAATAAACACCATACGACTTGAGGCATTTATTTTATTTATTTAATCGTTTTTTCTTTTCGGTTTTTAAAATAATTCCATTTTACGACGTATTAATTTACACATCCGTTTGTGTAGAGCACATCATCGTCGTTTTTCGATTATACCAGACGACACATATCGTTCGAACGAGATCGCGTGTATGTAAAATTTTACGTTTGCGGGTTTGCAGATCAAGGAGTCGAAAACAGAACGTGAAAGGTACGTTGAATTCAAAAATTGTATTTTCCTATTTTATTTGTTTAATACAGTGAATGGTAACGGGGTTTTATATTTAATAATAATAAAAATCGAATTTCTACGTGACGAGAAATTCAATTTACACCAACTACCGTTAAGTAGAAAATATATTATTTACAATATTCAGTAACTGTAGACACATTTTTTTTTAATACTTTTAGTACGTTATAACTAAGCCAGTAGTAATTTTGTCGACGATATTTCGAATTTGAATATCTCAAATAATAAAAACGCATTTTTATATCCACCCCTCTTGTAAATGTCTTTTCAAATGCATTTAATTATGTTATTTTTAAATTAGAAAGTAATTTTCTCTGATAGCCCAACACTAATTCAAATGCAAAAATTATAGATTATTTTATACTTTTGTTTACCTATACAATAAAAAAAAAAAAAAAAATATCACTATAGAAAAAATAAAACTCTGGTGACATAAAGTCAATCTTGAGTAGTTGAGTATAATATAAAAGAAATATATTTAGTTGATATACGATTAATTAAGAACATTCAAGAAATAGGTGTATATTTTTATTTCCATACAAGAAAAATGTATGCTTAAAAGTTAACAAATAGTTATTATCAAAGCATTTTGTATACGTTATTATAGTTATGCTTATATTTCATATTGTTTTCTATCAAAAGACACATGTTGATATTGTAACATTTTATTGTCAGGATTTTACATAAACATGTGTGCGCGATCGTGTAACACGTGTGAAAAACTAAAACATTTTAGTAAGTTATAAAATACTACCGCGTAAGTTATATTATTACTTGTGTTATAATAACTAATAAGTATAATTGATGAAGTTATATAATATAATAAATAATGCATCATGAAATAAAATTTGATTTTAAATTATTACTATTGTAATCGTGAAAAAAAAAAAAAACAAAATGCTTGTTAAATTTTATACATTCTGACTACAATATCATAAGTACGAAAACCTGTTCTATATTATCAATATAATATGTATGCTTCGACGTACGTTGTACATGTCTTCTTGATGAAAATATGTTGTTCCTTCTTTTGATTCTAATAATTTCTACATAATTTTTATTAAAATATATAATATACAGTAATTAACAAACATAGGTATTATTATTTTATAGTAATTATTTTCATTTTATGTTATAAAGTAATAATAACCGTTGTATTTTATAGTAATTAATATTCTATTGATAGGTATCCATAATAATTAATATACAATACATTCTTTGTTTATTTTTTACATTGTTTTGGTAATAGATTAAATTAATATTATCCGATGTTATAAAATATTGTTTATAAAGTTGAGACCAACTGATAATTGTATTATTATTATTATTGGTAGTGTGATGATTTGTTGTAACAATATTTTTTAATACAATTTTATGTAATACATATATTTAGTTTTTTATGATTTTATTCGATGTCTGACCTTCAGTGATTTATCTTTTTTGTGGGTATTTACTATTACTGTTATTAATGAATACCGTTTATTATATAATATGTTATAATTTACTCCCTCTCTTTCATGACATTTAAAATGTAAATTGTTATTACTCCTACAAAAGACCATTATTATTAGGCCGTACGTGTTTTTTTTTTTTGATTTTAAATAAGCTACCTATTACAATACTTTAAATTCAATGTCTCTATAAAATTGTATTATTATTTAATAATTTACCCATGTATATTATATATACCCGTTTCATTTTAGATTCTGAGTGGTACGATGAATGTATTTATTGTTTGAATTTTTATTTGTGTTGCATTAGTTGTTTTTATTCCTATAGGTATTTTATTTATTTTTCAAAATTGTTATTTTTATTAATATTATTTTTTCATTCATACAACAACGTATTTTGTTGATCTTAATTTTTTCTTATTGCTATTAATGTTTTCTTAGCTTAGCTTATCTGATATGATGTATGCATTATTTAAACTTTTTTTTATTCACTGCACCCTAATTCAATAGTTTATATACCTGGATGATTTATATCATGATAACCTTGCTAATAAATATGCGTTATATTGTTAAATATAATACTCATTTATTATTTTATAAAAATACTATGGTTTACTATAAGCGGAAATATTTAAACTTTTTTTTATATTTATTGTACTGTGTAATTCGTCTCATCTTATGACACGATCTTATGTTATACTATTTAATTTAACCTATGAAATGATAATAGTTTTGCATTCGATTCTTTATAAAATAAAACAATATTGCTAGATATATTTTTATAAGTATGTACTGATTTACCAGAATAAAAAATATATAATAATATTAAAAATGAATAGCATTAAGTGGTATACCTATAATACTATATGCATAATAATGTATAAATATAATCTAATATATATTATAGTATTTGCCTAATGTATTTTTAATTGGTATACATTTTGAAATGACCACATCACCGGCAGTCTATTAAATTTGTATTTCACACGTGTATCACAACGAAATTATATTCCGTCTAAATAAAGTGGATTTAAAATTGTATTAATATTATACTGTACAATAAATTATTATAATAGTTATATAATATTTTACGAATCAATAAAAAATCGACATAGAATTTACTGCAATAAATAACGAACCAAAGTTATTCATTTGATAAGACACAGTTAATTTTTTCATCTTCGTGGTAAATGAAAATAGAATATTAGTTTTATATTTAGTTGAATATTATTGAGTTATTTTGAATAAAATATTAAATTCATCCCATACTTTAATACAGTAAAATCCCGTTACAACGAACTTCAGGGGACCGAATTTTTTTTTGTTACAACGGAAAATTCATTGTAACGAAAATTCGAATAAGCTCTTTATAAGCCCTACTTTTCGGCAGGGGACTTTTATGACTTTCGTTATAACAGTATATTTCGTTGTGTTGGTGTTCGTTGTAACGGGAATTTACTGTATTATTGATTATAATTTATAAATATTAATTTAAAGGTTTGTCAAAAATTATAATTATAATGTATTACCTACTTTATATAAATGATAAGAACATAATTCTATTAAGAACAAAATAATTTAGTTTATAGAATTTTTTATCGTATTTTGAAACGATTAAATATAGGCGATAATGTCCTTGACTAGATTTTTTTTATACATAATAGATAGTGTAGAGAATTTTAAATAATTATACTTTGTAAGTACATAAGTATAATTTTTATAATTTTGCAGTGTAATTTTTAGCATTATGGCCTAGTAAACTATTAATGAATGTTATATTTTTTTTTCATAATCAGAATAATACGTTATAAGTTATTACTTATTACCAATAATAATAAGTGTAATATTTAATTTTTATTCGTTATTTTATTTAATTCTATCAACGCAATTCTTCATACTCTTTAAACTATAAATATTTTAGATAATATGTATTAAAATATAATTAATTTCAGTAAGTTACAGCCTTGATTTTAACACAATTTCTTAGGATAATTTAATGAGATGTGAAAGCAAATAATTATTGTTTTGATGTGTTTGATCTAGTATTATATATGAATTGGAAGTTACTTTTACGTGAAAATTTACGAGTGAATTATACTGAGTGAGTACTCTTAAATACTTTTAAATGTAAATAACTGGTTTCGAAATCGACCCATTAATCGAATACGAGTACTAATATATAATATTAAATGGGTATACAATATTGAGAGACAAATAATATTATAACTTAAATATGTCTCTCAATTTTTTTAAGTATACCTATAATAAGTTCAATATTTTTTCCATTATTATTCACGCATTATACATTTATATATGATACATTTATTAGTTATTAAAAAACGTTTGATTTCAAGGTTAACAATTTATTTAGCTAGATCTTAATTTATCGTTGTAGCTTAATATTTCTTATTGTTATTATAGAAGATAATTGCACGAGAAATAATGAATCATGTATTTTGTTGTGTCATTCTAATTGTAAATAATTCTTTTGTCGAGTTTCCAACACATATTTGCAAAATCATAGTGTATGCGACTTGATTACTCTTTATAATATATGATGGAACATGGAACTATGTTAGTTAGACTAGTTAGAGTTTATAGAAATTTAATTAGAGTTGTGAAAATTGCTTTAATTATTTTTTAAATAAACGTTTTTCAACAAACATTTAATCTATTAGGACGGCTGGAAATTAAATAAGTAAAATATAAGGAAGGTGTAAGATAGACACCTATCTACATTTATACAATTTGAAATTATGTATAAGGCAATCTTCATAAACTCTAAACGATTAGTTGAAACACATACTGTAACAAACGTAGATACATTCACTGAAGTGATATATTTAAATTAAATTAATAGATTTTCAAAGTTTTAATCAAATTAGGCGCACCGTTGAATGAAAATTGTGCGCGTATGTATATATAATGTGTGGTTATAATCGGTGTGTATGTAGATAAAATATCAGTTAGTTGGTATACTTTTCCACTTAATTTAATTTGAAAATTACTATGATACTATGTGGTTAAGTAATTGATTGGTTATAATAAACATCGTAAAACTAGTTTTTTTTTAATTCTCAATTTTATACTAAAAATATAATAGGTGCTTTTAAATACGATGTGTTTATGATATTTACCACGGAATTTTGTTTGTATTTAATATATATATATATATATATATATGCATTCACATAAAAAACGCTATTCAATTCATTACGTTATTTATAAAGTAGGTTTAATTTTTTTTCACCACAATTTAATAGAAGTTTGTTAAATCATAAATCAATTAATAAGTGATATCCACGTGGATAGATTATCATTATATCTGTAACCACGTGGATACCTCACGCATATATTGTTATAAATAATAATAATTGCATATTCCGGATCGATTTTTAAATAAATATCACACACTTTTTTGATATGAAAAAAGGTCCGTGTTTACATTAAACCTTCGATAAGGGATACGGATATCCAAACAATTAAATATTCATATTATTTGCCCATCTGTATAGCAAAACAATTCTCTCCTGAGGTATGTATTAATTATTAAATATGATTATTCAGTTATTCAAGTCCTTAAATCCATATAAATAAATTGCGTGTTTCCTCCAACAACTCTTTTTCAATGCATTTTATAATAGAAGAAAGCTAATGATTTTTTTGGTAATGTTTTCGAATTGTCCAATAGATAACTAATAACTATTACAATTCCAATTAACATTGATTTATTATTATTGCTATAATGTTTATTGCTATAATAGTACAAAATTATTAAACGACATACATATAATTATAACAAAATACTAAAAGAAGTCAAAATTACTAATTTTCAGGAAACGAAAGAAAAGTCTCATTTATATATTTACTGTAATGTATTTTTCATTCTTTACAGCTAATTTAAGTTGAAAAATAACACATCAGTCACTTATATTTTAGTAAAAAACCTACGTTGAACATTGTTTTTTTATAAAATAAAGCAATAAAAAAAATTGGCTTAAATTTAATAAAGTATTCCTTTTTACCCGTGAACCAACCATATGGTATATATTTAAGTGAATTCGTTGCTGACTTTTCATTTTAATAAACTAATATGAAAGAAATAATAACAATAACATTTTTGTTTAATTCATATTTATTTTATGACCTAGTGATTAAGAGAAACGATAAAAGACTTATGGGTTACATTTTAATAGAATAAGTAATAAGTATATACATATTTAGATTTTGTTGGGCTATTGATGTATTTATTTTTTATTTTTAGATTCTGAAGTGAGTGATGAATGTATTGATTTTACAATGATGTGTGTTTTTTTTTGTGTCTATCAACAACATTTGGAGAAGTAAAAATGCTTCGATTTTTGACTTCAGCTCCTCTTTAAAAAGGGAATTGAATATAGTTAGTACTTTGGAGGGTCAAATGTTAAACATTTTCAATATTTTTTAAATGAGTCGGGAAAAACCCTAAAAAAATTACGGAAAAACGGGATTTTTTACGCAAAACCAGATTTCGTCAAAATAGAATTTTTTTTTTTTGCTATAACTCAAAAACTAATCGATGTAAATACTTGAAATTTTCACCAAATGTTTATATTAGCGTTCTCCATACACAATTAAATTTTCAAAGAATTTTGAAATTTTCAATTTTTCTAAGTATTTTTTTTTTAAATAACGATAAAAATGTTTTAGCCGGCCAGAAAATCTTGAAAATCTTATACAAAGTTTCTTATAAGTTGTTCTTAAAGTGATAAAAAATAATCCGAAATCATTAATCAGAATTCTTTTTTATAAGTGCTTAAAGTTCGAATTTATACGAAATATGTCAAAATTGCGAAAAATTTGCAATTTGCAAGTTGCAAATTTGCAATTTAAGTATAATATATCCTAGACTGACAAATCATCTTCGTTCAGAATCGTTTTTCGTATACAATGATACCTATCATTGCATTCAAATTTAACCTACCTTAGTCCGAGGTCCACCACACCCCCTAATGTACAGCAGAGCGATACTCACTTACCTGCTTTTTTTAAGTATGGTTTCTTAGAGTAGGGAGAGAGTATATTATTTCTGTTTGGTGTTGGTTTGTTTAACGTCAATTTGACAAACATAGTAATTCGTATGTATTAACATTTTGAAAAAAAGTTTGAGAAAATTGGGCCTTGATACCATAATAATATGAGTTTTTAATCTTTATAGCATATTTTTCATATCTCAAGATTTATTCTAAAACAACAGGAAAATTAAATATGCTTTTTAAATAATAACCTATCACTATATAATACACTTCTTCGTTTTTTTTCACCTTATTTATAAAATAATAATGCTTATAACTTATAAGTGATATACAAAATAAAACATTTAGCATACCCGTTTTAAAATAGCTTAAAATAAGGTTGTGAAATCATAGAGTATAAGATGATATTTACGATTACGGCGTATATCTTAATTTAAATTAACTCATAAATATTGCTAAAAATAAAACATTAAACACGTATACCTGCTACGTGCTACGTGCTCTGATGTCCTATACCAATAATATAATACATAAAGGGGTCCATACAGAGTAGGCCTGAGTAATAAGATAATAATCAACCATATATTATAATATCATGACTCGTAATGGGAATAGTACGACGAGGAAATACTTAAGAATATATAATGGGGAGTAAATACCTACCTACCTGAGGGGTAACATATTATGCCTAGTCGCTATGAAAATAGCCACTTATACTTTGACCTTTGGAAATCGGAGATAAACGAACTCAACGATACATTGTAGGCCTATAATATGACTGTCAATCATATTTATGATTATTGAATATTAATCTCGAGTTCTGAGAATCTCGAGCGAGGCTGACCACAGACGCGTGGGGATATCGTCACCGGATGTCGCCGGACGTCATCATCGCACGCGCATCCTCTGAAATGCGTAATAGTGTGACAGGCGAATGACCTGAATACGAATAGGCCAGAAGGGACCTGGGTAGGAGATCAGGGGACACTGACTATATAAGGGGGCCCAGGAGAGGACTCCCGCAGACGTGATTTTCCAGAGCTAGAGCAAGCACCTTCACGTCACTTTACACCAGAAATCGTTCATTTGGACTTAGTTTAATTTTCAATTAGTTTAATTATTTGAACTTAGAATATTTTCGAGCAGTTTTAATAAACACTTAGAAATATTTTGTCTATATTATTTCATCACAACCTATATCATTTTCGACAAGCTGTTGGCACGTTACAAATTTGGCGCAGTCGGTAGGATTCTTTCAAGAAGAATTCTTTGGACGAATCTATTTATTTTTTTTAAATAAAAAATAATTTTTTTTCAACTTCGAAATTTTTTCGAAATATTGGAAAATTTTTTTTCAACGAAGAATTCGAGAGGCAGATCAACACGATTCACTGTTGAAGAGGACAACTGATCACTGTCAACTTCAGCGACTCTGAGAAAGAATCATACGCGTAGCGAGCCAACCGATTCAAAGTCAAAAATTCAACAATCAGAAATGGAAGCAGCAACTCAAGCCGTCGTAGTGTGAGTCATAATTTTTTTTTTGTAATGTAAAATAATTATTAAGTGCTAGCTCTGATCCGTCTCCTTTGGAATTAATATTCCATCGTAAAATTTTTATTGTGAAGGTGTATATATATTCTCCCCGTAAAATAAAATAATAAATTTTTAACAATCAATAATAATTTCTCTAATTAAAAAATAATTAAATAAATATTAAAATAAAAAATTAATTAAAATAATTTTTTTTTTAAGTTGGAATTTTTACAAGTAAATAAATGAAATAAATTAAACAATTTAATAAATAATAAGTTATAAAATAATAATTTTTATAATACTTAGGAATTTTTTTCAAGTTCCGATTTTTGTGTTTAAATAAATAAATTAAATTAAATTAAATATTAAAGAATAAAATAAAGGAAATTTAAATAAGTAATAATTAATAAATAAAATATTTTATTGGAATAAAATAATAGCAAACAGTTATAAAAATAATTAATAAATAGTAGTGACATAGAAAATTTTTCTAACAGTCAAATAATTAAATTTTTTTTTATTATAAAAGTATATCAATAATTTAATTTCGATAATTAATTATAAAGGTAAAATAGAAATAAATAAATAATAGAAAAATAATCGAAAAAAAAAAATAAAATAAAATAAAATAATTTTTCGGACTTAGAAAATAATCGAAGAAAAAAATAAAATAATTTTTTCGGACTTAGAAAAATAAACGTGAATAAAATAAAATAATTTTTTCGGACTTAGAAAAATAAACGTGAATAAAATAAAATAATTTTTTCAGATTTAGAAAATAAAAGTGAATTTTTAGAATAGAATTAAATATTAATTGAGGATTTAAATAAATATAAGAAAAAAAAAAGAGAGTGAACATAGGAAAATAATTTATTGAGAATTAAGAAGATTTTTTTTTAGGATTTTACGTTGAAATTAATACGTAATAATTATCGTTTTTGAGAGAAGAATTTTTTAAGGGTAACCGTTGAAAATAATACGGAATAAATAATTTGTTGAGAATAAATAAAAATAAAAGTGAATATACGTTGGAAATAATACGTAATAAATAATTTGTTGAGAATAAATAAAAATAAAAGAGAATATACGTTGAAAATAATACGTAATAAATAATTGTTGAGAATAAATAAAAAGTGGATAATACGTTGAAAAATACGGGAAATATTTTATTGAGAATTAAAAGAAGTTGATTTATTAGAGAAATATATGTGTCACAATTGAGAATTTTATTGAGGGAATTTAAGTCCTATTATTGAGTTATATTGAGTTATTAGAAGGCAAAGTGGTAAGACCTTATATTTTGTGAATTTATAAAAGACAGTGAAGTCTTAAGTTTTTATTGAGTTATATTGAGAATATTTGAGTTTTATTAGGCAAAGTACCTATTTTATATTGAGAGATAATTGTGAATTTTATTAGGCAGAGTACCTATTTTATATTGAGAAATAATTGTGAATTTTTATTAGGCAGAGAGTCCTATTTTATGTTGAATAAATAAATGAGAAAATAATTGAGAATTTTAATTAGGCAGAAATAAGCCCTATTGTGTTGAATAAATAATTGAGGAAAATAATTGTGAATTTTTAGGCAAGAAATAAGACCTATAGTGTTGATTAAAAATAATTGAGAAAATAATTGTGAATTTTAGAGGCAAAGGCCTAGTATTTGAAAAATATATAAGAATAATTTTGGAACAAAAACGATAATAATTAAGTTAAAAAAAAAAAAAAAAGGAATATAAAAAAAATATAGAATATTATTAAGTTAGCAATTAATATAATAAAAAAAAATCAAAAAAAAAATATTATATATTAATTTAGCCGTAATTTATTATTAAGGATTAAATTAAGTTAATTTTATTTAAGTATATAAGTAGAATAGACAATTTGTTTTAATTTAAGAATAGTTATTTTTTCGGTGATTAATGAGTAATATAAAAATAAATTTATGAGTAGTGATACGGAAGGTAGTATAACTGACGAATTAAACGATAGATTATCGGAGGAAAAAATTAATAGTGAAACTGAAGAAAAAGGAATTCAAGTGGAATTAAATATAAATAAATCTGATAAAAATAAAACAGATAGTGAATTAATTACAGCGGAAGGTTACGGAAGTCCGCAAGAATTTGATAAAAATAAATATTTAAGTGAAATAGTAGAGAAAAGTTTATTAGATACAAGTATTAAATTTAATACAATTAACGAAATCGAAAAAAGGGTTATAGGTACGCGCACAAAACAGAATATAGTGCATACGCAATTGCAACCAGTAACTAGAAAACCTAGAGTAAAAATGGCAGAAACTAAACTTTTATTAAAAGATATTTCATCGTTAATACCAAATTGCGCTGACGAAAAAGATGTATACGCGTTTATTAGGGCATGCGATTACGCATGTGAGGCGATAGAAAAATAACAATTACCATTATTAACTAAATTCATAGCAACTAAATTAACAGGAAAGGCATTAGACGTATGTCGTTATAGGGAAACTTCGACTTGGGATAATATAAAGTTTATTTTAAAAAGCGCATTTGAACAACCATTATCTCCGCAAACACTTCAAATAAGTCTAAACTCTTTACGCATGCGAAATGACGAAGACGTACAATCTTATAACGGTCGCGTAGAAAAATTGTATTATAATTTATGCAGCGCAACAGTAGCAAATAAACCCGCGGAGGAAGCAAAAATTCTTAGGCAAGCGATAACGGAACAGGCATTGGCTATATACATCAATGGTTTAAAAATGAATTTACAAACAATAATACGTGCGAGAGATCCAAAAACTTTAGAAGTAGCAATGCAACTAGCCAGACAACTGGAAATCGAACTTAGTCATAATACGGAAATAACGCAGAATAATGTAAAAAAGGAACAAAACGCGAATAATTATAATAATAATAAACGTTGGCAAAATAATTATCAGGGTAATAATAACGCGCAGAAATTTAATAATAATTATAACAATAACTTTAGACAAAATTATAATCGCAGAGATGACGGAAACTATGGACAGAATAATTTTAACAATAATTATCGCAATAATAACGGCAACAATTTACCTAGGAATAACAATTTTAACAGAGGCGGTAATATTCCCAATAATAACTATAATAATTATCCGCGTAATAATAATAACCAATATAATAACAATAATCAGAGTATCAATAGACAAAATAATGCAGGATGTTATAATTGCGGTAGAAATAATCATATCGCGCGAGATTGTCGCATGGGCAGACAAAACCAAAGACAAAATAATAATGTTCGTCAACCCGTACAAAGTAATAATAATGGACAACGAAATAATATTAATAATAATGCAACGCCGATAACTTGCACTTACTGTAATAAAATAGGACACGATAGTGTTAGTTGTTATAGTAGGCAAAGAGATGAGCGTAACAATACTAATCAGTCGGGAAACGGGCAGGCATCGAACGGCGCCGGCGTCCGTTCGATCAGCCAAATAGTAGCCGCACCGGAGGAGCAAATGTACAACGTTGCTTCAACATCGTCTCAGTAATACACGATAATCATATTTCATTTCAATCACCTAATTTTAATACAGAAAATATTAGTCTTCTTTTAGATACCGGTAGCGAAATAAATTTAATAAAAATAGATAAATTAACTGGCGAAACTTTAGTAAATGAAAAAGAAAAAATATTTTTAAAAGGCATAAATGACAAAATAGTATCTACTATTGGTAAAATTACAATAATTTTAATATTAAATAAAAATGAAATAAAAACCGATTTTCATGTAGTGAATAAAGAATTCCCAATACCGAAAGACGGGATTCTAGGTCACCACTTCCTGTTGCAAAATAACGCAGTTATAGATATCGCGAATAATATATTAACGATTAAAAACGATATTAAACGCGAATTAAATAAAATTTGTTTTACATTAGAACCGCGAACGGAAACAGTAGTATCTATACCAATAGCCGATCCTAATATGGAAAATAAAAATATTTTAATACACAAACAAGAATTAATACAGGATGTCTATTGCGGTAATATAATAAATACAGTTAAAAATGGAAACACAGTTATAAGTATATTAAACATTTCAGAATCACCACAAAACATTTTCGAGGACGAATTAAATAAAATTTTATACGAAGATAATGTAGAATATAAGTTACACGAAATAAAAATGATTAACGATAATAACGACCGCGTAAATAAAATTAAAAATTTAATACGAAGTGACCATTTAAATAAGGAAGAACGAGATACGATATTAGAAATATGCGAACATTTTTCGGACGTTTTTCATTTAGAAAATGATTATTTAACATTTACAAACGCGGCAGAACATGTAATACGATTACCGGCTAATCAGCCACCGATTTATAAAAGACCATATAGGTTACCGCAAGCTCAACAAAAAGAGATTGAGGAACAATTAAGTAAAATGGAAAAAGACGATATAATAGAACGTTCAATGTCACCTTTTAATGCACCATTACTTTTAGTAAAGAAAAAATCAGATTCATCTGGTAAAGATAAATTTCGAATAGTAATAGATTTTAGAGCGCTTAATCAAGTAACATTAAACGAATTTCACCCGTTACCAAATATTACGGAAATATTAGACCAGTTAGGGCAATGTCAACTTTTTACTATTTTGGATTTAGCAAGCGGATTTTATCAAATACCGTTAGCAAAAGAATCTCGGGAATTAACAGCGTTTTCGACCGGTCAAGGTCATTATCATTTTAAGCGTATGACTATGGGAATGAAAACAAGTCCCGCGACTTTTCAAAGACTTATGAATAACGTACTTTCAGGGATTATAGGCATTAAATGTTTAGTATACCTGGATGACATAATAATATACGCGAAAAATTTAGCAGATCATAATAGTAAATTGATAGACGTATTCGAACGCCTACGGACGCATAATCTAAAAATACAACCGGATAAATGCGAATTTTTAAAGCGCGAATGTTTGTACTTAGGTCATGTAATTTCAGAACACGGTATTAAACCGGATCCGAAAAAGATAACATCAGTATTAGAATTTCCGACACCAAAGAACGTTAAACAAATTAAATCATTTTTAGGCTTATCGGGATATTACAGAAAATTTATAAAATCATATAGTTTATTAGCTAAACCGATGACACACTTATTAAGAAAAGATGTAAAATTTGATTGGGACGAAAACTGTCAAGCAGCTTTCGATAAATTAAAAAACGCACTTTGTTCAGAACCGATTTTACAATATCCAGATTTTACAAAAGAATTTATACTTACGACCGATGCGAGTGGTAAAGCTTTAGGAGCTATATTATCGCAAGGTAAAATAGGTAGCGATTTACCGATAGCTTACGCATCTAGAACTTTAAATAGGAGTGAAATGAACTATTCAACAACCGAGTTAGAATGTTTAGCAATAGTATTCGGAGTTAAACAATTTAGACCTTATCTTTATGGTAGAAAATTCGTAATATTAACAGATCATAGACCGTTATCTTGGCTATTTAATTTAAAAGATCCATTATCTAAATTAGCGAGATGGCGCATACAACTCGAAGAATATGATTACGAAATAAAATATAAACCGGGAGTACAAAATTCGAATGTAGATGCGTTGAGTAGAATGTATAATATACAGGAAATAAAAAACGAAAGTTATACCAGCTTTTTGGAAAAATCGGAAACGACCGTAATAACAAATAAAAATGTAAAAGAAGTAAATGGAGATTTATTGGAATCGCCAATAGAATACCATATAGTATCGGAAATAGAAAAATATTATAATTTCAAATCGGGAATTAATTATGAATTAAAAAGAAAGTTCGGAAATAATGAAATGTTAAAATCTAATAAAGAGGTAGGCGATGTAGTAAAATTTAAACATGAGGAAAGATATATTATATTTATAATAACTAAAAGTAAAGTAAAGCAATTAACTACGTACGAAAATCTTTATTTAGCATTATTAAATTTAAAATACTTTTGTATCAAACATTCTTTGAATAAATTAACTATGAATCAGAGGGGGAGTTTCTACTATTGGAAAAACTATGAATTAGAAATTGTACGACCAATGACCATTATATTATGTGAATTATTAACCTTATATATAAATTATATTATTAAGCATTGACTAATTATTAAACTCGTGTGTAGCTATTAATAATACGTAAATAATACGAAATGTCAAATACACAAAATGCATTCATATCATATATTTATTACCTATGATACATTGCATTTGGGGATAATATTTGATTGAGTAAACGAAAGAGAAAGACAATATAAAAAAAAGAATATGTAAATGTTAATACTATAAATAATAATAAATATTACATTAGGAAATAATTATAAAAATATAAATTAAAGTATAAAATATAAAAACTATTATTCAATATATATATACACTTATACTTAACGGAAACGAATCAGATACACTAGAAATATTATAAAATTATTATAAATAGAAACTACACTTTACAAATATATTTTATTATTATATACTTTACTATTCTATGGCAATAAATGCATTATTATCCACTAGACTTTAACTTTTATATTATATAAATTATAAAATTATATTATTAACCACTAACAAATAGAAATTTACACACTAACCAATTATATTATATAACTATATTAGATTATTATATTATTCACTAACCATTTATTTTATTATATATAAAAAAAAGAGAAAAATTTGTAACTACTAACAATTATATATTAAGTACACTATTGTAATCAATAAATTTGTATTGTATAACTGAAATTTTATGAAAATGTTCAAGGAAAAATTGTAATACGATATTGTAAAACATACAAATAATTGTAAAATGTATTGTAACTGAAATTATTGTAAACAAGTTACAAAACTTGTATTGTATTTTGTAAACTTATATAACTATTTTTGTGCTAAGACTTTTGAAAGATTTCTGTCTTGAGGACATAAACCTTTTTTTTCGTGGGGAGGTGCTACGTGCTACGTGCTCTGATGTCCTATACCAATAATATAATACATAAAGGGGTCCATACAGAGTAGGCCTGAGTAATAAGATAATAATCAACCATATATTATAATATCATGACTCGTAATGGGAATAGTACGACGAGGAAATACTTAAGAATATATAATGGGGAGTAAATACCTACCTACCTGAGGGGTAACATATTATGCCTAGTCGCTATGAAAATAGCCACTTATACTTTGACCTTTGGAAATCGGAGATAAACGAACTCAACGATACATTGTAGGCCTATAATATGACTGTCAATCATATTTATGATTATTGAATATTAATCTCGAGTTCTGAGAATCTCGAGCGAGGCTGACCACAGACGCGTGGGGATATCGTCACCGGATGTCGCCGGACGTCATCATCGCACGCGCATCCTCTGAAATGCGTAATAGTGTGACAGGCGAATGACCTGAATACGAATAGGCCAGAAGGGACCTGGGTAGGAGATCAGGGGACACTGACTATATAAGGGGGCCCAGGAGAGGACTCCCGCAGACGTGATTTTCCAGAGCTAGAGCAAGCACCTTCACGTCACTTTACACCAGAAATCGTTCATTTGGACTTAGTTTAATTTTCAATTAGTTTAATTATTTGAACTTAGAATATTTTCGAGCAGTTTTAATAAACACTTAGAAATATTTTGTCTATATTATTTCATCACAACCTATATCATTTTCGACAAGCTGTTGGCACGTTACATACCTATATCTATAATACTACCTATAATTATATCAACATCATCAAATGTACTTAATACTTATATATGATCAACGTGCTATTTAGGTAATTACGTATCATGTTAACTACAAATAATATAATATTATATTAAAATAGTTAACAGTAATTTATAAATATTATTATTGTTTGCTATCAAATCGTGTGCAAATTTTTTAGCATTTTAAATTAATTGCGAAGTAATAAAAAAAAAAAAATATATATATATTAGTTTTAATTCTGTAATTTTAAGTAACTGATTAATTTAATGTAAATAATTTTACTGGTCTGTAATTAGTAAATCTTTATGTGATGTTCTGTATGTATGTTTGAAACTATTTTCAATGTCCTTCAAAAAAATAAGCATAATTATTTTAATAAACAATGTGGTATACATATTATACCTATATTTATGTTTGTGCGTGTATGCGTATATTTACAATAATTTATAATATTCATCAAATTTGGTCATTAAATACACGTGGATATTATTCTAATTTATTATTAAGTTATTAAATACCTATATAATTAAAATTTCATCAATAATAAGTAAATTGTGTTTCAAAGTCTTTGAAATTGAATTTTTTTTAATTTTAAACAAAAATAGCATTACATCATTCGATGAACAGTATACTAATAACTACTTACTGTATTTTACCAATATTTTTCATATTATCAGAGAAAAGTGGGCGAGAACATAATATAATTTAGTCTCGCAATACTTGATATAAATATTCAGTTATATAAAAAAAAACATAAAGTGTTTAGGAGCAACTTACTTATTTCCTAATTTTCAAAAATAATTTAAAAATCACTTAACTGTGATTTTAATTTATACTTATTGTCTGTATGAATAAGATTTTCAAAGAAAAATTTACCAAGATACAAGATAAAAAAAATTGACAGACAAAATAATTTAAATGGAAGCCAAATCATTAAATTTAAACTTATAATTTACTATCAAAACAAGAAACTAGAAAGAATGGTGCAAAAATCCCATATGATTTATAATGAAGCATGGACATCACTTTTTATTTCAAGAGCGATGTATCATTGGTGAAACATTATTAAGCTGCTGCACCTGTATACGAGCTAATACGTCTTACTTGCCCAGATGAGACTAGAGATACATTTTTTTTTCAAACAAAGCAAAAAATATTCATCAAAATATAATATGGTTATTTGTTGTTTGATGATTGATGCAATCATATTATTTCTATTATCGTTAGGGTGACCAGACGTCCCGTTTAAAACGGGATTGTCCCTTTTTTGATCATCGTGTCCCGTTGTCCCGACAAACTTCGAACGGGACGCTTTTTGTCCCGTTTTTAGAAGATGGTCCCATTTTAATCCCGTTTTTTTACAAATTATTACATTATATTTTTAAAATAAATCGATCTATGAAACAAATCTAAAATAGTTTTATAACCAAATTTATAAATAACAGATAATAGTTTTCGTAAAACAAGAATCTAATAAGTAATTAAATTAGCGGTAGTGTTTAATAATAAAAAGTAAATTTTCCTATCTAATTATTTAAAAAAATTGTATTCGTTTTTAAATGCAACATTATTGTGTTGATTAATGATAATAAAAAAAAAAAAGAAAGCGGACTCCATCCCCTCACGTCCACCCACAATTCAAACACTGCTATGGTCACACAACAAGAGTACTATGAAGGTGTTTTTCTCGAAACTAAACATCAATGAAACCAAAAAGTATCAGAAGTAAATACTACTCGTATAATGTTTTATTAAAGTTAATATTTAAAAATATTTGATTTTGAAAATTCCTTTATTTAGGTAAAATTTTACTATACTATTTTAAAGCCATTATTTTAAAACTAAAAGGTTAATAATATATTTAAGTACTTTAAAATCAATTTTTTTGAGTAAATTAATAATTATTTTATTTTATCACAGCAATGAAATAATATATTTAATATTTATTAAGTGTTTAAGTTATGTAATACCATATTTTAACACCTACTAATTACTATACAGATTGTTTACAATATAATATAAATATACCTGAATAAATGGTGGCACAGATTCGCTATGTGTCTTATCTACTATATAAAAATACAAGCTGGAAACGTCCAAATACAAACATTATAGTTATTATACGCGTCAGTCATAACCCCTTTTTATTATATAATAATAAACTACTAGTTAAACATTTCATAGCCAAAACACATTATAATATCCAAATAAATCGGTTTCTTTAATTAAATTTGTCGGTTAATTAAAAAAAAATAAACAAAAAATAAATAAATAATGATTTTTTTATTTCTATTTTTTCAACAGCATTTTTATACAACAAAACAAAACACATAACACATTATTTAAATATTTGAAATATTTAAGAATGATAATTTGAAGGTAAGTATATACAATTTTAACAGAATGGGATTTAATTTCGGCACGTGGGTGAGATGTAGAAAATAGGAAAAAGATAATAAGTTGGGAAAGAGAAATATGACGTGTGGCTCGCGTAGAGGATCATTTCAGTCTTGGGTGACTGAAATGGCTCACTTCCGCGCTCGCCACACAATACACATACTTTACAAGTACGAAGGTGACGACGGGAATCGGTTGCGATGGACACTGCCTGTGTGGGGTGACCCCCTAGAAAATAATCCTAGTTACGCCACTGATAAGGGAGCCAAAAGGGGTGGTCAACTCCAGGACGTAAGTTATAGGGATGGACATAATAATGGGAAATGTGGGGAGGAGGGGCACTGGGGGTCGTGTAAATCATAGGTATGGGGAAAGGGTGGTGAGAGGTAGAATTATAATATGCACTATTGTCTGACCATTCCCTTAATTGTACGGTGGGGAGAGGTTGGTGAGGCATAGCATTGTGATATTCATTATTGTCTCCGGTCTCCGGTTCTGAACTTTCTCTAGCTTTTTCTTGTGTCTTCCTCGCCTTTATCTTCTCCTTCAGCTTCTTCAAATTCCTTCGGGTCCGAGCTTTCTGAGCCTCCGTCTTAACCTTCACCGCTGGTGTGCGTGGTCCGGATATATTTACCGGCGACTCTCCAGCCGAAACGCTGGAAGTCATCGCCGGTTTTTCCACCTCCACACAAACCAACGGTTCTGGTTCAGTCGGAGGCGCAGCGTCTTTTGCCGGCTCTGCGATCTTTTTGTCTGCAAAGGACAGTTAGTATAATGCAATTTTATTTATTAAAATAAAATGCTGTGACGGAAAAAATATCATAGCTGCCGTTCGTTGTGTTAAACTACCAAAATACGCGCGCGCGTTCATTGCGTAATTTTTTCCTTGTGTACTATCAATCGACACCCGTTCATATAGGTAGGTACAGTTAAAAGTTTATAAAAATTATTATAAATAAGGTACTTACGTTTTAGCAGACGTTTAAGTCGGTCCAGACAGTTTACCACGTAAGGTTTTAAGAAGTTCATTAACCTCGACATTAACGTAATAAGCATATTTTAGTTATGTTCAAAAATATAATAATAATATATTTGAATATTTCACAAATGCGAAATGAAATGCACTGAATTGTATTTAAATGTTTTATGGTAATTAATAATATTTTATCACATTATTATGATTTATGTTACCATGGAATGTCAAAGTATTTATTACTAGAATAATATTATGGCCAATATGGGTTAATTTCTTGGGTGAAAAATAGATTATAAATATATTAAAATAAAAATCAAATATGTCCGGAAACATAATCTAAATACTACTTTCGAACAACTACATACTATATCAATAATATAAAATGTATTTTAATTTTTAGTACCTATTTTATTGATAATATTTCAATAAATTAAAATGAAAAGATTTTATTTTAAAAATCATTTTAGTTATTGCATAAAATGATGCATATAATTTGAGGCAATATAATTATGTGTTTATATAAGATAGGTACCTAATCATTTAAAATGAATGTTTTAATAATTTTTATTCACTTTTATTTATGTAAATACTTGGTATAACCATGAAGTAATACAGAGATTATATTATTAATCGACTCTCCGCGAAAACGACCACAGAAAAACCCAGAAATTGAACGGATAAAAATCCTGAAAAATAAATATACCCCGTAAAAAAACTAAAAATATTTCAATAGGTAAATTGGATTTTTATTACCCAACTATTGGTGACAATTTTGATATTTTCATTTTTTGAGCAAAATACATTATATCTTATTTATGTATATTGTTGGGTACTTACATGGCCGTATTCAGTGGGGGGGGTCAGGGTTCAAACCCCCCCCCCCCCGAAATGTCATCAAAAATATTTTTATTGACTTTCGTCGTTAATCCTAAACATCGCGTAAATTAAAAAAAGCGGGTAAGTGAGTATCGCTCTGCTGTACATTAGGGGGTGGGGTAGACCTGGAACTAGGGTAGGTTAAATTTGAATGCAATGATAGGTATCATTGTATACGAAAAACGATTCTGAACGGAGGTGATTTGTCAGTCTGGGATATATTATATAAAAATCGAAAATTATTTATTAGTAAAACGTTATATTTTTACACCTGTATTTTTGATTTCAAATTAAAATTGAAACTTTAAACACTCGTAAAATTTTTTAAATTGAATGATTCTCAAACTTTTTTATAATTATTCTAAGCTTAACTTATGGACAGCATAGTATTAAATTTTCAATTCTTAGCTTTTGATAGTAAAATATTTATACATTTTTAACTACCAAATAGTGAAAAATATTCATGATTTTGACGAATTTTTGTCAATATTTGAACTTCAAATGCTAATAAAAAAAATTGTGCCTATGTATTTTTATAATTTTCGAATGAGAGTTAGAACAAGTTGATCAATTTTTTTTTATTTTTTTTTTATAAATGTTGAAAATTTCAATTGTCTATAGATAGCTCAAAAATAGTCAAAATGTTTTGAAAATCAAAACACGTAAAGAAAATGGCAATATAAATAACTGGTAAAATTTTCAAGTATTTATGACTTATACTATTTGAATAACAACAAATATCAAAAATCGTTTGAGGCTAATCCGTTATTTAACGCGGTTTTGTAAAAATTTAAAATTCAATCACTCATAAAAAATTTTTGTCTGAATCTGGTCGAATTTTTTTTACAGATTTTTGAAGAAAAATGTATGGAGAACTTTGTATCAAATTTTCAAAACTTAGTTATAATAGAAAAAAATTTTACAACTTTTCAACCACAAAATTACTTGCAAATTTTCGCAATTTTGACATATTTCGTATAAATTCGAACTTTAAGCACTTATAAAAAAAAATTGTGAATAACGATTTCGGATTTTTTTTTATCACTTTAAGAACAACTTATAAGAAACCTTGTATTAAATTTTCAAGATTTTGTGGCCGGCCAAAAATTTTTTATCGTTATTTTAAAAATAAATACTAAAAAAAATTAAAAATTTCAATTGTCTATAAATTCTTATAAAATTCTTTGAAAATTTAACTGTGTATGGAGAACGCTAATATAAACATTTGGTAAAAATTTCAAGTATTTAAATCTATTAGTTTTTGAGTTATAGCAAAATAAAAAATTCGATTTGGTCGAAAACTGGTTTTGCGTAAAAATTCCCGTTTTTCTATCATTTTTTTTGGGTTTTTCCCGACTCATTTAAAAAATATTGAAAATTTTTAACTTTTGACCCCCCAAAGTACCAACTAGATTCAATTTCCTTTTCAAAGAGGGGCTGAAGTCCAAAATCTAAGCATTTTTACTGCTCCAAATGTTGTCGTCAGACACAAAAAAAAAAAAAAAAAAATAATAAAAAAATAAAAAAAACACACATCATTGTAAAATCAATACATTCATCACTTCGTTCAGAATCTAAAAAAAAAAAAAAAACAAAAAAAAAACAAAAAACAAAAAAACACACATCATTGTAAAATCATTACATTCATCACTCAGTTCAGAATCTAAAATATTAATTATTTAATTTAACTCAAAAAAGTAAAATAACAATATTCATTTTTTAGGGGGGGGGGGGTAGCAACTGTCCCGTTTTTTATTTTTTAAAAATGGTCACCCTAATTATCGTGTACTTACACAATTAGTTTTTTTTTATTAATTTAGGATTTGTTATCTAGTATGAATGACACGTGTAAAAATAAATCAATAAATAGTGAAGATACGTGACTGGGAACTCGCGATTTAAAAAGAAAAAAATTTGAAATAGAAATTCGTGTCGCGAAAATCACATTTGCAAAATAATGAAATTCAAACAGTTCTGACAGGACATAACGGCGTTACGGCACAACCGTCGTAAAATCGAATAGTATAGTCGATCACGTCGTTTTCGAGACTATTTTAATACGCTGCTACATAATAATAATATAATGTCATACGAAAAAATAGGATAAAGAATGACACCACTACAAGCGTTCGCTGTATACTATTTCGTACAAAAATCTATCATATTTGTATAGTATATACTGCAATAATAATAATAATAATAATACAAACACTGTCGGCGAGGGTGCTAATTTTAAACATAAAATCAATATAATATAGACAAACTGTGTTCGCGTGTACGTACCTATACTGTATATTATCATGGTTATGATTTATGATCAATGGACGTGGGCCAAAGTGGACATACACCTACCTTAATATCATAATATCGGTATCATCACTTTATTTCATTTTACTACTCATATACATTTATTATTGATAGTCATTATCGTTACGTTAAGATTAGTAGTACCCTTAAATTCTAAGAAAACAATTGTACACTAACGAATGCGATGTTAGTGATGACAAGGTGAGTAAAACTAAATAAATTGTATGAATATCAACCATTTTTGTATAATACCTTAACCTTCTCCTACACACACTTAAAAAACAAAAAATTGCATTCTGTATTCAAACCACTACAAACATGAGTACGAAGTAAGTGGCAAATACGTGGATGGAAATTTTCGATCACCTCTCTCTTTGGACCGTGTTTATTTTTACATAATTGGGTTACCGGTATTTTGCCCGAATCAAAATTCCCGAATGAATTTTTTTCCGAATGGTATTTTTCCCGAAAATCCGAATATAAATTGCAATACTTAAAAAAATAAAAATGAATTAATACAATTAATAATGGTATAATAATTGCGGTCACCGAAAATCCGAATATAAACTATAATACGTAAAAAATATAAAAATTAATTAATTAAAGTAATATTGTAGTGATACATATAAGATATAAATTGACCAATAATAAAAAAAAAAAACAAAACAAAACAATATTATGCGCGATTGCCATCAGAAAATTTAATTCTTGGTAAATAATATTAAAGTCAGCAGTAATGGCCATAATTCGCATCTGAAAGTCTCGCCATTTTCTTTTTGGCTGAGCTCTCACTTTTCGCCCTAGACTCAGCTCTGAGATCATTATCTCTACATCAGCTTGTTATTTTTGGAATTCACCAAGAGCAGAGTAAAGGTCAGGATGATGTTTCCCAATGACGAGCTGGAAGCGATTGTGCCACTCCTCGCTTACGTTGTTGGTCTTATGCGAACCAGTCAGAGCTGCTTGGTGCTGATTCCAAATTTCTGGCGGATAACGTGGATGAATCCCTCGTCTTCTTTCTCGAGATATTACTTCAAGAACATAATTTTTTTTCAAAATATTCAGTTATTGGTGATAGAGCTTCAGGCGCATCATTTTTTAAGAGAGAAAAAATGCGAGAAACTTCAGTCAAAGGCACGAATGCCAACGCTTGCATCATATGTGTAAAATATTTCAACGAACGATCGTCGGGGTCATTATATGCGACTTGAAAACCAGCAAACTGAATTTGACGATACATTGATTGGCCGAAATGAAAAAAGCAACAACTGATTGTCGAATTTGTGAATGTGGTGATAATTCTCGCTTTGCACTCTTTCCTTTGTACTTTTTGACATTCCCAGTATGTTTTGCCGTTGACTGGTAATTTAGATCGCATGTAAATAAACCCACCTTAAACTAATTTTTTTTCATCCAAAATTTTAATTTCAACCATGATGGCCATGATGGTGAAGTGAAATAAAATTAAAAAAAAGCTTATACAATATAACGTACTGAAAATGAAAGAACAACGACAACTAATAGTACGCGAATAACGAGACTTTTCGATTACAACAATTACAACGATTTACGTGTATACAAGCGATAATAAAAATAATAATAGCGCGCGATGATATAGGTGTAAAATACAAATCAATTAAATGTTCGTGTGGCAAAGATAGTAATAGTATATATATATGTCGTTGTAACGACGGTAAATTGCGATAAAGGTAAAATACCCATACTTTTTTGTAAATAATATATTTATCTTATATATGTATAAAATATAATACATAGAAAATACACCAGTAAATAAAAAAGTTTTAGATTTTTAAATTTTTTTATTTCGGAAACAATAACCGTCGGGAAAACAGGTTTCGGGTTTTCGGACTTTCGGGCAAAATACTATTCGGGAAAAAATTCGTTCGGGAATTTCGATTCGGGAAAAACGGCGGGTACCTTAAAACGAATATATACCTATATATATTAATAAGACTCTGTCAATTTCAATGTGATAATTCATTGATATGTGTACACTATATAAATTATAAACAATGTTAAAATCCTGTTATGAAAATATAGCATAACTAAAAAAACGGCTTTTTCAAATTACAAGGCTGTAAAAACCAAATATTGAGCTCGTTTAGATATATAGATAACAATAAGCGTCTTCAATAATTGATTTATGTGACACCGGACAGTGACAAGCTTTTCGCAAAAAGCTGGTACATTTCTCACATTAGACATGTAAATTTAACGTAGTATTGTAGTATATAATAATTATTATTATTATTATACACGATAAATTGTATTTTATTTATATTTTATATCCAATTTTTTTAATCCAATTGATTTCTTTCTTAATAAATATATTATTATTTTTACTTTAGTGTACATTGTACATAAGTAGATAAAACTTAAAATATTTCTTGATGCTCCACACGAAATTAGTGAATTACTACTAAAAAAAAGACTTAGATAATAAAAGCAATACAATTTTACATAAAATACAAAATTCTCATGAATTTAATATATTACGTAATAATATACTTAAAACTTTTTTTTCACAATAGATGATTATTTATTTTGATAGTTAAAATTTATTTGAATAACCATTTTATTTTCTAACGTTTTTTTATTTCAGAGTAAATGGGTCATTTAAAATTTTTTTCTACAAACGTCTAAGGGTGATAATAACTAATAACGATTGTTCACAAAATATAAAATGGTAGTATTTATATTATACTAAACTAATACTTATTAAACTTGCGCCATCTTTTTAAATAATTATTAATGCAAATATATGACTATCAATAATTATTATTTTCAAATATTAATAATATATAATACTTTTATAATTAAACTATGATTGACAATTATGGTTGATACTCATATTAGGTTTAATAATTCTATGTTGAAGCGCGAAATGATTTTCACGTAAATTTTTGTATGTAAATCTCAATATAAGCTTATTATTTTTATGACGTAGGCGTGGTATATAATAAAAAATAGGATAAAGACTAAGAGAGTTAATAGTGAATAACATCAGCCACAAAGATTTCAATCCCCTACACTAGAGGTCACCAACCTTTTAATACAAGTAAGCTACATTTGAAATTTTAAGTCCATAGTGATCGACATCCCGGATAATTTAGGTTATTAGGAAGATTTATTTGTTTGATGAACAAAACTAAAAGTCCAATCTTTAAATAATAATTATTTGAGAATAATCTACATTATTATCTGATTTTTTTTGAACGATTGACTTATATTCTTAGAAAGATTGACTGTGTGACCCCTGCCTTACACTACGTAAATTATTTAACTTATAATCAGTTTCATTTGATGACTATTCAATCAAAAGTTGAAATTCTTATAAAGAAAAATAATTTATTCTATGGATAAAAGATGGTATTTATAGAATTATCATAATATTGTGGATTAACAGTTAAACTTTTATTATTATTTCTATTATTTTTTAAAGCTCCCACATCGTTGGTTATTAGCTTACTTGTTCTTAAATTGAATACAATTTATAAAATCTTAAGTTTAATTTCAAATATGACAATGTTTGGCTAAAGTTTATTTTGGAAAAAAATATATAAATAGTTTCAGTCTTTTCTTTATTATCATAGAGTTCTTGTTTTAGTAAAAATAAATTGTTGAAAATGATCTATGTTTATGTATTTAAGGCAGTCGGTCACTATCTGTTAGAATATATAATATTGTATTCACATAATTCTGGTTTAAGTTCCTTGATTGATATGATAGGATTGAGTTAGATGAGTAGTGTAAGTGTGTAACTATTCGTTTTAGAATGATTATTACTTCATCTATTATCTTAATACCAGAAGTATATTTCCGTTTTTTAATGTTAAATTTTAAATTTCTAAGTTTGTCATTTTTAATAATTTTAGTTATAGTAATTTATAGTTAGTTATAAGATTTTAGTTTTAAATTTATGATAAACAATGGAAACTATTGTTTAAGAATAAACTCATTATAATATAGTATATTATAAAATAACAAATTTCAATATTTTGTCAATTATGATTTTAATTCATAGCTGCATTATAATTTGTAAACACTGAATAAAATATACAATAAAATAACAGTCGGTGCACTCAAATGAAAATGAAAAATATACAATTGTGGTTTTTTAGAGTAGTATAAAATATCTCCGCTCTATAATTTCAAATAAATATAATTGTCAATTACTATGTGAAAATAACGAGTGGAATGAAGTTATATTAATTATAACATTAAAAAACGATTGTTATTTAATACTATGCGTATTTTTATGTACCTATCGTTTATAAATAATTCATATTTATTTAGTTTTATTTAAATACCTATAAAGCTATAAAATATGATGAATGCTATAATTATTTTAAATTTTACAATTTAGAATTTAGATTGACTCATAATTCCTAGTAATAATATATTTAACAAATAACATTATTATAATACTACAAGTACAAGATTACATTAAACTATACACATAATTATTGTAATTATAATTATTATAAATTATCATACCATATCAAAAAATACTTATCATTCTTAAAAACATTTCCGTATTAAATAAAAAGAATAAACATTGTATTATTTGATGCTACAATAATTTATGATGTTACATATATTTCCAATATATCTTTGTGTAGGTATATTGTATTATGAAGAACGACAGATTATTACTGACGACCATTTTATATGTTTCATTAATTATACCTAATATGTTATCAAACAAAAGAATTCAGATCTTAGATTATTATATTCATTCCGAGATGCTTGAAGTTATTATAATCGACAGATCTGCTAGAATATCAAATTTATAATTACAAGCGAAAAAAAATGAAGTAGGTGGAGAGGTAGAACATTGAACTGGGCACTTACAATTAAATTATGTTAAAAATATTGTAATTTACTTACTTCAGTAATTTTTTTTTTAATAATATTATATGCTTATTGTTATTTTCTGATATCATTAAACAGTATGATAATAATAATGTTTTCCTTATGAACTATGAAATCATCGTTGTTGTTTCTCACCTAAAATCGTATTTTTTGCTAACCGCACTAGAAAATATATTGGTAATTTAGAAAAAAAAATCAAAGTTAGAAATTGTATAAACAAATTTCACCAAAAAAATACAATGCTAGTAAGTTTTTAAGGTGTTATATTAAGTTTAAAAGGTTTCAAATCTTGTTTAATGTATCTATAACGAATGACTTGTTTAAATTATTGTAAAATTATTATAAATATTACTTCTTACATTGTTATAATCAAAATCATATTTATAACTAATGTGCTGTACTAATACAATTTACTCATTTTTTTTTACGGTTTTATAAATTAATTTTTTAGTTACAAGAAAATTAAAATTCAACTTGTTTAAATTTCAGCTTTTTTAAATTCCAAAATCTGTACTTATATATGTATATAATAGCATGTGATTTAACTTAAGCATTTTTAAACATTGTGATAACAGACAAAAAAAAAACAATATAATTTTAACACCAATAAATTAATCTCACTCCACTCATATACATTTTAATAGAACGATTTGTTTAATACTATAATTTTATATTAAAAATGTTTGCATAATTAAAACAATAAAACTGTATTAGATATTTAAAATTTTTTAATTTAGATTCAGAGCCGAGTTATGCATGTTTTTATATAGGTATTGTTTTTATACTTTTGTTACGGACTTTTGTGTTTTCATTTATATTTCTTTAACAAAGAAAACTATTAGGAGTATATTTTTCAAGTAGTAATTTGTTTTGACATTTTTTACCAGTTTTTGAAAATGCCTACCTACTTAACAATGCTCGTTATGAGTTATTCGGTTGTTCTTCAACATTACAAATATTTGTTTTGCTCCCGCGCATTAATTTTGTTGAATATAATGGTTAGGAATATAGAGGTTTTTTTTTTAATATTTATTTTTATTTATAAGAAGTTTTGATAAATCCAAAGATAATGCAATGGATATCATATTAAAAAAAAAAAAAATCTTTACTAAATCTATCGACATTGATCAAGTACAATAATTTATGTGTATTGTAATTAATAGTAAATTTATTATTATACATTTATAATTAGTAATAGCATTTAAAATAATTATTACAGAAAGCGGGTAACTGGGTATCGCTCTGCTATATATTAGGGGGTGGGGTGGACCTCAGACTATGGTAGGTTAAATTTGAATGCAATGATAGGTATCATTGTATACGAAAAACGGTTCTGAACGAAGATGATTTGTCAGTTTAGGATATAGTATATTTAATTATTGTCATATATTCTATTTTGAAACAAATAGTATAGTTTTTATATGTTACTATAGTTACTTTATAGTATTTGTTTATTAATAAAAAAAAGTATTAGGCAACATACGCATAATGAGAGTATGAAATTTAATTTAAATTTTGAAATATTTCGTATAAATTCGAACTTTAAGCAATTATAAAAAAAAATTGTGACTATTGTAACAATTTTGGATTTTTTTTTATCACTTTAAGAAAAACTTATAAGAAACCTTGTATTAAATTTTCAAGATTTTCTGGCCACCCAAAAAATTTTTATCGGCATTTAAAGAAAAAAAACTTAGAAAAGTCGAAAATTTCAATTGTCTATAAGTAGCTTAAAAGTGGTCAAAATATTTTGAAAATTTAACTGTAAAGAGATAAACATAATATAAACATTTGGTGAAAATTTCAAGTATTTACAATAATTCGTTTTTGAGTTACAGTAAAATCAAAAAATCGATTTTGTCGAAAAGTGGTTTTTCGTAAAATTGCCATTTTTCTGTCATTTTTGTTTTGTTTTTCTCGATTTGTTTGAAAATTATTTGAAAATTTTACTTTTGACTCCCCCAAAGTACCAACTAGATGAATTTTCTTATTCAAAGAGGGGCTGAAGTAAAAAATCGGAGCATTATTACTGCTCCAAATGTTGTCGTCAGATACACAAAAAAAAAAAAAAAAACACACATCATTGTAAATTCAATACATTCTTCACTCCGTTCAGAATCTAAAAAAAAAAATATTAATTATAAGGCAGAAAGCGAAATCAGTTATGATATCGAAAACAGTTGAACTTTGTATGTCGTTCTAAGTACACTGAATACGAGTACATATATCAGTACACATGTCGTGTATAAAATATTTCAAAAGTTCATTATAACGTGAACAGCGAACACAAAGAGTTTTTATACTTATTGCCACTGAGTTCTCTTTTATCCAAACTGTTCTCTGTTGCGAATGGAATATATGCAAACATAATGTACACACGCACGTTTAACGATACAATGTTTAATGCATTTTTTAACATTTGGGAAACAATTTCAATGAAAACAGTCGTTCGGGCGTTGACTCAATGGATAAAATGAGCGTTGGAAGCATAATATTATATTCACGCCGTTTTTTTGAATGGCTTCTAAATCCGGCTAGGTAGACACTTTTATTTTACACTGCGAGTGCAGTTATTGTATTAACATGTATATCTTCAGAAATACAAAATTTATCGTCGATTTTATTAAAATGTTTCAAAACCGCAATCCGCCACTGTCTAATGGAAACGTGTTATATTGTTTCTTTCCTTCTGTGTAACATGTTCTAAAGTGCAGAAACAAAAAAAAAATCTTTTTAGTGCTCAGTTGTCGGTATGAGCATATTATACTTACGAGTTATATTAAATATTATACAATATATTGTAGTAAGTACTCGAATAAGCAATACCTATTTTAAAATTTATATTTAAATATAAATTTCATAAATTTCCCATATATGTGTGTTTTTTAGTCCGTAATATTGTTTTATTTCAGGTTTGTGTAGTTCTAAATTTTATTTGTAATGGAACATAATCACAAACGTCTGTATAACTAAACTGAATTTAAACTACTTTTGACTTATATTAGTGGATATTAAAATCATTTAGTGTTATAGTTCATAAACTAATCATAGTTAAACTGTATTTTTAATATGAACATTGATAGGCATTATAAGCAGACAGCAAATATATAAACTGATCATGCATTTATGTGAATGTATAATATTATAATGCGATATACCTAATGATTTGTTTTTATTACATGTTTATTTAAAAATTATGATGATTAAACTTAAAATTAGCAATATTATTACAATATTTACAATCAATTAATAATGCACCTATGTTAATAGTCTTGTAAAATTCATAAAAGTAGCAATTTATTTATTTACTTAATCAATATACATTAGTTATACATTTTTACATTTATTTATATGTATATTCAAAAAACATAAAACAACTAATTTAATATTAACATTATGATTGTTTCATTTTTATAAAGCGTTTCATTTATAATTATATAATCCATATATTTAGGTTGATTCAAATGTAAATGCATTTTTTATTACCTAAATTATAGTTACAGTTTAATCATATTTGATTTATTTAAAAAAAAAATATTGCATTGGAAAATATAAAAATAAAATTTTGGTAACGGTAATAGATGTTTTTTCAATATCTACGTTTATTGACGAAAAAGAAAATAAAGAATAATATTATTATGCTTATAAATAAATTTATACGTCCATGAAAAATAACTATTCACATAGTATTGGAATAAAAGTAACTGAAAAGTAGTAATAGGTACAATAAACAACTTAAAATTGTAGTAAAAATTTGAAAGAATTAATTGTGAAAATATTAACTATGAATAACATAGGATAATAGTTAAAAGATAACTAACACATTTATACAGTTAACATCTGAATTAATGTAATATTTTTTTTTTTATAAAATAGAAATTATGTATATTTATAGGTAGGTATATATAGATATTTCGGTTTTTATTAGTATGTTTCTGACATTCCCATAATTTTAAAATTCTTTCTATGAACATAATTATATGGGCATTGTATAAGGTATCTTGGGCTTGGTAAACATGGTTTAAATAATTCTCATTAACAATTTTCCTAACAAATAATTTACCTATATCGTTTTCTGTTAACTATAACTTATAATAATTTTAATAAATTTAATAAAAAAACACATTTATTTCACACCAATTTACGAGCTATATGTTTAAGGTCTGATTGTAATAATTCAACATCACATAAGTGTTATTTTACTTTTTTTTTTAAATTATCATCTGTTAACAGAAATATCTAATAGAATTCAAATACTTAGATTTAAGTAATTAATGAAGATAACGTATAATATACGTTGATTATGATAAAGACAAAATGAACTGCAGAGATGACTTTAATTTCCTCTTGAATAATGTAACTCATTGAAATTTGAAATTGAAAACGTTGTAAAATATATAAGGAAAAAGGATAGCTAACATGACAGGGATTGTAGACTCTTATTTTAATTGTCTGCAAAATTAATATTCAACAACAAATATAATGATTAATAAACACTTTGTTTAGGTTAATATAGTATGTATCTACTTGTCTTAGTCTCAGCATCTATTTATTGTGATAGTTTACGTTATATTACTATAATTTTTTTCAGAAGTCCTACAAACAAATCGAACGTAATTATTTTTTTTCTACTGTCAATAAATTCTGTTTAATTTAATTTAATTATCCTTTAGAATTTAAACCAAGGACCAGTCAATTTTGTAATGTTAATGAAATATGTCAAATCTTGGAATCCAAACGCCTAAAAACAATATTTGTAACTATTTATTTTTGATATTTTTAAACTTGTGCAACAGTATAATATGGAACTTATGAATCTCAAATATCTATTTTTGAATTGAAACATAAAAAAAAATTGATTATTGGTATTGGGGAAGTACTCAAGTTGTTTAACGATCTGTTTTCAGTTTTTCCTCTATTATTAAAAATGTACTTCAAATTTTCAATTATTAACACATAAAAACCAACTAAATTTTACAAATTAGACTACATTTTCCACCATTAATAACCCTTAAAAATCGATATTTAAATTTTAAAATTGAAACAAATATTTTGCATTACAACAAAATGTCAGACAAAATTATAAAAATTAAAAAAAAAGACATCTTTGTAAGATTAATACCGAATCTAAAATAAAAGTTCCACTCACAGTCTAGAACATTTAAATAGTTTTGTTATGATTAATTTACAGTTGTAGTTGTAATACTTAATATTTTATTATAAATTAAAATTAAAAATTTTGCATAGAAATTAAAGTTTTGAAGGAGCCATTTGACAATATATGTGTATATAATTTTTTTTTGCGTATTTTTATTGAGCAAGCAATATGGTAGTTGATATTATTAGAATAATTCGTATTAACAGCAGCCACTATACACACACACTCACATAATAATTATATATAATATTGAAGATAAATAGTCGCGAATAGTTTTTTTATTTTTTATATTGAAATTTTAAAAATTAATGATCAAACCGTACTTATCGTTTATAATTTACAACTACTATTAACTGATCGTCGTCGTATTTACGAACTTCAATTTATGGTAATATGGTTACATCACGAACTCCGTAGACCATATTATATTTTATTACAATATAGTAATTGCAACTACAGTAATTGTATAGTGTAGGTATAATTCAGATTATTCTAAGTATATAAGAAATACGTTTAACCTCAACCGCTGTTCTTCGAGCGATGCTATTATACATATATATATATATTATATAAAGTATGTGATATGTATTATGAATCATTATGAAAAATGTGCACATTTACATTCGCGTGTGAAGAGTGGCGGTTATTAATGAACAAAAAAAAAAATGAAATAAAAACAAGCACATCAAAAGTCCTTTATTGTACATCTGTGTAAAAATTCTAGAAAATTGCCACCGGTATAGTACCTATTTACGGGCTTTCGGTGGATGTGATGTAATGAGCAATGAAAGCGCACGAAGTGTGGTTGGTTTCAAAGGACTTTTTTTCTCTTTTTATAACACGTTATACGTCATAATATGAACGTTGCTCATTCCGAATGTATTATTCTTAAACTTCCTACATTGCTTCGTTCCTAAACAAAAAGGACGATATTTTTTTGAATCAGTGAACTATTGTGATTTAAAGCACGATGAAACGACAAGTACATAAAGATTTGTGTATTGTTCGAGCGAAAAACTGGGTCAAATGACAGATGAAAATTAAACCAATAAAATAGGTATCAGCTTTTATCTATATTATATAATTATGCATAATTACAAACAGAATTTAAAAAAATTATTTCTTCATCCTTGATTACTTAATATTCATACCACTTTATGATAAGGTAGTATTGACTCAAAAGTCAATAACAATAATATAATTCAATATTAACTAATAATATAATAAATGCAATGTTTTCGCCAAAAAATTAATTCAACCTATCATAATACCAATAATTCCTCACTGTAATATCAATATCAATAATATATCATGAAAATATATACTTAATTTCATAGGCTAACAAACAGATCGTCTCCAATCACAATCGTTTTTGTATACAATTATGTATCATAAAATCAAATTTAACACATAATTATTACAGTGATCTACTTGAAACCTAATTTACAGCATAATGGTACACACTTGTTCACATTTTTTTCATAAATATAATTTGTTTGCAGAATTATGAAAAGAAAATATATTAAAAAGTAAAAAATAATTTGGATTTAGAGAGAAATGGTAGTTAAGAGAAAACATATGATACAGAGAGAAATTCTCATGAATATAACATGATGATATTGATACATTGTATTTTTCCGATAGTTTGTACTTATAAGCAGTGTTAAGTGAATTTAAATAATAAATAAACAATATTTTAAAGCATAAACTAAAATTGTGTAATTTTTATCGAATAACTAGTCACAACACTCACAACTAGTAGGATTATTCATAATTTTAATCAAAAGTAAGTCATAAAATATAAAATATAATAAATAATAATATTATATATTATGAGTATTATTAATTAATAAATCACAAATAAATGTAATTATTATAATTCTTAATGTTAACGAACATTGATATGTTTTTTAGAAATAATATAACTTTTATTAAGCAAATTAATTAATTTCAAGTATGACGTAGGATGGCATGTTATGGTTTTTCTATGTAAGCTGATACGAATAATAACCTTAGTGAATAATCTATTGGTCGTGTGCCCATTAGATTATTCAATAATAATTGCTGTGCAGTATAAACAATTAGATATTATAAAAAATATATTATAATCAAACAAATATAGTTGTAGACATACAAAACGTTAGTAAGTTGTATTGTAATTAATCTAGTGCGATAAAATTGGCCGATTTAGATCAAAATCGACAAAATATTAATTATCTGCTGATTTTTGTACCTATAAATACTACTTTCAAAGATTTTAGTAACCAATTAATTAAAATAAAATACTTTCGTTTTACAACCATAATAACAAAGTAATAGCATACGTGTTCTAATTTATTATTAATATTTTATGGTAATAGATAACACGCTTGATAAAAACTCTAGCTAATTCTATGAATTTTGAACAATTTTTATGTCTAATAATTTATCAATAACTGATAATTTGAATATGTCTGTCTGTTTTTATAATATGTATTTAATAATTGGTATAATATATAAACGTGATTGGTCTATAAAAACGAAGTATTTCACACATATCACAATAATGTAATGTAGATATTCGTTACACTAAAAACTTAATTAATAGCCAAGTATTATACACAATTGATCTGTAAATTAATATTTGTTTTTACTTATTATCTTAGGACGATGAAATTTTCCAAAATATTGTATGCATCGTTACTATATGTATCAATATTGAAATATACAGAATCACTACAGCCAAAAGAAGTACCATTCAAGTAAGTAATTACCTTTTAAAAAATATTTAACGTTTTAAATTAAATTAATATGTTTGTAGAATATATTTCTGCTATTGAATAGTAAATAATAAATACATTAAGTTATTTATCATCGATCAATATGTTATATAGACAAATATAATATTGAATAGTTTATATTGATAAATAAATAAAATTTAAAATTTCATAAATTAATTTACTGTACTTAAATTATATATATATATATATATATATTGTATAGTAGAGTAAACGGTATTATAAAAAAAAATATGTATAATTCTATAATATAATTGCATGGTAAGAGAAAAAACTATTTCAATGAATGGAGCTTAATACTTATTACGTATTATATTATTACGTATAATATATATATTAGAAAAATTTTTACGATTTTTCAACCACAAAATTACTTGCAAATTTTCGCAATTTTGATATATTTCGTATAAATTCGAACTTTAAGCACTTATAAAAAAGAATTGTGACTAACGATTTCGGATTTTTTTTTATCACTTTAAGAACAACTTATAAGAAACCTTGTATTAGATTTTCAAGATTTTCTGGTCGGCCAAAAAATTTTTATCGTTATTTAAAAAAAATATACTTAGAAAAATTGAAAATTTCAATTGTCTATAAATAGCTCAAAAAAAGTCAAAATTCTTTGAAAATTTAACTGTGTATGAAAAACGCTAATATAAATATTTGATGAACATTTCAAGTGTTTACATCGATTAGTTTTTAAGTTATAGCAAAATAAAAAATTCGATTTTTTTGAAAACTGTTGGAAAATGTTTACTTTTGACCTCTATAATGCACCAAGGATATCCACTTTGCCATCGGAAACCACCCCCAAAGTTTGAAATTGAAGCATTATTTCGACTAATTATGCTGTATACAGACAAAAAAAAAACACACATCATTGTAAAATCAATACATTCATCACTCCGTTCAGAATCTAAAATAAATAAATGTAAACTTAATATAAAATTATAGATATTTTCATAAGTATGAAACTAAATAATTTAATTCATTATTTTTATTATAATAAAATGTAGATATAATACAAATATGATGATTAATTTATAAACATTATCATGAATACAAATATGATGATTAATTTATAAACATTATTATGTTTAATTTAATGATTTAATGATTAATATCAATTTTAACATTTAAATGTTATGTTAAGTCATTTTAAATAAAACAAGACTGATCAAAAAAAATAATATATTTTCTAATTCCTCATAAAACTATTGTTCAATCCTTTGTATGATTTTTTATAAAAATTCAGAATTTCTATTATTAACAGAAAAAAAAAATAACAATATACTGCACTTAATTATCTTCCTTGCATCACAATGGTGTAAGAGAAATTTCACTATACTCAGTTACTTACCATTTTTTACAAAAAGATAATAAATCTAGTGTCTTTGAGCTTTATGACCACTACGATTAAAATTTACAACTATTGGGCCTATTCTTTGCGTGATTAACTACACCGTCTACACCGATTTATTTAGTACATTTTTAACGTATTTTATAAATATTATGCACTAATATGTTTTCAATAACTAACATTTTTAAACATTATTTTTTAAATTTTTTTAATAATAATAAAAGATCACCAAAAAAATGTATAGTAATAATATTTTTTTTCTTGTAATATACTATTGAATATATTTGAAAAGAACCTTCTCTTATACCTTGTAAAGTGCTACTCATTTAATAATTTAAGCATTAATTAACTAGTTTTAAACATAAAATAAATACTTTGTATTTAGATTTGAAAATGGAAAATCGGACAAACATATACTTGACCATCTATTGAATACAGATATTTATGACAAGCGATTATTGCCACCGTCTTATGGTAAGTATATTATAAAAATTAAATTGTTTTTACTTTTTATTCAGCTTTGAGATGATTACAAAGTACACAAACGACACTCAATAATCTAATAACAGAATAAATTGTATTGATTCAATTACTATAATTTTTAAATACAAAATTAGTTTGTTGTGAGTAGATTATACATTTTAAATTCGGTCACAATCGATTTTAATATAAATAATTTTGAAATTCGTAATTTAGTTAGGGAAACATACATTTTTAATCCATTTTCAAAAACTCAAAATGTAGTATGGAAATGTATTAAACAATACTGTTATTCTGATACTTTTGATTACATAAAAAGTTAATTATGATTACGAGTTTAATAATTTAAATAGGTGTATATTTTCACTCTACAGAAATTATATTAACTGTCAAAAACTTTACTTATACACATACTATATTTATAAATATTATATTATACGCATACAAGTTTGTATACCTTTTAACGAATTTATATAGCCAGTCAAACGTAAAGAGATGATTAAGTTACATCATACAATATGTGCAGTGAACAGAAAACCGTAATAGAAATATGAAATATGGAATAATATTAATCGTATAATTATATTATTAATAATCGAGGTGGATAATAGATTACGTACACCTATTCATACCTATATTTTATCAAATATTACTGTTGACACGTGTAGTTGTGCTGAAAATTGCACACCGCTCAAACTCCTCCAAGCAAATATTTTCCTCGGTTGAATATTTAAATTCTTAGGTAGGTATAAATATATATGTATACACACATAACAATAGATTCGCCACAATAATGTATGTACATAAAGTGGATGCAATAACAGACTAAACTACTAAATTATTATTATCGATACAATATTATGTTACCTTGTGACTAATTTAAACATAATACATAACACGATTAACTATTATTAATTAGGTAATTGATGGTTTTAGGTAATACATATAATATGGATTTCATAATGAATAATATATTATACTCGGTATATTGTATAAGCATTATTTATAATATAATGTCATCATTTATATTTTACATTATAAAAGTATTTAAAAAATTCATTTTTAACAACACCTCTCATAAAAATTATTATTTTGTTGTCAAAAAACAAATTTACTAGCTTTAACAATAAACTTTAAGTTAATCAGATGCATATAAAGCTAATATTGACGTGTTAGATACAACTATGGGGTTTTGCTAAAAATGCATAGTTTAATAAAATTAAAGTATTCCAAAATACCATAGTCACTTTACCCCTAATACTTAAATTATTCATTATAAATATGTTGGAATTAAATCAGTTGAGAAAGATACTACACTAATTTAATGCACTAAAATTTTCTAAGTTATAAAATCAACACATACCTACGCTAATGAAAGTTACTCAAAATAATATGGAGCCATAATTTATTGATTTAAGTTATTTTCTTTAACCATACATCCTTTTTAATCTTTAGTTAAGTATGACTAATGAATTTCTAGATTGCTTCTAAATTTCTTAACTCTATGTAAGTTTTTCACAAGACATATCTTGTTGTGTGCCTATATGGATTTAAATTACTTAATTTATTTAAAATTATATATACATATATAATGATTGTATCATATATTAGTAGGTGTATTTTTATTTCATAAGATATATTTTCCTCAAACGCAAATGGCCGCGTGATTTACTAAATATTATTTAGCACATATTTTTATAACATTTTATCTCTTCTCGAGTTCATAAATTGGAAGTAATGTCACTGGACGCTCCCTTCCCTTATGTTGTCACATCTAATAATCTATGTTATCTAATTTACTTATTGTTTTTCTTTGTTAATAGATTGTAAATGTCTTTTATAAAAAAAAAAATTATAAAAAGATATATTTACTAGATAATATATATAGGAACATAGTACTCATAACTATAATTTTGGATGAGACAACTTACCCCATGTGTTACAAAATATAATTGAATTATAAAGTTGTAGCATATCTACGCAAACACTTAATTTACAATTATTTATTTGTACTTATCTTTAAAATGTATTATTAATTCAATTATGTACAGTGTAAGGTGACCTTACTTTTAAATTTTAGCTTAATAAGAGACTTATTTTTTTTTTTATATGGCCCTCGATTAAAAATAGTTTAAAGGTCCCAGTAATCCATTAAAATGTATAATATATTTTTAACATACAGATACGTATTTCAAATAGAACACAAAAATATAAGTCTGATCATTAGAAGATATTATTAAATTGTATTAGTAATGTACATTATGATTTATAAATTCTTATTGTGCAATTTAAAATGTATAATATTTTGTCTCAACGATAGTTCCTATTATATTGCAATGTACAATTTCAGTACTTGATAATTGTTTATATCGGTGTTATAATAATACGTAGGTACAACAATATTGTTAGATAACACATTACCTATGAAATAATAATAAATTAAATATTTAAGAACGATTTATTATCATTTATTGTATATATTTTTACAGGTCCTTCAATAGTCAATGTCAGCGTAGTATTATTTACATTGTCATCCCCCGACGAATCAAGCTTGGTAAACTTATAATTATTTTGATTTTTTAAGTATTAATTAAAATACACGATTTGGACATTTATCATGAAGTTATATGAAATTAAAATATCAATACCCACTATACGTCTATAATACCATATAGTTGATATTATTTTGTATTTTGTTATTCATAAATGAAAGTATAGATACTTATCATAAATCTATGTTAAACACCATATCAAATTAGTACATAAATAATAATATTTAAATATAACCCATAATGAACTATTATTATATATATATAGCGATTTTAGTAGCTGTATTTTGAATACTAAACAATAATTTAGAGCTGTTAATAGAGTGTACTGTTATTTTTTTCTCGTAGTTTGTTGAACAGCCAATTACCCAGCTATAAATATTCGTTACCAAGTAGTCGGTTAAAACTTGAAAGTTTAGTAAGCACATAATATAATATCCAATAAAAGAGATAAGTTATTTTTTTTCACTAATTCTTCTTCTGAAGATACGTTTTCTTAGAAAAACAATAACAACGAATGAGTATCATTGTTGTAAACAATGCGAAAAAAACCTATTCTGGGTATGCCAAATTGTCTGTTCGTTGATTTAGGGAGACTAAACGACCATCCGACTTATAGTCGTAAAAAAAATCGTTATAAATTTAGTTAGTGTTTTTAATAATTCATTCAAACTATATAGTCCAAAACAAATTGTATTTGTGAAAGAATATTCATAACTATAACCTAATATTATTGGACCGTTTCGAATAAATCGTCTTCTAAAATATTTCTGAACCAAAAAATAAACACAAAACGGTCTACTTTTAAGCTATAAAACAATATCATATCTTTAGAAACAAATTTTTGATGAGGTCGTGTACGATATTTTTATGACGACGAAAAAAAAGGCATGTATGCAAAAAATACATGATATGTACATTCTAAATCAAATCTAATTATGACGCATATACACGCTATTTCCGTGTAAGTGCATAAAGTGCGTAACCCTTCGTTTAAATTTCGTTCGACAACAATGTCGAGGCGGTACATATATTTTGGTGTTTTAATATTTTTTCCTGCACGTCGGACAATGAGAACTTCTATAACATGCGCGTTTTAAACACTGATGGACTACGCGTTTATATATATATCACGCACTGTCGTCATAGTCCAAAATCGGGCAATTTTCCAAGTATACTCGTGTTGTTTAGTGCGTTTTAGCACCCCGAGGATTAATTTACATAACGGCCCTGTCGGCACTATAATCGCGCATTAAACGCGGAGTACGTATGTAATTTATACGTATGATATTTTCCTTTATTTATAAAACACGGCTGACCGGTATACTTTTACGACGTGCACACACTTAGAGCAGGTATACTCGATTGACGACTCGCCAAGACCGCCTATAGGGTAAACGCAGTGTTTTACTTAGAGCCAGGAGAGAGATTAACTGAGTTTAGAGTGAAAATTTTTCAGATATTTTTGTGTATCCCTATTTTCAATTTCAATGGAATGTCACCTGATGGTATGTTGTTTTTCAACTAATATGCTGAACGACACCTTTTTCTAAAACTGTTAAAACGATTTAAAAAATGCCGCTTTTTTAATTTTGAGAGTATATTAGCTTGTGAAATTATTCAAATGAAGAAATTTGATACGGAAGTCATAAAATGTCAAAAATGGTTAACATAAAAAAAGTTGACTTACAGTGATAATAAATAATGTACCGGCATCCTGTTGAAGAATAAAGTTTTGTAGTTGAATGTTTCGAAATGTTCGTCGGTCTGCGATAAAACATTTGAGGGAACTGAGAAGTGTACAATGCGCTAATAAACGTAATCTTTTTATTATATTAGAAAAGTTAGTACCCATATTATTTTTGCCAAGTGCTGAGCAGGCAAATAGGCGTGAGTGTATAGTTTTATTTATTTGTTTTTCGTTCTCGGTCCCGTAATCGACCATGTCCATTGTTTCACTACTTAAAACATACAATTCGATATCGTTGTGATTGTATCACGCAACTCGTCATTTGTTCCAGAAATACGACATTGAATTTCTGCTGCAACAAGAATGGTATGATTCAAGGCTACAGTTTCCCAATCAGACAGCTTTCAGCGTTCTGAACGGCATCCACCACCAGAGTGACATTTGGCTGCCGGACACGAACTTTCACATGCACGGTGACTTTAAGCCAACCCAGAGGCCCATACGATTTACTCTGAACGTGTACGGTGATGGCCGAGTAGAGTACACAACCAGGTAAAGTTATAGAGATATTATTTACCTGTGCCCATAATTATACATATATTTAGAACAAACTGAAATGCCTTAAAAATCATAAAAAAGCCCTAAAAAAATGAAAATTACTTAAAAATCTCAAAAAGTTATTTAAAATGTATCATTAATAAGAAATTAAAAGGTAAAAAAAAAATAATTCTCGAATATATTTTTTTAATGTGTGTTTTGAACTATGTTTCAATGATAGAAGGAATAAAGAAATATTGTTATCTTCAGTTATTTGTAGATAAGAGACAGCGGTTCTTATTAATTTGATAGATTGTTATTATAACAATAATTAAACGCTCAAGAGTTTAAACAAAATACTTTAAAAGTTAAAAAAATTCATAAAAAATAAAATGTAAAATTTTTCAATAAATTTAAAAAAAATAATTTAATATTTTATTTACTGAATACTAAATGGAAAACCAATGAATCATTTATATATTTTTAAAGTTATGATTAAAAAAATATAGCAAGGGGTATCGTTACAAATATTACAATAAATAAATAATAATAACAATGGGCATAGTATGAATGCGAAACATGGATACTTTACGAAATCGGTCAGAAAATACTGTTTATCCAGTCCAAAAATATATTTATATTGTATATTAATAAATAATCAGTATCGCCCAAAACGTTTTTCATACTCAAAAAGCTAGATTATAAGTCATAACACTTGAAAAAATGATGTTACATCAATCATATCTAAATAAATAATATTAAACATTTTTATTTTGCATATTTTGGGTATAAGTGTATATTTTCTATAAAAACGTATATTCGGCATACTAATCGTACTAGGTATGTATACATTTAAATGTTTTATTTTAATTTTATAATTTTATATACAATTATTAAATAAATTAAATATCTATAAATAAATAAATTAATTAAATATTAATTTGTTAAATAATACAAAAATTAAAAATATTTAAAAAATATATAATATTACGTTTCTGTAGATCATTATTACTATTATTAGTTGGTAGGAAGATAGGTATACTTAATTAATTGCGTATTGGTTAGGTTAGGTTAAATATTATATTATTATTATATATTTAATTATATATCAATAGTTTATATATAATATTACATAGTCAAGCTCTAAACAATAATTTGCTTGTTACACAGAAAAGTAAAAAGTTATTTTATATTTTTATTTGGAAACAGATAGGTACGCGATTTAACATATTTTATACTGTTGTCCATTTGTCCATGTTCAGATAACTTTAATAGAAAACATATTATCGGTTTTATATGTTCGATAAAAAATTCCTACTTCAAACTATTAATTAAAATAGGTTGATTAAAAAAAAAAATTGGAAAAACATAAGAGTAATATAATAATGTTTTATTAGAATTCCATTTACGTATTTTAAATTGGCCCAAATTCAATTTTGAATAAATTTTAAATAATGAACATAGTCTGTTTCTGTATATATATGGCAGTTAATTTCAAGCTATAATTTTTTTTTTCATAGGCGTCATCTGTCGTTGTGTTGTGAAGGATCAATGAATATATTCCCATTCGATCAACCATTATGTACGTTTGCCATGGAAAGTAGTAAGTATAATACATCATAATAATAATCATAAATTAATACAGTGTGTACTAAATAAAGGTATCCTTAATTATATAAAATTATGTACCCAAATTCCGATCGAGATGACGAAATCGGAATATCATAGAACCCATAAAATATTATTCAATAAAGATTTCAACCTTAAGGTGATATTATGTAGTCATCATTTATATTGTTTGAAATGTGTCTGAGAGTCTTAGTTTTAAATTGGTACTAAAACAATACTTATTAATAATATCATACATATCATATTATATTGCATTTTATTACTTGTTATTAAAATTAAAAATAATTTTTACTATGCTGAGATAATGATGTTTGTTCTTGCATAAGATAAAAGTTGTTGGGCATTGGTGATTTTAATCAATTGACGGTAGGTAGGTATGAATAAATTACATTTTATTCGGCCATTTTTTTTTTAATTTGAAAACCTTTTTTTCACAGTATCATATGAGAAGTCTGATTTAATGTATATCTGGAGAGACGATAATTCAGTTTTAGTAAAATCACCTAATTTGAAAACTTCAAATGCTTACTTGGAGCGAAATCGAACTTATGAATGTGCTTCTACTGGTAGTTGGAGAGGTAATTAATTTTTATATCGTATATTAGACATAATATGATATACAATATTTTTATTTTGCTTATAATCTCTATATTTTCAATTATTTTTTATTTATTTCATATTATATTGGATGCTATTTTTATTTTCGTGTATTCATGTTTCACTATTGTTGTACCAAAAAACTGTAACCAACGTTTTAAATATATTTTCATACAAATATTTTTTAGGTAATTACAGTTGTTTACAAGTGGAAATGATATTTAGTAGAGATAGAACGTTTTACTTTGCTACTATTTTCATACCAGGCTTAATTTTAGTTACTTCATCGTTCATCACATTTTTCCTTGAATGGGACGCAGTACCAGCAAGAACAATTATTGGTTTTTATTTTTATATACTTTTACTGTATTTTATTTTTAATTAGAATACTAAACTAAGTGTGATTTTACATATTTTAAGGCGTTACGACAATGTTGAATTACTTTACGACTTCTAACAGTTTCCGTCGGACCCTGCCCGATGTAGCTAATTTGACTGCTATGAATGTTTGGGACGGAGTCTGCATGTGCTTTGTGTTTGCTAGTTTTGTAGAATTCGTAATAGTAAATTGTACGGGGAGAAGAAAAGTGAAATCAAACATTTCAAATAACGCGGGAAATTGCAGTATTTCAAAGGTAAGATTATTTGTTCGTTATTGATAAAACTGCTACACTAATGAATACCTAATTATGTATAATGTTAATTTCCTTATAAGATTATACTAATTGAGTTAAAATTATACAATTGAGTAAAATAATAAACCAAAGTTATACGGAAGCCTGCAGCCTGTTAAAATGAATAGGTATACTAGACACAGGAAAATTACCTATTGAACATGTTTAATCCCATATGCATGGTAGTAAGTTCCATATTTTTAAGGGTTCGTAAGAAAATTTCACAAACAAAAATATATGAACATTGGATAAATAAAATATGTAGTTATAACCAACAACGATCCTTGTCCCGGATCTCCAACAAGGCAAGTAAATGTATGCAGGCAGACGATTTATGCTCGTGGCAAATTAAATTATGTTAATGTTCTTCTAATGTATTAAGATAATTAGAGAGATTGTAAAATTATTATGTATGTTATTAAACTATACAAACAACATACGTGTTTACTGTAAACATTTTATATCGTATTATACACATGCAATCATTATTAAATAATATGCAATGACGCTTAATTCAATAACCACTATAACCAGTCTAAAATTATCATTTAATTTCTTAAGTAAGTAAACATTGTTTTTGGTTTTTATAAGAGGTTGTCTTAGAATGGTAGCAATTAATTTTATTATTATTATTATTACTATCATTATCATCATTACCGATCCACAACTTTACTGATTAAATTTTCTAACTATATGCGTTTCTTTAATCGTGCAGATTCGTGATTTAACTTTACAAACCTCAAACTAGAAAAACAATTTATTTTATTCTCGCCGGCACATTAAAATATAGTGAAAATCATACATGGTAATATAAATATATATATTTCTTTTTATTATTATTCAATGAATCCCGTCTCTTGATTGTTATATGGAATACAATATAAAGCATAAAACCCTTTATTATTCTGTAACGTACGTGAAAAAGTCTGGTAAATCAGACCTCAGAATTTTATAAAACTTGGCACGTATACATTCTTAATAACATGGAGTTGTCGGTTAGTTGGCACATAGACGTGTGTTTGTGTACGCGGTCACTATATATTTCGTTTAAGGGCAACGTGGTAATTTTCCATAAAACCCAATGCACAGCTACTTGGCGTAAAAAAAATGTCACGAATAAAAAGCCATTAAAACTTTTACATCCTCATGGGAATAATATAATTTTTGAAACATTCTTTTATTCCATTAAAAATTGTATTTAATATCTGTATAAAAATAATGTACCCATAAGTACTCCAAAAACTGAGAACCTAGAGTTACCCCGGATCCATTATGACTAAAATACGAGGATAATTATTCATTTAGCATTATATTTTATAGAGTTTAAAAATATGATTTTTATGAAAACAAACACAAATATAATGTAATATTTCATTACAAAAACAAAAAAAAATTAATAATTTTGAAAATAATAAATATTTTTTGAGACGTTTGACTTTCTTTTTAAATTGAAACTATATTTTTTAAGCCAAAAACATCAAATCTTTATTTTAAAATATGTTTACTTTAATTAAAATAATTTTACTCCCCATAAGATTATTAAATGTTGACGTAATTCAATTTGTTTACATATCGTGCAATCTATTCTAGGATTAATATACTTTTCAATAACGATGAAAATAATATTCGACATGTTACTTTATTCTGCTGCAAATTTGTATCAAATAATTATAATAATGGGCCATTTTAAAATTATTGACTACTTTAATGTGTTAAACAAATGATTTTCTAAATAAAAAAAAAATATAAATACCAATTGTTAAGTTGCTTACACTACATATATTAAAAAACAATTTTATCTTATTTTATTGCCAACTTATTTTTTTTGCATTTCTTTATTTACAATACCTGAACGGAAATTCATTCGTTTTAAAAATAAGTTCGTGAAAAAAAGGAGTTAGAATATACATTTTAGATTCTGAACGGAGTGATGAATGTATTGATTTTACAATGATGTGTGTTTTCTTTTTTTATATTTTTTTTTTTGTGTCTGACGACAACATTTGGAGCAGTAAAAATGCTTCGATTTTTGACTTCAGCCCCTCTTTGAAAAGGAAACTGAATCTAGTTGGTACTTTGGGGGAGTCAAAAGTAAAATTTTCAAATAGTTTTCAAACAAATCGAGAAAAACAAAACAAAAATGACAGAAAAATGGCAATTTTACGAAAAACCACTTTTCGACAAAATCGATTTTTTGATTTTACTGTAACTCAAAAACGAATTATTGTAAATACTTGAAATTTTCACCAAATGTTTATATTATGTTTATCTCTTTACAGTTAAATTTTCAAAATATTTTGACTACTTTTAAGCTACTTATAGACAATTGAAATTTTCGACTTTTCTAAGTTTTTTTTCTTCAAATGCCGATAAAAATTTTTTGGGTGGCCAGAAAATCTTGAAAATTTAATACAAGGTTTCTTATAAGTTTTTCTTAAAGTGATAAAAAAAAATCCAAAATTGTTAGTCACAATTTTTTTTTATAATTGCTTAAAGTTCGAATTTATACGAAATATTTCAAAATTTAAATTAAATTTCATACTCTCATTATGCGTATGTTGCCTAATACTTTTTTTATTAATAAACAAATACTATAAAGTAACTATAGTAACATATAAAAACTATACTATTTGTTTCAAAATAGAATATATGACAATAATTAAATATACTATATCCTAAACTGACAAATCATCTTCGTTCAGAATCGTTTTTCGTATACAATGATACCTATCATTGCATTCAAATTTAACCTACCATAGTCTGAGGTCCACCCCACCCCCTAATATACAGCAGAGCGATACCCACTTACCCGCTTTTTTAAATTTGTATTAAAGCATTTTGTTGGAAATAGGAAATCTATAAAATATTTATGGTAACAAATTTACAATATTAAATTTCATACAACTGTTTAGTTAAGTTTTTCACCGAGATTATAAATTGTGAATTATTATATTAATATTATGAATAATAAATACATAAGCTGACGTAGTCAATGCAAAGCCCTTTTATTATAACTATCTAGAATCATGATTTACAATAAAAAAGTAATAAGAATGTACAATATGCTAATAAGTGTAATAAATAATATTTTATCTTTTTTATAGTTAGAAATCCTTTTCTTTACAAGTACATCTGCTAACCATAAAATTGCATAACCAATGTACCGTATTTAGATTATATTAAATTGTGCGTCTGTACATTTTTAATTTAAAATTTTTTTAATACATTTATATTATTTAAAATTATTATCAATTTTATTGTTTTACCTCGGGTTTTATCAACAAATTAATCATTTTATTTTATTAAGATTTAGATCAGAGAAGTATTAAATTGTATTATGTTTAAATTTGTAATGGAATATAATGATTAACGATTATATTATAATAATATCTAAATCTGAACAAGCTGAAACCTATTGTTCGTTTGAGAATGTCTCGTTTAGAATACATTATAGTTATGTTCTACGTATACCGACTGCAAACAAACATGCTTTTTGTGTATATAGAGACATCTTATTTCAATACTATAATATGTTTAGATAGCGTTTATTTTAATAAAAATAATATAAAAGAAAATAATAAAAACCATCTAAAAAATTATGTTTAATCGATCGATTTACGTCAATTACGGAGATATAAATACCTGTTAAAACTTATAAAGCCTTAAAATATTAATTATGAATAGAAAAAATAAACACACACATGATTATTACGGATAGAAATATTTAAATATTCAATAAATTAATTCGCAGTTGAAATTAAGGTTAAAGTTATTGATTAAAATGAATTTATTTATAAATTATAATTCACTATTGATTTTTTATTTTATAAAATATGCATATATTTCTGACTCGTAACAATCAATAATATTACTAAACTATATAAACAAACATTGTTTTAAATTGTTTATATTTAAAAAAAAAAATAAGACTGATAATAAAGTGTTCTCAATGCTATTTATCTTTGTCAACTGCTGCTTTTAGTATTCAACCATTTTGGTTTACTAGTTTTCTTTTATATAATCCATCTTCTTACCTATCGAATGTCTATATAATTAATTAAAGTTTGGTTTTAGATTTTTTATATTACCTTGATATATTTTTTTTCGTATCAAAATGTTTTTATTGTTTCCTCTTTAAAACTTCTATCATCTAAATATTATTATCAATGTTTTCTCGTAAATCATCGTTGGTTTTCATGTCATACGTGCAAATACAACGTTATCATTCTTGTGTAAGAACTTTGTACAGACAACCAAAAATAATATTTATGACCTGAATGATGATAAATAATATAACACTTACTTAGCTGTTGAATTCAAGCATTGATTTATATTATATTCGTGTATGGTTTTTCATTTCTTTTTTATGCCTTTATTCTTACAAGTTATGATGGTTTAAAATTCCATTAGCTGACGATTATAATCATATATAATATCCTAAAATTTTAGCTTATATCATTATATGTTGCCATATATTATATAATCCGAATAATTTCCAACCTACGTAGAATTCTTATTTATAAACAATTACTGGTGTGAGAATACACGAATCGTATAGATGGGTACATTTACGTATATTGAATTTGATATTTACGCGAGAAACATTAATGTTCTGTAATACATAAGAAAATATTTATTACTGGAATTAAAATAATAGTTTGATTTTATTATTAACTGTGACTTGTTATAAGAAATATTGTATTACACTATAACACTTACGAAGTAATTTGTCTTATTATTATTAAATAAAAATTATTTTATTTATCAAAAATAATAAGGATTAAATAAATAATCAATGATGATATTACGTAAAAAAAAAAAATAATAATTATTTTACATTCAATTAAATGTATTCTAAAAAATCTTCCTGTGATCACTCAATCTGTATAATTACTGTGACAGTTGTATTCTCGAATAAGATAAACATTTTTAAACATTTTGTATCTTATGTTTGTAAACAATATATTATAAAATACGATTTGAATAATTACATACTATGGCAGCTAGGACTTCTACTAAATACCACGCGTCGTTACTAGAACTTACCTCACACTCACACATTTGTATTAATTTATTTATCCTATAATGTCTATAATGCATCATTTAAAAAAAAGTATATTGTATTTACGATAATCTAATTTTTTATCGTCAACATTTTTTCCAGACATTGAAAAAGTTCTAAGAGTTCCTATATTTAAAAATTGAATATCAAATAGATACCTATTTGAAACAGATAATTTTTTCGATTTTCGCAGTAATTTCCCTAAGCGCAAAGTAAAATATTTACCAACTGCGAAATATATAGAAGAAATATCGGTGAGTGAAGTCTTAAAAGAACTCCCCTTAGATTCGCCTTTTGAATTTATAAAAATGAAAATATTACACACAGGTGAGTGACAAATGGTCAACATACATAGTATATTTTTTATGTATGTCAACTATATATTTTAAATCGAAAGCGATTTTATTAAACTAAATTATATTAAATCATTCATATGATATAAGTATTTATTATGGGTAAAACTAAAATAAAGTTCACTTACAAATTTGATAAAAATATAATATGTTTAATATAATATAATAATTTTAATATAATACGTTTATAACATTATAGTATTTCAAATCTTTACAGATACTACAATAATGCGAGAAATATTTAAATGATCAATTTTTTTCCAGTGTCTATTTGGCAAGCTTACGCGAAAATCGATTTTGTGATTGTTATATAAAATCATGCGGTCTAGGTTTTTGAGTCGCATTTGTGTCCCGTCCTTGACTGACTATATTATACCAAATTATAAGAGTGCGTATGAATTTGCATTCATTAGGGAAACACTACACTAATAATGATAGGGACGTGTTCCAAAACCGCACTTCCCCTCGTTTCTCGTATTTTTCTTGGTAACGAACAGAAGCAACATAATATACAGACATCGCAGAACAGTTTGTCGTGTATTGTAATTTATAATGCCACATTGCGTGTATAAATTTTTTTTTAAAAGAGGCATCTATAGAATAACTGCGCGAAGATGTGTTTATATTTTATTCAAAATATATACGGTACAAGATATTTTGTATCAAATTCATTCAACAACAAGTGTTTTGAACATAATTCTATGAACGCCATAGACTACTAAAATCCGCTTGCGAGAGCGTTTCTTTTAAAAAATAACGGCTTTGTTCTCTGTACATCTATAATTATATAGAAAATAAAAAACTATATATGTATATATAGATACATATGTTAAGTACATAGGTATATATAATTAGCTGCGGAAAAATAGGTCCCTTTGACCTGCGTCGCGGTTTCTGTAAAAATATTATTTTATGATAATATTTATTGAACATCACAATTTTATTAATTTTAACCGTTTTTGTTAGATATCGTTTGACTTTTGGAATTTTATCATTTTAACGTCACTTGTTAACTTTAATTATCTAAATCAAATTATCATTTATCGTACATCATTTGGATAGAACCCGATTGCGTACAATATAACTTTTTAGAAACATTCGTATATTATATTAGTTGAATGACAAAGGAAACCCATAATTACCGCTAGATTGCGTACTAAACTTTGTCAATTTTTTAATCATTCAATTTACAAGACTATAGGATATGTTTCGTGAATTTCAATTTTCATATAAGACTTGGCGTTTAATTTTTTCCGCCGTTTAACCTTGATTATAATCTATGATTCAAACCAGTCTTTACTTCAAGTCTTTCCCAATCATTTTAATTTTTTTTTCTATGTTTTATATTTATTACAAGATATATTTTATACATTCAACACTACACGGAAAATGTTGGTCATATACAACTGGACTGTCAAATAATAAATATACCTGAATATTATAGGCTATAGGCTATAGGAATGATAAGTAATATGAACTTATATTACATTCAAGGTTAGGCTTTACTAGTTAAAAAGTTTAATTTAAGTTACTTTTAACTAAGTTACATAACAAATTAATTTTTTTTGGAAGTTTCTTTTAACTAAACAAATTAAAATGTGAGCAATGATATCCTGCGATCTCTTAAAAATTAACTTAAAATGTATTTACTAGTTAACTAAATACGGGTACATGGCTTAAAGTTTAAGTATCATAATTATAAATGTAAAATCGTATTTATATATATTATTTTATAATAATATTTTTGTAAGTTTAATCAAGCAAATTATTTAAAAAATTTAATAGTACGTTTTAATCTTTATATTAACATTTAATTTAAATATCTATTTAATTGCACAACTTCTCAACCATACAGTTTAATATCATTGTGTAAAATGTTAGATGATGTATTACCTTTATTTACAAAATATTTATAAAATACATAATTATTTCATATAACTTTGTAAATAGAGTTGAACTTAATTTTAAGAAGATAGGTGAAATTACCTATCTTCATTAAATCAAGACCCTTGGAGATTACACCCTTTATCCTTTGGTACTTTTGAGACTACATCCTTTAATCACCAATTGTACTTCTACTATTTAATTTCAATTAATTCTTTATAAAGTTACGTTTTGGACAAACCTCCTGGGTACTTACCACTCCCTCAAATAATATGCTAGGCCGTTACCTATTTCGAAATTTAATTTCTCCGTCACTGAAATAGCATTAATTGAATATTATTTATATTTATGATATGATGGACATTTAGTTCTGTAATTTGATTTCGATATGAAATGAAAACATATCTAACAAATCTAAAATTCAAAAACAAAAAGAATCGTGTATGTGATTAATGTAGCTTATACCTATTTTATATACGTTTTGAAATTTTGTATTTTATTATTTAAATACGCACATAATACATACAGATAAGTACTAAGTATGACTTAAGAAATAAATTTAGAAAGATTTGACATTATACGAAGGTACAAGGGTAATTTTATAGAAAATTACGTATTATACGTACATTCAGTTTAATCCAGTGCTATCCTATGCTTTATATGTGACCTCATCATGATTTCATGACAATGGTATAACTATAAGCTAAAAAAAATACATTTGTTTTCTAACTGAATGAATAAGTTTTTACCAGCAAACACTAATAAAACATTCACGGTAACTTGCAAAAAAGACGAATAAATTTTACATCAAATTGTTTTACGTTACGGCTGATTGTGGACTTTTTTCTAAAACTAAGTTTATTTAAGGGTCGTTTCATATTTAAATAATAGTTTTAGTTTAGTCAAACAATGGATATCATAAATAAATATACTTTGTAAATAACGTATAATTTAATATTAACTATTTGACATCCATCATAGTTAATTCGATAAAACTGTGTTAATTGTACGATTCTTTATATATGCATAATATATATTGTATACGTATTAATTGTATATAAATTGTATATATTATACATATGCATTGCTCATTAAAATAATATATTTTATATGATACGTACCTTTATGTATAATAGTTATGCTTTAGGAAATAATAACCTTAGCCTTTTAAGTGTTTGCACATTTTACTAATTGAGTTCAATTTTGATTATTTTGGAAATATACACTGCATTATTTGATAATTTAAATTAGGTATCACGTTAATGAATACTTGTAAGATGATAATATTACACCTACTATACAACAAACATATTATTATAATTTTTAGGTACCTTATAAATATGTTTTCAAAATAATTGTGAGATAGATAAAATGTTGATCTGTACAAGCGCATGAGGAGTGTGAAGATTAATTAAAATAGTTTAGTAAAATATTTTATTTAACATTTATAGTGGTATTAAATGGGTCTTATGAGTAAATATTAATACTGTACGTGTCTCGCGTGACATTTAACCATATTACTACGTAATATAGTCGAAGAAATACAAATCATATTCATTCGACACATCATATATATGTGTATATATCATGATAATAAGTTTTTGAGGTAAATTATATCAAGCTGTACACAAAATCGTTACATAACTCGAATAATATTATGTTGTTTTTTGTCTGTTAAAAAGTGAAATATACGAGTATGCTGTAGACAAACGGTTGAAATATTTAGGTTCTATATATTGTATAGTTCTGATAGCCTAAAAACTCTTAAATTTTACATTAAAGACAAAAAATTAAATAAATTATATGAATTAGTGATAAATTTAAATTTAAAAATAATTCAATATTAATAAACAACTATTTAGTACTTCAAATTATTTTGATATTCTATATTTTATTATAGAAAAACCAGCAATTAATGTTATTAATTGTTCACTATCGAATAGAGTAAGTAACTAATTTGTACCAGCAGTAACATAGATATATCGATATATGTAACTATAATATTAATAGATTAAAAACATTTTTGAAATAAAATTAAAATATTATACAAATAAGCAATAAGCTAGTACCTACCAAAACATTAAATACATAATAACATTTAACAACTAATACGGAAATATAAATTTTAAAATCTAAAATTGTTTATAAAAGAAAAGCTTTCTGAAACACGACATTAAATAAAAAAACACCCTCATACAAATTTAAGCAAGGTATGATGAAAAAATAAAAAATGTTGATAACATTATGTATTGTTTTGTAACAAAACAGTTATATAGCTTAATGAGCAATGTATAGTATTAAAAAAAAAATCATAATTTTTACTCAAATATTATTGTTTTTTTAATAAATCAAAAATTACAATCAATGGCTGTATACATATTTAATAATACGATTCGGCGCCCGAATAGTTGGTTCGTTAAGTACTGCGGTTGATCGAATTAAATTTAACAATAACTCTATTATATAGTTAAATGTATAGTATGTATATACTGACGTAAAGTAATAAATAATCCTATTAAAAAATAAAACAAAAACAAAATATATAGTACAACCTTCGTCCGTTCTGTTTGGCCAAAACCGGAAACGCTTGCACCTGCGACGAATGATCACACTGCAGTCGCTCGTGTGCCGTGAAATATGATTCGAACGTATCCCACACGGATTCGCTGGCCGTTGACAGCTGTCGCCGGATAACCGAAACCGATTACAAAACAAACGTACAGCCGTGTATTTTTTTCGTTTCGGTATTTCCGACAAACGGCCCGGGTAATATAACTGCAGATGGTATTAAAATAGCGAATTAGGTCGATTTGCGCGTGATGACTGCAAAACGCGTTGGGCAGGCTCAACATAGCGCTGGTCCAGAGATAAATTTTGATCAAGCAGCAAGGGATGACAAATCGTGATTAAACCATCCTTGCCCGACGAAATTTGGTGGTATTGCAAATACTTGACTAATTTTTTTTTACTCATTCATTTGAAAAAAAAATTATCAGTTTTTACAGATCTTTTATTTCATCGTATTGGTACAAATTAAAATAAAACACATTCATATCTGTCATATAAATAAATTAAAAATAATATGATTTGCATTTGTATTTATTAAAGATAAAATAGAAGTCGAAAATTATTAATTATAATTAATATTATAATATTATAGTTATTAATATAATCAATTTTTTTTTATTCACGCAAATTTTAATTATTCATTAAAATAGTATGACTGAATTTAATATATTTATTTAAACTAATGTCTCCTATAATATAATAATAGTGTATATTATGCCTTGTGAAGAAGTAATACTTAAATATGTAATCAAGGGCACAACTAGGGGCCAAGGTTAACTTGGGGCCCCAATGATAAGTTAAATCTGAGGCACTATAATTATTAAGTATTTGTAATAACTATTTTTTTTTAATATTGACTAATGACTATTGATAATTAAATGTCTACTACTCAATTTTCATTTATTATTAAAGGAATAATATCATGTGCGCATGGTACATGGTTAATTTATAATAATTAACAATAATAAATTTACATAGTTTAAATTATTGAAAAATAACTAAAAAAAAAAAATGCATCAATGAAAAAATAACCAAATCAAGTACTTACCGATTTGACAAAAGCTATTAAGTAGTGTACGTGGAACAAATATTATAAACATCCGGTATTCTTATTCTGCTCTGCAAATCTGGTATCAAATAAGTTAATAAGTACAACTAACCTTATCATTTTCTCTTTAAAAAATGCTTTTAAGCAGTTTTATTTTATTTTATAAATAAAGTCTGTATATTGTGTTAAATATTCACTATAAAATGTTAGTCATTAAATATTATAAATTATAATATTTTGAATATAAGTATTTAACTACCTAAGTAAATTAACTTTTCTTGTTTTGACTTCACAAAACTAATTAATGATGTGAAAATGATGTGATTTATATCTAAGTGATAAGATTGATTTTTAGATACTTAAAAAACAATATTTGATAAACGATTTTACCTTATAAATTTCTTAAATAGATGTTTCCTCAGCCAATAATTTGTAGTTTATTTTAACAATAATGTTAGTACTGTTGATAGTTAAATATACAAAATACAAATTATTTTATATGAAAAAAATATTATGAATATAACTATTTATTTTTGGTGACTTGACTTTAAGATTAAAGTAAATTAATTTAAGAATTACAAAAATCCACGATATATGGTAGATATATATACAACAATAAATAAATGACGGTATAATATATTATAGTAAAATACTAATTATTACTTTATTATTACTTTGAAATACAAACAGTATAGTATCAAGCTGCATATTGATTATTATTATTACCCGTTGAACAAATTTTGTTGATAAATTAATCAGTAGTTGATAGATCGTGCTTCCAATTAGAGCCCGCTTAGCTTTCTTTTAATATTATTTCAGATAAATTCTAATAAATTTTATAGATTTTCACGCCCTCCGTTGCCTCCATATATATTTTATAAAGAACTAGACTATGAAAACATAGACACACACTACCACATTTTTTAACGTAAGAACGTATGGCTGGAAGCATATTTTGAGATATTTGTTATGCACGCAATTTGAAAAAAATAGACGGGAAATTTTCATTTAGCCACTTCAACAAAGTAATGTGAGAAAAAGATACAAAATTATCGCTGGGTTTACATGAGAATTTCGTACGATTTATGTGCACACCTTGAGGTGACAAAATCTATTCTATTGCATATGAAAAATGAAAAATGAAAAATGCAGCGACGTCGTAACACCCAGAAAATAATATTATGCGGTACGAACGCGATGAGAAAAACCGCGGACGATGAATTCCCAGTAGGGGTTAACACTGCTGCAGCAGTATTTATGTATAGTAGTAATATAAATTACAATTATAGTTACCGTGACAAAGAAAAAGAAGGAACGTCTTTTGGTTCTGCACTTTCGTATATACACATACATACAATATACATACACACATACATACATAGTACATACATATTATAATGTATAAACTATATAGCTTTTATATAAGTACTGTAATAGATTTATATAAGTACTGTAATAGATGTGTAATATTTGGTGAAACGATTACGGTTTTACCAACCATCGTGCACATCTAATAATTATTGTAAACCTAGATCTTATATTGTTTGTCTATACTTTGACTGTAAATATTTGCTTTGAATTATGCTTGAGAATTGATTTTTTTGTAAAAAACTAAACCATTTATACGGATAAAAGAGCAAATTATAAATAAATTCTAAAAAAAACATAATAATATCTAATTCAACTGTGTCGATTACTATAAATTATAATTTTAACTTGTAAATAATTTCTGAACGTATGAAAAAAGTATGTTGTAACACTCATGGGATGAATAAACGACCTATTTTTATGTATAAATAAAACGGTTTAGTATTATATTTCATATTTTCTAGCATTATTTGTTTTCATAGGTATGTGTAGTAAAAATGTTCATATTATGTAATCATACTTTATACCGAAAATATAAAATACAGATTTAAATTATTTCATTATACTTTAGCATTTGGTTAAATTTGGCCTAATTTCGATTAAAAATACGTTATCTCAAATACTTAACTCCGTACATTTTTAATATTAGTGTAAATTGACTAGTTAAACACATCATTTAGTTCACGTATACTTTTTAATTTTTTTTTTTTTTTTAGCAAGTAATGAGCATTTTGAAATGTTAATTTTTTTAAATAAAATTGAATATGTTATTTGTTAGTAAGACGGCGACAACACATATGATGTGACGTCTTTTTAAATAGAAATAATTTCCAAGAAAGTTCAAACAATAGATACAAAGACAATTTTTTAATACAGATATAAAACTAGTAACTAGTACTTATAAACTTTATCAATTCCTTTTATTGTACCTATCATAAAAATAATAAAATATACTATTTATTCTACATAATTGATTGAAAAAATAATATGTTTAAGTGTATAACTAGTTGCAATGAAACAACATAATAAAATGTACTTACCTATTTATTATTTATTATCACACTATTTGTTTTGAACAATATATTGAACTACAAATATCGATACAGTATACGAAACCGAATATGTGTAATTTAATACAAAACTGTTACGATTTCCTTTTTGAAAAATCCTACAATTATATACTGAAATTATGTCATAACAATTAATACAAACAGATATTTCAATATATCTTGTGTTCTTTCCTGGAAGTATCTTTTTTGTCAGATTTTAGGAGTTTCGTTGAATTCAATCGAATATTATATTGTTTTATATTATTGAAATTAATTTGAAATGTTTACAATTTAGTTTACAATTTGTCTGTAATCGTAGAATATATTGTATTTTATTATGTATTTGTGATTATTTTTTTTATCGATTATTGAATTAAGTACCTATTATATTATTGAATCCAAATTTACAGCAAATTTTATAAACAAATTAAAATAAATTTGTTAATCTAAAGAAGATAGTCTTTTTATCACAATATATATTGTTGCTGTTTAGTAAACAAGATTTAGAAATGCCTTACGGCAGAAAAAAAAATTACAAAAAGATAAATTGTATATTTTTCCAATATATTTTACATATAAAATCACCATCAAACAAACTTGAATTCCTAAAAAGGATAATATAAAGTTGTCATGGAAACGAAATTCGAGTAATGAAACGTGTTTTGTTTTTTGAATCATTCACCATTTTATGATACTTAGAACCTTCGGGATTAAACCACTACAGTGCACGATGGTGTATATACACAGCATATATTATTATCCATATACTTAATACTATATATTATAATAATATAGTCACAGTTATTTTTAGTGAATCTACAACAACAATGTAGCTTAAACAATTCTATCCGTGAAAAATTAAGTGCAATGTACATACATTACAAATCAAATTAATTATAAATTGAATTCGTACATAATATATCTATTAATGCGAATATAATAATTTATAAAAAAACAAATATTAAATAAATGCACAATAATAAAACATTAAAATCATAAGTTTTGTATTAAATGAAAAATTAAATGTTTTGAACAATACCTCTTGAAAAATGTTTTAATGACCTGCAATCGAATTTGTTACGCATGTTTTTTTATTCTTTATTCATTATTACGAATCCCTAAACTTTTTGTAGAGGTTTTGGCTCATCAGTTGTCGCCGAAAAGAAATAGATGGAAAAAGCTTTCAAATAATAAATAAAATATTTAAAAACACATTGTTTTTATAAATTATTTCTTACATTAAATAGTCCTCACTTAACTTTTCTGTGATGCATTTCTTTCGTACAAATGTTGAAAAACCATTTTTAATAAATATGTCAAAAAATTTATTTCTTTTTAGAATTTCATAGAAAAAAAATAGTATGAAAGATATTTAAAAAAAAATATAGGTAATAAATAAATTTAAAAGGTGACTTGATATGAAATATACAATTCCACATACAATTTATACAATTTAATTAATGTAACCACATAATAACTAATAACACAACGAGTATTATGCAAGCTGGGTTCGTATAACATTATGATTCACCATTTAATTTTTTTCATTTCACAAAAGAAAAAATCAAAATAATCTATGACGTGTATGTAAATGTTTTTCGGACACGTGAATGCATTCACAAAATCCGCATCAAAATATCATAATATTACCCGCGATAATCAAATTCTAGATTTTAAATTCAGTAACGGACCATGCACGCACCGGTTAAAAAAAAGGCATACAATTATATGTGCATAGCGTGCTAGTGGACTTCGCGATAACGTTGTACCTGCGCGAAACTGCGACCGACTTGTGCATAATATTATACTTATTTAACGGGGTATTTGATCATGTACTCGAAAACGCCGCTCCGACTTGCCGTGCAAATCGTTGTCGAAAAACATGCGATAATATTATGATTACAACAACAGTGCAAGTGAGCCAAAACTGCTGTTTTCTATCCCTCGAATCGTGCCCGGCGGTCTGGTGCCTGTACAAACCAGTATTATGATGTTTGATCGAATTCCGACAACCACCTCTGCGTGTTTTCTCACGATATGTGATAAGTCTTGGAATATAAAATAATTTCCATGACTTACAAATGATTGGAGTTAATAAAGATAACATCTATAATTTTATTGAATTAAGTAAATTGCAATGAATAACATCCATAGAATGTGAATGACGTGTATTTATGTTAAAATAAATAAAACTGCTACATAAAAAAAAAAAAAAACGGTTAAGTGAGTATCGCTCTGCTGTACATTAGGGGGTGGGATGGTACTCGGACTAGGGTAGGTTAAATTTGAATGCAATGATAGGTATCAATGTATACGAAAAACGATTCTGAATAAAGATGATTTGTCATACTAGGATATATTATATTTAAATTTTAAATATTGTCATTTATTCTATTTTGAAACAAATTCAAACATTTAAGTAAAAGTTTCAAGACCCTACGTTTGGTAATTTTTTAAAAATAACAAAAATCGAAAATTATTTAGTAGTAAAACGTTATTTTACACGTGTATTTTTGATTTCAAATTAAAATTAAAATTTTAAACACTCGTAACATTTTTTAAATTGAATAATTATCAAACTTTTTTATAATTATTCTTATGGACAGCATAGTATTAAATTTTCAATTCTTAACTTTTAATAGTAAAATATTTATAAATTTTTAACTACCAAATAGTGAAAAATATTCATGATTTTGACGAATTGTTGTCAATATTTGAACTTCAAATGCTAATAAAAAAAAATTGTGCTCATGTATTTTTATAATTATTGAATGAGAGTTAGAACAAGTTATGTGGACACTCCAATTAAATTTTCAAGTAATTTGTCCCAGCTAAATTTTTTTTATCAACATTTATAAAAAAAAAATAAAAATAAAATTGATTATTTCAAATGCCTATAAATAGCTCAAAGTTCTTTGAAAATTTAACTGTGTATCGATAACGCTAATATAAACATTTGGTGAAAATTCCAAGTATTTACATTGATTAGTTTTTGAGTTATAGCAAAATAAAAAATTGATTTTGTCGAAAACTGGTTTTGCGTAAAAAAATCCCGTTTCTCCCTCATTTTTTTAGGGTTTTTCCCGACTCATTTAATAAATATTGAGAATTTTTAACTTTTGACCCTCTTCAAAGTACCAACTAGATTCAATTTCCTTTTCAAAGAGGGGCTGAAGTCAAAAATCGTAGCATTTTTGCTGCTTCAAATGTTGTCGACAGACACAAAAAAAAACACATATCATTGTAAATTCAATACATTCATCACTCCGTTCATAATTTAAAACTATTTAGTGAAATAAAAAATACTCTAAGATTATAATTGAATTGTTGACCATGATTCATATTTTTTAGTTTTATATTTTATATTAATTATTATTATTCAATTTCCAAGAGATTTGCCTCTGTTTGCTCCGGTCACCAACCCCTCCAAATTAATTTGAAAAAATAAAATGAATATTATGATATTATCCAAGCATGTATACCATGTTATGAACTTTTATGAATTAGCTTTCAAAATAGGTAAAACCAAAGGAACGAGTCAAAATTATAGAGTGTCAATGCAGTGTTGTAGGTGGGTGGCTGCGTAACTATATAATATATACTATAATATGAATGAAATGACACGAAACATAATTAAACGTATTAACTATAATTGACGATTGGGTAAAAATAAACTATTTTAATCGCTGTTAATAATATTATAAGACAATGAAAACTAAAATACAAACTTTTTGCTTTTAAGTATTATTTTATTAGAAAAAAAAATTTTAATACAAGATTCAAAACAATTTTTTGAATCAGTAGTACCTATAGTTTATTGTAGCGTACTATAGGTAAGTATTGGTAATTTAATTTTTGACGAAATTGTATTATGTGATTTATTGTTTTTATTATACTGAGGTTGGACCATAATATTGCATAGGGTACTAATTATTGTAAGCTATTGAAAAAAAACATCACAAAACCAAACGAAATGACGCAACAGAAAATAATAATTAGTTATTCGGTATACGGATAATCGATGCAGTTAAACGATAATATTTTTAATTACAGACCGCCCTTTGCGAATTTTACTCGTGGAACTTTAGTTTGTTTTAAATAATATCAGAAATGGCTTGTGAACGGACACACCCTGCTGAGGGCTAAAAATAAAAATAAATATATCTACGAATGATGACGACGACGATGATGATGATGATAAAAATAACATAAACTATATTGATTTAACAGTTATTAAAAACACACTATGGTTTATGTAAGCGCAGAGGTTAAACGTAATTCGTATTGATTTTCATTAATTGCTAATATTCCGTCTTTTTTTCATCCTAATAAACTACACGAACGTGCCAACTGTCGCAACTCGCAGTACATTTAATTTCTTACATAAACACTAAATAGGTATGAATATAACTGTTTAATTTCAATATAATTTAATATTTATTGATTAGTTTATAGTGCGTGTAATCTAAAGACGGTTATAGCACCGAAACAAAACCAAAAAAAAAACACGGGAAAAAATTAATTTTCAGGAAATTAACTTGTATAATTTTAATTATTGATTTAGTTGATATATTGTTATACGGTGACAATAAAAAAATAGTCTAATAAATTATGTTTTGTTATATTAAGTGTAATTAAAATTTTTAATTTATTCAACGAACATCATTTAGATACATTTTTAAGTTTGTTAAATATTAGTTCTATCAACTTGTGAAACTTTATTTATTATTTGATAATAATCAATCGATCATACGAATGAAGATTATTTCTTCAAATGAAGGTGGTCAATTATTTTATTATTTATATTTGTACCTAGTACTAGTAAGCATACTTAAATCTTTCATATTTTATAAAATATCAAATGATACTAAAATTCCATGTCATTTGCATGAGCTTTTATTTCCAAGAGTTTATTTTTTGTGGAATTTTTCAACGGTACACGTTTGCAGATGATCATTATCGAGGCGACCCTTATAAGAATACAATTGCGGACAGTTATATAGGATAACAATGGACCCCAAAACGATATGATTGTAAACAAATGTCGTTAAATTTATAAATAATAACTCATGGATGTGGAAATGCTGATCGTATTAAATGTAAACTTACATTACTTTATAAGTAATTGCAGTTAAATAGATACTTAAATAAATAAAATAAAATACCCATTTCATTTGACAAAGTATTTATATTAATTTTTTTCTGAAAAATTGATTTGTTCTTCACATGTGTGTTTCTATTTTATTAATACTAATACAAGTTTTAGAATTAATCATAATATATTTATTATTATTAATGTTGTATTATCCTAATTATCCAAGACGTTCAACCACTTCGCCACTTTTCACTAAATTTCGTTTGCAATCTTGTGAATTTTTTGGGTACGCTGGTACATGGGTAATAATATTTTTTATCATAATATAGTTGTAGTCTAGAATCGTGTTACGAATAAGGTAAAGCGTCTGCAAATCTGCAATCGTGTTTGCTCCACATTTTTACTGACTATCCTTGTAAGTACCAAGTGTGCCATTTAGATTTTAGAGGAAGGCATAGGAGCTATGCTTAAATTATCTATATAAATAATGATTTCTTTCAGAAATTTGTATTTAAGTTTAGAGCACGGACTAAGATATATCTTAGTCCATGGTTCAGAGTGTTTATAAATAATAATAATCACGGCCTCTTGGTGTGCTATAACATTAAGCGGTCAGTGGTCACACTGATTGATTTACGTCTGTTCATGATGTTGATAATACAATTTTTAAATAAGTAGTACGACGCTACTTAATTTCCACAGAGAGTAAAATATATAATTTGAAAATATAATTAATCAACGAAGAAAAAAATTTAGATTTTGTATTGTGGAAAAAAATATAAATTTGTTTTTAATTGTTTAATACAGGCACATAGGCAACCCACAGCCCGTGGCCCTCGGAACTTTTTGGTTTGGGCCACCAAATATATTTCATGGTGTTTAAAATTTAAATTTTATATTTTAAATTGATATAAATTTAATTTAATCATGACTTTAATATAACAATGTGCACATCTCATGACATAAACTATGATCAAGAACGTAATCTAATCGTATATATCGAAATATGTATATAATATATTATATTTTTTAATATTTTATTTTGTATGCGTCCCTCAATGAAAAACTGAAAAAAATCATGACCGATGTAGGTAAAAAGGTTGCCGACCCCTGGTTTAATATAACAATTTATTTTACATTTTTAACTACGAATTTTACATGTAACATGTTTTTTCTCCATATTGTCCAAAGTGGTAAATAGTAAAAATTTAAATTTTTGTAACAAAAGGATATTTATCTTCCTTTCAGGAGACGAATCGCTACTGGTAGGTATAAACATAGAGACTCGAAAAATTATTGTTCTTTTCGTTTTATACGCGAGAAGGACGCCGCTTATCAGGAAAATAAATACATCATATTATACTAGAACAATTGTTTCGTAACGGTTAGGTTGAATTTTTATTTAACGGGATGACGATAAAATGAAATAAATAAACGGCAATGAAACTATGACTTTCACATAACGTTAATGGTGACGATAAGAATAATATAATATATTTTATAAGAGCTAATGCTGTCCCTAATCGCGATACATTAATGTTATGTCTCGCGTAAAGTTTTCCGAAGATTTTACAACGCACTATCGATGTGGCTAGATCTCGTCAATAAAAAAAATTAATACGATTAAAATAAGTTCGTAGACATGATAACGCGTGGTGCTTAACGGCTTGGTTTAAACTAAAATATGGCGCATATACCTACATTATTATTATAACGAATTGTAAGACGGTTCCGTTTTACGCGAGGAATTCACAACAGCAGACGATGGTGTAGTTAAGCTGTCTACACAGTTGTAATGATGACGATCAGATGATGATGATGATGATGATGATGATGATGATGATATGGTTGTTATCATCAAGTACCTAGGTAGGTTTATAGTCGAGTGTACGGTCGACTACAACATAACGATCGTATCGTCCCCAGTGGTGAGATATAGAACGGTATTATTACAAGTACGGAAATTGTACGCAAACTTGACATAACTATACAACATAATACAAAACACCCAGACAATTATAACATTTATATTTCAATTTAAAAACCGGTGATTAATTGGTAATTTATTTGTTATGAGTTTATGAGTTTATGACTTGAGACTTCTGATTAAAACGTGTTTATTGCAGTAATATTGATTTAAAAATATGCCCTTTAATAAACAATGTTCCATTAAACTATCTACGTTAATATATTGATAAACGTGTGATAAAATACACATAGATACGTATTAACGTATTATAAAGTTTGATTTTAAATTTATAATACATGTGAAAAATGTTTTAGTATTTTTGATAACCAATTTGAACTTATTATGGTTCTTTATATTTTATACGGCAACAACTGACAACGTTTTTTTATAATGACCATCCCTTGACGAGTGTCGACAATCTCACCACTGCACGCACTTGTTTAAACTTTAAATTATTTATTAAATAATACACTTTATTGGTTTAATGTTCATTCGTCGAAAACGTTCACAATAATAAGCTTTCAATACAAATATCATCCAATCGTATTGAGTGTGAATATTCTATAGGATCGCCACGTGTACCTATTAGTATTGTACACAATATAAATGACGCGATGAAACCGTCTAATTTTGAACATCCCGAGAAAATCCATACAATATAATTCATTCGTATTATAATATGTAGGTACATGTAGTAATATAATATTCATCGTTTTACGAATAGGTATATAAACAGTACCGTACCTATGTATAGAATATTCCTTCATCATCGTATGCATGTGGACCGGAATGCATTAAACATTAGTCTATTTTCCGGATTCGGCGACGAACAATAATATGCGTATGTGGTAGTGGTAATTGTATTTTCGGAACATTCCGACGATTGTAGTAAACCGATAATTTTCCGCTCAATTTCTCTAGCTGAAACGTACCAGGATTAACTATTATTAAACATAGTATATATATACACACTACACACAGACGTCTGATGTGCTGTGTGTGTGTGTGTGTGTGTGTTGTGTGTGACTGTCACAGAAACTCGTTGACCCGATTAACCCATTCCAGAATCAGTCCCTTTCAGACAAAAATACGTAGGTACCTTCCGAATTACAGCTTTATATATAATACAGTATTGCGCGTGCGTGCACGTAAATAACCGTGTTTGTGCGTGGCAGACGTTTAATTTAATTTAATTCAATATCAAAATTATATATCAATTCGGAAGTTTGTAATAAGTCGTCGAGGAAGGGTCACCAAACTTTGTATACAATGAAGACGGTCCTAGAATTATATTTTCTTTTATTATATTATTGCTTATTTAATATTAATGACAGAAGAGCAGAATGCTGAATTATACGTTAGTTTAATATAATATTATATAGAACACGTACGAATACACGATGACTATTCACGTGGATGAACCTGATGAACAATAAATAATAATTATCAACAATCAGATAAAGGACGAACAGATCGGATCAATATATGACAATATTTATTACATTGCTTATTACAGATGTTTTCGATGTACAGACAAAATTATATTTATTTTACGACTTAATGTAAAAGTTTATTTTTTGGAACCCTAAATAAAATTATCGAGAAAAATGTCTGAATGCTAAAAACATAGATTTTAACAAAATTATTCAAGTCAATGCAGATTCATACTATTTTACACATCATGCACATGAGTGATTCATATAGATTGACGCGAATTTCTTGTACAATTAGTTATAATATATTAATAGTATAAACCATGTGAGTAAAGCTGGTAATTCTTACATATTTAGTGATACTATTTTACAATTAATCTTCAAACAATTTTATTTTTTTCTTGAAACATAGACTGCATACAAATTATACAAATTGGATACCAAATTATAGCTAACCAGGTATAGGTAGTACGAAGTTTTAGATTCGCTAACATAAATACTATAATTTCACCTGCATATAATATATAACGTAAATGACGGCATACGACGTAATCGGATATCGTCGTATACATCAGTAACATCAATAATATATCTAATAAGAAAAATCGTTATTTACGGACGTCAGTGGTATAGTGAAATTGATTATCGTAGCACTTGTCAAAAGGAGTGATTTATTGGTTCTTTGTATTTATTGGTATAAAATTTAATGCTTATATATAATTTTATTATATTTTTATACAATTTTATTAATTTGTTATTTTATCTATGAGCTACCAAAATAGACGTCATTTTGCTTTGATTGTTTTTGTCAACAATATTACAGTTTAACGGAAGGTTTTTGGTTGTATGTCGAATACTAGGTATACACTTCAGAGGAGAGAACTGTATTATTTTTTTACGTTTTTATCTTGTTCAATAATTATCATACATAATATTATTGTATAGAGGTTTGTTTGTGTCTCCACAGTCAACGCATACAAGTTAAAAATACATTTATAATTCCAATAACTTAGGTATTTGGTTATAACTTTTATCATATGTGTATATTATAATATATTACAAATTGTATAGTATTATTTATATGATATACAGTGAAAACTCAGTAAAAATAAATTAAAACATAAAATATTTGTAGTTCTTATTCCTGCGAATCTGATTAAAAAACCAGAATTATGATATCTCCACTATTTCAGGAGATATCGCAATGGGTAAATTCTCGCGGGACACTGTATATTAATTTTTAAGTTATATTAATATAAATATCGGAAGCTAATAAAAATAAACCTTAGGTATTATATACGATTGGGACGGTTACACCGCGATCATCGTCTATCGATATGTTATGCAAGGCACAGTTAAAACATCATTATAGTTGTAGATGCATTGGTTACAATAATGTAGTTGTGACCACCAACATGGTAAAATTAAATTTCAATAAACGTCTATCGGCGCAGTTTGTATCTTTTATATTATATTACATTATAAAAAGTTATTTAAACGGTATCATTTTTATTGAGCGTTTAATGGAAACAGTATAAAACCACAACAAACGACAGTTTTATTGGGTACCTAAAACCTATATAGGCTACCTTCCTATATGATCAACTGTATGCGGTCTTACCATCATGAAACATTCAGATTTAATGTAACCCATACCTATATACACAGTGCCGGCGTTGAAAATCCGCGCATAAATTCATTCGTTCAATAATATACTGCCTGCTAGCAATCGTACGTGTATTATAATATAGAACAGAATATATATTTTATTCAAAATGCAAATGTCCAAATTATATGATGCATAATATATCACAGCCTATACCATACACCGTGTATATTTCAACAAAATTATTTATACACAAGTTTTGTTTTGTTTGAACAGTATTATTGGGTACTATAATTATTATTGTTAATTAAAACTCTACAATCTACATGCGTATGTATATAAATAAAAACTATAAGAAATTGTAACTGAAGGGGTTTGATGACTAAATAAACTTAAAAATCATTAGAAACTAAAAAATTAATTTAAAACCAAAAATATACAAAATGTATTGAAAAACTGATACATTAATAGTAGCAAATTAAAAATGCATAATAAACTGAAAAATAATGACTTTTAATAATTGTATTTTTATTTGTTTGTTTTAGAAGATTTCCAAAGAAGTTAAATGTCCAGAATGCGCGCAAAATGTATGTTCACATTCGCTCCTCATAGATGTTCTCCCAAAAACAGTAAGGTTTTTCTTATTATTAGAGAGTTTACAAAAAAATAACATTAAAGGATAACATTAAAAAAATTGAGAAAAAAAACCATTTTTTTTTTTTAGTTAAAAATACTTTATACTTTTTATCAGGATCAAATTTACTACTAACGTAAGATTAATATGATTAATTCACTAAATAAAATTTAAATTTTGCAATCGAATGTTGAATAATAAAACCCTATATAAAACTTTACGACACTTTAGGTGGATTTTTCGTTTTATTTCTCAGGATAAATTATTCTTTAAATGACCCAAAGTCATTAGTTAGATAAAATATCTAGTTTGAAATGTTTTAATAACTAAAATATGATAAAAATTTAAAAACTACTCTCTGGTAGGTTCATTAATCTTGGTTTCAAATGTAAATCTGGACATAAAAATATCACTGGTATTTTTTAAAAATCAAATAGTAATAATGATAATTAACGACTTTTCACCATCGTTATAATCATAAACGTTAAAAAAAATAGTCGTTAGACTTATACTAGCAAACAATAGTAACTCATAACAATAATATATCATACCTAAATCGCCTATAATACAATAATGTATCAACTATATACAAAGCGGAGTCCGTCTTACCGGGAAACATTTAAAAAAAAATCACCATCATAAACAGTGTAACAACAGTATCAAAAAAAAAAAAAAAGCGGGTAAGTTAGTATCGCTCTGTTGTTCATTAAGGGGTGGGGTGGACCTCGGACTAGGGTAGGTTAAAATTGAATGCAATAATAAGTATCATTGTATACGAAAAACGATTCTGAACGAAAATGATTTGTCAGTCTAGGATATGATATATTATACTTAAATATTGTCATATATTCTATTTTGAAACAAATTCAAACATTTAAGTAAATGTTTCAAGATTTTACGTCAAGTAATTTTTTAAAAATAACAAAAATCGAAAATTATTTATTAGTAAAACGTTATTTTACACGTGTATTTTTGATTTCAAATTAAAATTAAAACTTTAGACACTCGTAAAATTTTTTAAATTGAATAATCCTCAAACTTTTTTATAATTATTCTAAGCTTAACTTATGGACAGCATAGTATTAAATTTTCAATTCTTAGCTTTTGATAGTAATTATCAAACTACCAAATAGTTAAAAATATTCATGATTTTGACGAATTGTTGTCAATATTTGAACTTCAAATGCTAATAAAAAAAAATTGTGCACATGTATTTTTATAATTTTTGAATGAGAGTTAGAACAAGTTATGTGGACCCTTCTATTAAATTTTCAAGTAATTTGTCCCAGCTAAATTTTTTTTATCAACATTTATAAAAAAAAAATTTAAAAAAATTGATTATTTCAAATGCCTATAAATAGCTCAAAAAAAGTCAAAATGTTTTGAAAATCAAATCACATAAAGAAAATGGCAATCTAAATAACTGATAAAATTTTCAAATATTTACGGCTTACACTGTTTGTATAACAACAAATATTAAAAATCGTTTGAGGCTAAACCGTTATTAACGCGATTTTGTAAAAATTTAAATTTCAAACACTCATAAAAATTTTTTGTCTGAATCTGGTAGAGTTTATTTTACAGATATTTGAAGAAAAATTTATGGAAAACCTTTTACCAAATTTTCAAAACTTAGTTATAAAATAAAACATTTTTACGATTTTTCAACCACAAAATTACTTACAAATTTTCGCAATTTTGACATATTTCGTATAAATTCGAAATTTAAGCACTTATAAAAAAGAATTGTGACTAATGATTTCGGATTTTTTTTTATCACTTTAAGAACAACTTATAAGAAACCTTGTATTAGATTTTCAAGATTTTCTGGTCTGTCTATAAATAGCTCAAAAAAAGTCAAAATTCTTTGAAAATTTAACTGTGTATGGAGAACGCTAATATAAACATTTGGTGAAAATTATCATGAAATGCGTAAAAAAAATAACCGCACGTTGTTAAAATAATAAAATACTATTTCATTTAAGAATTTTAAATTTACAATTGTTAGGTATTTGATTTATCTTTATATATGAATTTATGTTTATTTAAAAATTAAAATATTATACAAGGTTTAACATAATAAGTTGTTTATATTAAAACAAATTGTTACGTTTAACTATGATTCAATATATAATTTTTGAATGTTTGAAGTTTAAATTTTGACAAAATTGGATATTTACGCAAACATAAAGATTTAAAAACAGTTTTATCTATTTTATTTTAATTCAAAAAATAAATAAAGACTTAAAACATTCGACTATTCTTCAAATTATCATTTCCTATAGGCAATTAATGAAATTTTCAAAATATTTAGACTAAATTTAAACTATTTATAGACATACCTATAACATTTTAAAATTTTGTTAAGAATTAATAAAAAAAAAAAAAAAAATCTTGTGAAAAATTGGTTAGGTTATTAGCGTAAAAATATAAAACTAGATCTCGCAAAATGTATTTTTATTACAATTTATTAAAATATATAATATGGATGATTTTATTTTAGAAGCATTTGAGTTCAAATTTCACTGTTGCAATGTCATTTAAAAAAAATATAGATTAATCAAACACTTTGTCTATTTATAGTTTTATATTATACTGTATTTCTAATATTAAAATAAATTTATATAATAGAATTAGGCATATGTAATAAAATATACATAATCATAAAGGCTGACAGACAATCTACGTTTAAAAAACACTTCTATTATTAAGTGGTTTTAAATTAAAATACATTTATTATTTTATTATAGCGTTTTACTCTATCGAGGTACTCTCAACATTTACTGTACAGCAACTTATACATTATTAATGTTTCTTATATTTCTTATTTTTGCATTTTTTGCATAGTATCAGTGCAAAAATGGCACCGCGTGTTAATTTTGCAAAATTTATAAGCCCTAAACAGGGTTGGGCAAGATACTAAAAAAAAAGTATCATGATACATGCATTTAGTGTATCTAGATATAAGATACAAGATACATGTATCTTTAATCTTTATGCTTTGATACATTGATACTTTTATATTTCCAATTGAATTTCATTAACTATTAAACGTAAAAGGTCTATACAAACATACAGTATATACGCAATACGCTGTACAGTCCACACTCTATAATAGTTTATAGCATATAGATTATAGGTACAAATATACAATAAAATTATAAATATTAAATAATAGAATAAATCAATACACATTATAAAATGATTACTATAATAAATCACTATATGTATTATGTATATAAATACATCAAAATTAATAAATTACATACAAATTACAACTTACATTTTACTTCTATACACGACGTGTTTAATTGGTTATGGACTAATCGCTAAAAATGGATATATAAATTTAATTGGTAATAATCTTATGGTTAGTTTTTAAATTAAATATTGTTTTTATAAATAAAATCTTGATTTCCTTAAAAAAATTTATAAATAATAATAATAAAAATTATCATTATAATTGCATAGACCTCTTAACAAATATTTAAAAAGGGCTGTTAAAATCTAGAAAATGTTTATATTAGCTTAATTTCAAGAAGCAGTTTGACGAATAAAATTCATAGAAATAACTTCTTATTATCACGGTTATGTTTTGTGTTTATTAACTATAATTTGTGTACTGCAGATAAACTGACAGACAAAATATACTTTGGGCATGTGTATATTTGATCGATTTGTAGAGTATAAACACTATAAACTATATTAACTCCACTGGAGTTGTGGTAGAACCTAAACTATAACTGCAGTGGAATTAACTTAGTTTATTAGTTAATATTATATATAACTTAACCGAACCGGGCACTGGTTATATTGGTTATATGATTGGATTCAAATAATGAGTAATACAATAACCCAATTAATATTTATGTAATGACAGCAAAACAATTAATATGTTGATAATAATATTATATTGTGTGTTTTTGTTTTGCATTATTTTTCACTTATTTAAAACTAATATGTTATATAAGTAGAGTGAATAATAATTATATATTTACGTATAGTAGTATTTTATCGCATTCTCTTTTAACTTCGATCGCGTGCAACATTTGACATGTTGTAACCGTCCGACTGGTGACATATTAATATGATATTTGTATTATTCTATTTAAATAGAATTTTTACGTAAGTAGTAAAAAATAATCATTTATTTTTTTACGATTTTTCAGAACGAAAAGATCTCGACAAAATCAACTGATCCAGTCCATTTGGCCAAGACGATCGATATGGTGGCCCGGTTCACGTTTCCGTCAGCGTTCGTCATGTTCTTGGCGTTCTTCTTTTTCTACTATTCGGTGAATGCCCACAATCATGGTATATCCATTGGAACCGATTGAATCAGTTGTCGACTATTCCTCCAATGATCTAGAACGTATCGTGAAGACCCCCACCCATAACCCATAACCCATCCCAAATACGACCCAAAATAGAGGATTCGCTGTCATGGTCCGTCTTAATTTATAATTTATATAAGTAAAATATACAGTGTTTCACCGCATTTTTCTCGTCAAAATATTAAAATTAATACAAAAAGAGATCTCGGAAAATGACCCTCAAGTCTGAAAGTCACGATTATTTTAGTGTTTTTCTTTTTATCTGGTAAACGTAAATTTTAAATTAAAACATGTATCTTCAAAATGACCAATTCATAAATCTAAGAAGTGTAAATATTGTAGAAATTGAATTGTTTATTTCTATTAAACAGTATTCAAATATTTGAGCAAGTTTTAAAGTTTATAAGAGGACGACACTGTAGAAACCTGTTTATGTAAATAATAATGTAATTATATTAATGCAGTGAACATTGAAAAATCATTATATTTGAAAGTAGTAATATCTATTGACATTTTTTTGAAAATATTTTGATTAAAATCGAGTGTTTACTGATAAAATAATCACAATATGTATTGAATGAAGTACGATACTAGTACTGCAATAATAAATACCGTTGTATGCTATCCATATATATATATATATATATATTCATACCCCGTGTATGCCATTTTTAACGTTTTAGTATTGAGTATACTATATTTTGTACTAAAGCGTGCATTATAATAAATTATTAATTTATATTATACTATATTATATACGATACATAAATATATATATATGCTATTCATTATAGATACTTTTTAACGGTGGAACATTGCTATTTCTATATCTTAACCGACGTGATTGACGCGAGCGCACGCACACAAAATAAATATTGCTGTACATCTATTTACTAGCTACACTAGTTCGTCATCACGAACTTATTTATGTTAAAAGGCAATAAACATTTCAAAGTACCAACCTATTCTACGTATAATACCAGCTACCGTATGCCACAAAGTCATCAATATATTTATATACAATATATAAATGCATAATATATTATTTTACTGCATTGTATATATTAAGCGAGACTACGAGAGTCATTCGAAAAGTGGTCTGATTTTCTGCCAATGTTTTAAGCAACGCCGGAACATTTACATAGTACCTGCACAGTGCACACGTATTATAGGTAGAGAGTTACATACTAAAACTTGTATATCGTTATTGTTTATACATATTGTCTCGTTCATAAACCAAAACATTTTCAAACGTTTATTTCTAACTTGAAGAATTTTATATTATAGATAACAATAATAATGTTATAATTTGTAAACGGCGAAACGTGCTATTTAAACCTAATAATATGTTATACATTTTATGGATACACTTAATAAGAGTCTAGAAACTATCATCGCCTATTCGCCCACTTTGAAAATGACTGGATTATATGTATGTAAAAACTAAAAATAATATAATAACAAACAGAAAAAGAACATCTAAAAATCAGATTAATCATTTATTTTATGTACGATTTTGCAAATTTAGAAAATTATCAGATCTAAAAATAGATGATTATTGTACATTTCTTCGCCATAATCACAAATAAAAATAAAAATATGCAATATACATTAGATTAGCGTTTATTATTTACTTCACATACCTATAAGCTAATCGTCTACATGTTGATGAATAAACATTAAAATATTCAAAAAAATATTCTGTTTAAGAATATGAATTTAAAAATATTTGTTTTAATTCAAAAAAGTAAAAAATTAAATATATATTTTTTTTAAATTCATATTCTTAAACAGAATATTTTTTTGAATATTTTAAAAATGTTAATAGATTTTTAAATAATGAGTGTAGTTTAATAAAAAAATCACTCAGTATAATTATTTAAAAAAAATAAATATGTGTATTATAATATAATTTGTGTTTTCATTATGTTAGAACTTATAACTGATAAGTAAATAAAATCATGTAACCAAACTTAACATTGACAGAAATAATCAGCGAGTTGTATAAGTGATGGTATATCCTTTAAAAATATACATGTTTATGAGCTGGATATAATATTTTTTCTGACCAAATTATTTCTATTACAGCTACTATGACAATAAAAAAAAAAAAAGCGGGTAAGTGAGTATCGCTCTGCTGTACATTAGGGGGTGGGGTGGACCTCGGACTAGGGTAGGTTAAATTTGAATGCAATGATAGGTATCATTGTATACGAAAAACGATTCTGAACGAAGATGATTTTTCAGTCTGGGATATATTATATTTAAATATGTATTGTCATATATTCTATTTTGAAAAAAAATCACAAATTCAAACACTTAAGTAAAAGTTTCAAGATCTTACATTTAGTAATTTTTTAAAAATAACAAAAATCGAAAATTATTTATTAGTAAAAAGTTATTTTACACGTGTATTTTTAATTTCAAATTAAAATTAAAACTTTAAACACTCGTAAAATTTTTTAAATTGAATAATCCTCAAACTTTTTTATAATTATTCTAAGCTTAACTTATGGACAGCATAGTATTAAATTTTCAATTCTTAGCTTTTGATAGAAAAATATTTATAAATTTTTAACTACCAAATAGTGAAAAATATTCATGATTTTGACGAATTTTTGTCAATATTTGAACTTCAAATGCTAATAAAAAAAAATTGTGCATATGTATTTTTATAATTTTTAAATGAGAGTTAGAACAAGTTATGTGGACCCTTCAATTAAATTTTCAAGTAATTTGTCCCAGCTAATTTTTTTTTATCAACATTTATAAAAAAAAAAAATTAAAAAAAATTGAAAATTTCAATTGTCTATAAATAGCTCAAAAAGAGTCAAAATGTTTTGAAAATTAAATCACGTAAAGAAAATGGCAATCTAAATAACTGGTAAAATTTTCAAGTATTTACGACTTATACTGTTTGAATAACAACAAATATAAAAAATCGTTTGAGGCTAAACCGTTATTTAACGCGGTATTGTAAAAATTTAAATTTCAAACACTCATAAAAATTTTTGTCTGAATCCGGTTGAGTTCTTTTTACATATAATAATTGAAGAAAAATGTATGGAGAACCTTGTATCAAATTTTCAAAACTTAGTTATAAAAGAAAAAAATTTTACGAATTTTCAACCACAAAATTACTTGCCAATTTTCGCAATTTTGACATATTTCGTATAAATTCGAACTTTAAGCACTTATAAAAAAAAATCGTGACTAACGATTTCGGATTTTTTTTTATCACTCTAAGAACAACTTATAAGAAACATTGTATTAAATTTTCAAGATTTTCTGGCCGGCCAAAAAATTTTTATCGTTATTTTAAAAAAAAATACTAAAAAAAATTAAAAATTTCAATTGTCTATAAATAGCTCAAAAAAAGTCAAAATTCTTTGAAAATTTAACTGTGTATGAAGAACGCTAATATAAACATTTGGTGAAAATTTCAAGTATTTACATCTATTAGTTTTTGAATTATAGTAAAATAAAAAATTCGATTTGGTCGAAAACTGGTTGTGCGTAAAAAATCCCGTTTTTCCGTAATTTTTTTAAGGTTTTTCCCGACTCATTTCAACGAGAGGCTGAAGTTGAAAATCGAAGCATTTTTACTGCCCCAAATGTTGTCGACAGACACAAAAAAAAAAAAAACACACATCATTGTAAAATCAATACATTCATCACTCCGTTCAGAATCTAAAAAAAGTAAAATAAAATTAATTTTATAAAAATTATAATAAATAAAATGTATTCTAGTTTATGACGTTAATGTAAACATTTTACATGATGTAAAAAAATAGTAAAGTTGAAGTATTTTATGAATTATAAATATAAAACAATTAATAATTTATCTTGTGTTACTCAAATAACACTGACTACCAAAAACATTACATAATTTAAAGTTATAGGTACAGTAGAGAAAGTAATATAATGAACTCTTTATTTATTATTTAAAATAGATAATTTTTTAAAACGAAAACATTACAATAATAATTAATTGCATTAAATAAGGTACCATAAGACCTAAATAAATTAAATGAAGTAGCTACAGGTGTCAGATATTGATATTTATACAAATTATTTGTATCATGTATTGTATATTATAATATGCTGCGATTTACGGTCGATAAATTTTATGCTCAAACTTGAGTAATAAATTAACTACAATGAGTATAATGTACGTGTATGCATGAACAATAATATTTCAATATATAAATGTTTATCTTTAAGAATATTACATTATTTTTAACAACTGTTTATAGATTTACAATTCATAAAATATTAATTTAAAAGTACTCAATGCTTGTATTAAACAAATAATTTATTTTGTCCCATAGTATGCGGTCTGCCATCTAGCGATACAATTGGAGGTTTATTTTAGTCAATGTAATATACTATTATATATTATATATATATGTGTATTACTAGTATATTGTAAAATATACTTGTATATATTATATCCACCTACGTAATTACTCGTCATTTTGTATTTTTCTTCCTGAAGATTTTCACAAAATTTGATAAGAGTCAAAGGAATAGCAATGGCAAAAACACTGATTTATTTTAGTCACCAGAAAAAAAGATAACATTAAACATTACAATGAAAATATAGTTATTAACTTCTATTTGAATAGAAAAAAAAAATATATTTAGTGGTCAATTGACTCGGACAACAAGATACAACAAATCCATAAGTGCAATAAATACTACTAAAATTAATATAATTAAATGTTAGGTGTTATGTGTAATATTTTAATATTTATAAAATTAATATAAGTATACTAATTTATGATGTACCATTCACCTGCTCATTTAAGTAATTATTACCCTTTTATATGCCGATAATGTAATGAAACTACACCCAAAATTATACTCACAAGTTTTATTTAGACACGGCACTATAGATATGCAATTTAGGTGCACCACATTTATAATCTGCTAGGTATGCTTTATTTGTTTTATTATTTAACAGGCGAGGCCTTTTTTTTACATAAAGTGTGAGTATTTACAATGATAAACTTAAGTGCAGTATGATTAAGTATATAAAATATAGATAAGAAGAAAATTAAACTAGATATAATGAGTGTCTACATTGTCGTTTGTCATTAACCTTCTAATAAGTGGTTCGTATGCAAGTTAATTTGTGGTTATAATCACAATATCAGTTCAATAAAAATTAAGTGATAAGTTTTTCAAACTAATAAAATAATCTATAATAAACCAATGTCAAGAATACTTACGTTATAATGTTAGTTGTTTTTATTGATTATACGGTTTTATACATAAGAGATTTTTAATTATACAATTTTGCAAATCATGGTGGTGAACATTCAAAAAATACAAAAAATTAACATAAAACAATAACTAAGTTATATAGTAATTTTAGTAATGACTGATTTAAAATTTAAATCATTTCTTACTTTTTCATTTATGAATGATGCTAAAATTAACTAAAAAATACTAAATACCCTAACAGAATAACGCCGTAACCAAGACTTAACAGTTTTATTATTTAACAAAAATCAGTATGCAATATTTGTAAGCACTCCATAAACATTTTTATTTCAGATTACGTTCATTTATCTGGAATTGCCACAAAACCATGTGCTCACCAAGCAATAAGAAATCTTTGAAGCACAAAATATAGATATATCATTATGGATATTAAAACATTATACATAAAAAAATTATCGTAGTTGTAGAAAAATCATAAGTTTTGAGCGGCATAATAGAACGCCTTTAAAAATATATGATAAAAAATAACATGCATTTACTATAGTAACACAATCAAAATTTTAGTCCATTTACTGCATTTAGTTGATGCACATAGATTGTCTATCAGCGTTAGTCGGAAGTAGCATTAGTTTTTTTTTTTTTTGTAAAATGTAATGACGTAATTTATAAATCTAAAAATAAGACAGTGATTATTATACTAATTAATACGACAAATAAAATAAGTATTCAGCAGATTTGAATAAAGATTAATTTCAAAGGGATTTTTTGAATTAAATTACTTAACATAGATGTTCATATTTTTTCCAAGACACACTATGACTTAATTTAAATACTATCTACTTTAAAATCAACAACGTAATACATTATAATAATCATTTTTACCATCTTACTTTACGATCCGAGGTTCTTGAACTCTGATGATGAAAATTAATAACCAATACTCATTCAATAGAATATAGATATTGTTATTTACTTAGTTAAAAAAAAAAAAAACCTTTTTCATTAACTAAGTACGTACGTATCAGCATCACCAACATTCACATGAATTATAGACAACAATAATATTTTGTGTGATTTGTATTTTTGGTTAATAATCCCGTTTTAAATGTAACTACACAATATGTACAAATTCAACAATTTTAGATCATATTAATAAACTATACTGCTATTTATTTGAAAAACTTTCGTCGTTTTTATAGTAAGTACTCATACATTTCAAATTGATAGTTAATTCGTAATATAATTTTACAACGATAAAAACTGGATAATACGGAAGAACACTACGCATTTTTCATGATGTTTAACATCAATTACCATTAACCGGAATAATCGAAATTATTATTTGCTTAAACGATATTTATTTATTTGAAAACTGTTTGTTTTCACACATCAATTCAAACGTTTATCGTGTCAATATTATTAAATTCTATTAAAAGTTTCGACTATTTTTGTCAGCATTTTTTATTATTATTATTTCTGTTATTTATTTTATTGATTAAAAGTTATGGTTGCATTCTATAGTTTTTAATTACGCAATATACACATTTGATGGTTGAGATATACAATTTTCATATATCTGGTGTCCTGCGAGTATTTATTCGTTTTACCCATAATTCTGTTTTTTTTTTATATATATATATATATATATAAGACGCACAGGGATAAGGACTACAAGTATTTGATTTTTCAATTTAATTTAATGTTTTGGTAAAAAGTTTAAAATAATTTTTTTTTAATTATTTTCAAATAAATCGAAGATAGCCATTTTGTAGATTTAATTTTTTTGAAAATGTTGTCGTTTTAACATTTTATTTCTATTAATTTAATTTATTTTTAATATTTTTTCTAGTTTTGAGAAAAATTGTAAATTATTTAATGGGTAATGCCATATAAGTGCCAATATTATCAAACATGTGGCCTGCAAACATTGTGACAATTACAAGCACATTTGATATACATAAATTAAATAATACATATTATAAACAATATAAATTATTTTCAGATACTATGTACGCCCGTTTTATTTAAATAAAATCGTTTGTAACTCAAGTATAAAAATACTATTAAGAAGCGGGTATGATGATAAACTACATAGGAGTATAATATGACCTATAATGGTAGATAATATTACATTATATACATTGGTGATATTGAATTGAGTCCATGCTACTTTTATGTGTTTGAATTGAGTCCAGCTTATTATCATAATATCTTTGAATTGAGTCCGTACAGATAAAATGTCATATAACTACCTACACAGTAAAATTCACTCAAAATAAAATACTTTTTTCATTCGGGATCGGAACAAACAAATATTTTTATTCTTGTGAACACTTCTGGAAATACAGTCTAATACATATACAAAATTAAAAAGCAAAGTAAAAAAACCATGTAAAGAAACATTAGAAAAAGTAAATTTTTTACGGGAGCAGACAAACAAATATATAAATAAACAAATTTGGAGATTTGACTTTTTAAAATCTGTAGCACCCCCCCCCCCATTTTTTGTAAACAAAAAAAAATAAGAATTGTAAAATTTGAAATTAATTGTTTGATTTTAAACCGTGCCCCTGGGCACTTAAAATTGAGTATTTTTGTTATTTTTTACGAAAAAATCTAAAAATTATGCTATAAATCTTTTTTTTTCATTAAAAATACATTAAATAACAAATTCGAGTTGTACGACATTTTATGAAGATTTTAAAAATGTCACTTTTGACACTATGACATCGTTTATTACCGATATAGTTACAATTTTATGTAAAAATTAAGTAAACAATGTAAAACTCGGGATAATTAATATTTTTTTTTGTTTTATTACTTATACTAGTCGACAGATTCAAAATAAAATAAAATAAAATGTATACAAATTTGCTTAATACTAAATGTTCTAAATAATAACTAAAATAAATAAATTAATATTTTTAATCTAAATTTTTGTGGTAATAATCCACCATATTATTTTTATAAATAATAAAATAATTTTATAATTTTATAATCTAATCGATGTCAGTTCTGTAATTACTATTGTAAAAACTCATATATTATATTATAAAGATAAGATTATAAAATCTGTTTCACATTTAATAATAATATTGTACCTTTTACTGTTATTTGACGTATAGTGTTAGTCAGATAAGTTTGATTTTGTACTTGTGTTTCATAGTATCTTATAATACTGCCGTCATTATTACGTGAGAAAATGTATTTAATTAATAATCATTCAAATAAAATATCAGGAAGTAAATTACCTTCTAACTTACAACTATTAAAGATTTTGTTTTTTAATATGCGAGTGGTAAATTTGAATCTTCGTGAAAGTGCTAGATTGATTATTCGAGAAGTATTAGTTTTTTGGGAAAAAGCGCGTATTCCAGTTCGTTTAGAAAAACATTGTATAACAAAAGTAGAAGATTTATATGAAGAGTGGAGAACACTTCAAAAACATGTTGGTAAAAATACAGATAGTCATAAAGAAAAAGAAGAACTGTTAATTTCAAAATTTAATGATTTATTCTACGTAGCCCATGCAGATGCTCTACAAATGATGAAGCTTAAAACAGATAGACAATTTTTAATAAATCAACGAAAAAAGGACGTCTTGGATATATGTACGGTATTGATTATACAAATATGCGAAAAGAAAATCTTTCTATAGAACAAAAAAATAAAACAATTGTAAAAGAAAAGCGATGTGCTCAAACTGAAGGTAATTTTAAACGTTAATTTTTAATTTTATTTAGGATTTATTATTATTTCTCTACATTTTTTTTAGGAAGTTTAATAGAAATACAATTATCTTCTACTGCTATGGAAATAGATGAATCTTCCAGTTTACTTGGAGATGGACAAATCTTTCAGTGATATGGAAATAGACGAATCTTCAAGTTCTGTGGAAATTGCTGATGCTGGACCTGCATCGTTAAAACGAAAAAGAGGACACAAAAACATAATTACTCCTAAACTCGTCTGTGCACTAGACAATTGCAAAGTAAGTGATAGGGGGGGGTATCCATATAATTATAGCCATAGTCAGTGGCGTATTTTCAATTTTTTTGTGGGGGGGGTCCTAGTATTAAGTATAAGTTTATAACATTATAATAAAATACATACGAGTTAATTTAATTATGATACTTATTATTGATATTATTTATATAATATTTGAAAAAAAATTTCTGGGGGGGGTCGAGACCCGGGGACCCCCCCCCGTAAATACGCCACTGGCCATAGTAGAGGCTTTAGGAGAAAATATCGAAGAATTAATTATAAATATAACGTCAATTCAACGTTGTCGCCAAATTTTGCGTAAAGAAAGAGTAAGTAATTTAATTAAAAATAAATTCATAGAAAGTGATCTCCAAGCTGTCGTTCTACACTGGGATGGAAAGTTACTACCTAATTTGGTTGGAAAAAATGTTATTGATAGACTTGCCATTGTAATTTCGAGTGGTGATACAGAACAAATTTTAGGTATACCTATTTTAAATAATGCAACAGCAATCGAACAGGCAGAAGCCATTTATAATATCTTAATCGAATGAGATATTAAAAATTCAATTAAAGCGCTGTCATTTGATACAACTGCAGTTAATAGTGGTCGACTGGGTGGTTTTTGTGTATTATTAGAACGAATTTTAGAAAAAAATTATTTTATTTACCTTATAGACATCATATTTATGAGATCATTTTACGAAGTGTTTTTGATGAAAAATTATATAAATCATCAGGAAAAGACGTTCCTATTTTCAAAAGGTTCCAGCAATCTTGGAATAAAATAAATAAAAAAATTTTTTTCCAGGTGTTTTAGACAAAAAAATTAAAGAAACTATAATCCCACATATATTGAGAATTTTACAGTTTGTATTTTTTAAAAGAACATATACAAATTGAGCAACCTCGAAACGATTACAAAGAGTTACTTGAGTTAACAATGGTTTTTATTGGCGATAAAAAAAATAATATAATACTTTTTCGCACCCCGGGTGCAATTCATCATGCAAAGTAGATGGCAAAAGCCATATTTTATTGTCTTAAAATATATATCTTTCGTAATGAATTTGAATTAAGTATAAATGAAAAAATTGGACTCCGCGATATTTGTATATTAATAGTTAGTGTTTATATTGAAGTATGGTTTAAAGCACCTTATGCTACAATGGCACCATATGGAGATTTGGTTTTTATACGAAAATTGTATAACTACAGCTCAATTGATTTAAATATATCTCGAATAGCACTGCATAAATTTCGAAACCATTTGTGGTAACTCCAGAAACAGTTGCATTGGCATTTTTTGATACAAATATTTCTATAGCATCAAAACAAAGATTGATTATTAATTTAAATAATAAAATAGATTCAAACGGAAAAATCAAGCGACTAAATTTAAAAGAATCAGATATTCCAGAATTTGTTAAAAACGAAATTGAAATTTTTGTCTCAAGCGAAACTCTAGATTTTTTTTAAATATTTAATTTAGATACCAAATTTCTTTTAAATGACCCATCAACTTGGAGCGAAAACTTATCATATCAAAATACACTGAAAATAGTCTCTAAACTTAGAGTTGTCAACGATACAGTCGAGAGGGGATTAAAGTTAATCGAAGACTATTATTCGATACTCACTACCAATGAAGAACAAAAACAATTTGTGTTACAAATTGTGAGTGATTACAGAAAAATATTTCCTATAACTGTAAAAAAGAAACATTACAAAATAAATTGTAATTAAATATAATTTGCTGTACGTATTATTTTTAATTGTTCTTATAGAACATTTAGTTTTAAGAAAATTTGTATATATGTTATTTTAATTTATTTTGAATTGTTTTACTAGTATAAGTAGGTAATAAAACAAAAAAATACAAATTATACTAATTTTTACATATTTTACTTAGTTTTTACACAAAATTGTAATTATGTCGGTAATAAACAATGCCATAGTGTCAAAAGTAATATTTTTAAAATCTTCATAACATTTGCTACCTGATATTATATATCATATTGTTGATAAATTGAAAAAAAAAAGTAATAGCACAATATTTAAATTTTATTTTAAAAAATGACAAAATTATTAAACTTCATGTGCCCTGGAGCATGGGTTAAAATCGAACAATTTATTTCAAATTTTGCAGTCATTATTTTTTAGGCTAGTAACAAAAAATGAGGTGGTGCCGCAAATTGTACAATAAAAAAAAAAAATTACAAGAGTAAACATGTGGCCCGGGCATTTCTGAGGTTTGTCCGATTTCGGCTTTTGACCGTAACATATATATATAATTCCAGTGATGCAGACTGCTACTCAACTTTGATGAATAGAAGTAATGGTAGATTAGCCTTGAATAATAATACAATAATTTAAATACGACATACATTAGGTATTTAAGTTGATAGTATTAACGAACTTGTTCAAAATGTTTACCCTAATGTTGAAAAATTACGAACAAATAATATTATTACGAGTGGCTAAGTGAAAGGGTGATTATATTTTCTCTTCTATGAATTCTACTACTCTAATTGTTAATGTAGAAATTAAATTTAAAATGTATTAATTATGTTCTAACTTCTAAGAATTAGTATAATTTTTTACAATATTAAAGTTTTTTTTGACATATGATAAGACTAATCTTGATATATTAGTTATGGTTGGGTCATCCTTCATCCGTATTAGTGTAAGAAGTCCAGAAAACAGCAATATTAAATTCTGTAATAAATAAAATGATACTTATAGTGAAATATTAAATCATGATTTTAAATAAAATAAATAAATAATTAAAATTATTCATAGGTAATTATACACTCAACAGTGGCAGTTAAGTAATATTATATTATAAAATGTACTGTTTAATATTTTAGAGAACAAATGAATCTATATCATAGAAATATTAGTAGGTACAGTAGTAATTGATTGTAGATAGAACACTAATAAAAAAACTAAACATTTCTAAAAAATGTCTCTCCTCAGGGTTTTTTTATTAACTGAAGTTAAAGTATAGTCATTGGACTATATAACGACTATCGTGACACACTGATATGCTTTTATTGTAACGGGAGAAAACTAGGGAAAAACGTTTATAATTTATCAGTTAATCGAAAATGGTTCTTAAGAAATGTATGAAATATTCAAATATATCTACATATTGACTTTAACTAGTAGGTATTTCAAGGCAAATATTGAAGTATACGAGAAAAATATAAAAAGGAATGGATTACTGTAGTACCTCTGTGACCCAGTATGCAGTTAATCTACGCCTGTATATTATGTGCTTCTAAAAATGATTACTTTTATTACATCTTATAAACGCCTATAAAATTGAATATTATCCTGGTTGGTTGAGAGTCTTTGTAACCGATTTCGATATATTATTATAACATTAGTTAAAAAAAATGCTTACTGTTAAAACAAGATGCAGATTTATATTGAACATTCCATATGCTGACATTTCATTGGATTCGAACTCAGGCATTTGATTCATAAACATTTTAATCTGAATACACAGTATTATTAGTTATTTCATATGCCATTAGAAATATTGATAATAAAAATACTATTATTTTGTCTTAACAACATACTGTATTTATATTGGCTAATATAACTTACTTGTAATTTTGTATGAAATGGTAAATTTGAAATCCGGTATGATCGTAAGTATGATATTATTTCTCTTTTCTGTAAATAGTTAAGAAAATAAAATAACAATAATAATTTAAGAAAATGAAAGTATATATAAATACAAAAAATAAAAAGAATACGAGCAACTGGGTACCACTTTGTTGGATGGTAAGCGCTGATTATCTCACCGTAAAAAAATTATGTGTTAAATTTAAATTCAGTATTGTATTATTATGTACAAAAAACAGTATTCAGATCCAACCTATATCACTAGGTATATTTCACAATATGTTTAAAATTCAGTACGGAGCGATAAATATATTAAATTTACTATAATATGTCTTTATAATTATGTTTTGCGTTTGTGTCAAAATTAGTAAATTAAAAAAATGTTTCAATCTTCGAATTTAATGACGGTTCATGATAAGAATTTGATTCTAGTTTTTCGATTGAGAAGTCAAAATTAAAAGTTTTTAATTTTTATTTAAAAACAATCAAAGTATTATCGTAAAAGAATAACTGTAGATACTTGTTTTTTTCACGGTGTTAAAAAAAAATTATATAAATTATTAAATTTTAAAAATATTTAGAATGTTTTGAGCTATTTAGAGGTGTAAAAGATTTTCGAAAACTGATTTCCTATAAAAATTCAAAATAAATAAGTATGTTAACTATAAAAACTTGTATAATTTAAAATATAATATGTAAATGTTACATAAATTAAAAAAAAATACATTCATCCCTCTACTATATTTAATTTAATATCATAAAAGATCACTTATGACTATGAACATATAAAATACCACGTGTTATGTTAAATAAGTGGAGTTATTTTAAAAACAAATTGTATTGATTTCAGTAGTAATAGATATATACAATTCAAATAATTTCTTACTTTTTCGTTTGTCAATGATGCATATACGACAATACTCATGTGAAAGATGCTGTACTGGCAATAATTTATTATCAGTGGGAAACACCAAACAATCATCGATTTAAATGACAAGTCAAATGGTGGGTAATTTACAGTAAAATACATAAAAGTAAACATCAATAAACTTATAAAACTAAGCGTGATGTACCCTAACAGAATCATACCGTAACCTAAACTGAACACTTTTATTATTTCACAAAGATCAGCATGCAACAATCGTAAACACTCTATCGACATTGTTATTTCGGATTGTGTCCATTCACCCGGGATTTCTTCCAAACCCTGTGGCAAACGTTTCCAGGCATCGTTTAAAGCACAAAACCTAGATGCTACGCTACGGATATAAAAACATCCTCCAATAACAATTACCATTTCTAAGAAATTTGGATCTATAAACCAATGTAACGCGATTGTAGGAAAATCATATGCTTTCAGGGGCATGTAATAACACCTAGCAATATGATTAAAGATAAAATAAACTAAAAATATAATTCCAATTCTATTCCAAGTCATGCATTTATTTGTTGCACGTGAATTGTCTATTAATGTTGGTCGGAGTAACATTAGCTGTCTTCGGTCAAACTCAATGATGTCGTTAATAAACCTAAAAAAAATAAAATAAAAGTTTTACCTAATGAACTAACATGATACAATATAAATGAAGTAATCAAATATTCTGATTCATATAGGGTTTAAATATATGTAATAGGACTTTTTGATCCTTTTCCATCTTACTTTATGATTTGTGTCTCTGATAGTCGTCCGATGAAAACCAATAACCAATATTTAATTAACGAATATTGATACCAAAAAGAAACACCTTTCTCGTAAATTGATAACGAACAAATTAACATCACAAATATCCACATGATTTCTAGACAGGAATAATATGTTGAATTAATTTTGTTTCTGATTAAAAGTCCCGCTTCGAATGTATTTGACCAATGCACAAGCCCTACAATTTTTGACCATATTATTAAAGTTCTAGTTTCTGTTTGAAAAACGTTGGACATTTTTACGGTAAGTAAGTTAAATAGGCATTAAGAGTTGTTTAGAATTCACTTTTGCACATCTAAAATACCTTACAATGCTTATTGACGAATTCTATTAATTATGTATTTTAGTAATAATGTTTATAGTCAATTTAAATTATCCGTATATAGGACACTATTATTTATTTAAAAAGCATTTATTTATTAAAATATTGTTTGTTGTCACATATTTATTCAAACGATTATCGTGTTAATATTATTATTTGTTTTTACTTATTACAGTTTTTTAATTTAAACTTTATGTTACAATCAAATTTAAAAGTTCTAAGCTCGAGTTCAAGCTTTATGTTCCATTTAAAATTTTATGTTTTAAACTTTTTAGAAAGTATAAAAGTTAAAATTTAGGTACTTTAAATTTTTCAATATACTATATAAAAAAAAAAAAAAAAATTTAAAAATATGGTTCACTCAGTTCACAAGATATATCAAGTTCCAAAAGATTGTACAAATTTTTAATTATTTGAATTATGTAATGAACACGTTTACCACTAGGGCGCGTGACCCATATGATTATTATTTCCGCAATCACCGTTGTGCCCGCCTAATATCAACCATAGAGCGCGCGGCGCGGCAATTATGTTTTGTGGGCACCGTGGCCAAATATTTTTCTTTTCTTTTCATAATTAAAAAACGTAATAAACAAGTATAAATTCCTGAATCATCATTAACAAACATCAACCAATCCATATGCATAATTAAAGTACAAAAAACAACAACCAAACAACATAAAAAACGATTCTCTCAAATCACAAGCTACTAAGACCATGAGTCGCCGCCGGTCTCCAAATAGGACCCGGCCGCGACTATTGAATCGAATTCCACCGCCGAGCTGAAGAAGCCGGGATTAGGTCGGAATTCCCGTACAGCTGGAATACAGAGCACTAGTTTGCCTGTATTAACGCCACTGTATGTTTTTCGGCCTAGACCGCTCTCTAAAGCCGTCGTCCAGTGCCAGCCGAGAAGGTTTGCCGTTCAACCGCCGTGGTCAAGCTCAAGAGTTGCCGTTCCACCGCAGATGTCAAGCTCAAGAGATGCCGTTCCACCGCCGTAGCCCAGCCGAGAAGTCGTCGTTCAGCTGCCGTTGCTCAGCCGGGACGTTGCCGTTCAGCCTAGGAGTAGACGACGCTCAGCCAGCCGATTCACCGGATCACCTCTGGCCTTTACACGGTCGGAATACAGTTCGCCTGTATTAACGCCGCCATGTAAAGTGTCCACCACCGCCTCATACAGTAGGAGTACAGTACGCCTGTACTAACGCCGCAGTGTGAGTGCTGGTCAGGGGGGTCTAACTCTATACGGCGAGTCTGATAAATAGTTTTAAGACACGCGAAATACCAACGTAATACATTTCGCGTACAATTATAAATATTTGCATGACTGGTCACTCTGTTTTTTAACATCAACATAACCCCAAATCCCAATGCCATTATGCCAAACGTGCTAAGCATGACCGTTAGTCGTTACTCGTTACTTCTTACTTCGTTATTTCGTTAGTCCGTTTTACTATTTTACGAAACTGTGCCGAATAACGATTTTCTTTTTTTTCACTTGTTAAAGTGTTAAATTAATAGTTTAGTTTTCGGTGAAGAATTGTTACTGTTTCACCATGCCATCAAATAGTTGTGTTGTAATTGGTTGTGACACCAAATACACTGACAAAACTGTTCTTCGTCATCGGTTTCCAAAAGAAAAAACCATATTTGACGCTTGGGTGAAGAGATCAGGAAACAACAAATTATTAAATAAACCTATTGACATGGTTTATAAATCTTTTGTTATGTGTGATAAACATTTCGAACAAACTTGTAAAAGTCCGGGATTCAAAAAGTTGAATGCTAATTCATTGCCAACTCTGAATTTACCAGGTAGATATATTATTTTAATTTTATATAATATATACTATGTTTATACTATAACTATGTTTATAGTATGTTGTAACTTACAAATATTGTTTTTTTTTATATGTTCTATAGTGATATGTGTTATGTCAGCCTAAATCTGTATCAGAAAGTTTAAATTACATTTCTATGGTTTGACAATTTATCAAATCTAAAAACATTGTCCAGCCATAAAGAAAATTTAACTTTTTTTGTACGTAGGTACATTTTTTGTCATATATAAATACAGTCAACTGTATTATGGTACGATTAATTATAAATATTATTAATACTAGATGATTTGTTAACATTTTGCTTTACCTTAGTGAGCATGAGTTTTTTTTTTATTTATTTATTTTAAAATGTTTTGGAATATTGCATGCTATTACTACTTTGTTTACATGTTATACAATGGCATTTATAATGAGTACGGTTTGTGTATTATCTTTAGTGACTAGTGCATGATATTATTTAACTATTAAAGTTAATTGTTGTTCTAAAAATGCATGCTATTTTTATTTTATATATATATATATATATACATATATATTGCAGCACATAATTAATTTAATGTTTATTTGGATTTAGGTATAATTGAAGAGAACATGATCGATTCATTAGACTCTTCGTGTATTCATATAGAAGACAATCTTGAAGATTCTATGGCAATGAACATCAGTATTGCTAAAAGTAATGATTTTTTTTTTTTTAATTAGTATTCTTATTCAAATTTGTTAACACAATTATTATTATTATTATTTTAGGTGTAACTATACCTGCATCTGGAGATCCTGAAGATTCTTATGCCATGGATATTAGTCTAGTTGGAATAGGTGAAAATGTAATGCATTCAAACCCAAGTGTGTCTGATAAACTAAGAAATGAAGGTAACTATAAATGTGTTGAATGTTGTTTTATTATTAATCAAATTTTGATTTTAGTTTTCAGTGAAGGTATTTCCAGAGATATTTTATTGTGTCGACATAAACAAAACAGAAAAAAAGCAAAGTTAAAGGTGTGTTGGCAGAGATGAATATGTCTAGAAAATCACAATTGACTCCAAGGAAAAGTCTTCTATATGATGCTGTCAAAATCTATAGACAAAAAAATTTAGTTGTTCACAAACGATACACAGAAACTAGAACTCGACTAAAAATGGCTGATAAATTAATAAATAATAATAAGAAGTTGTTATGTGGACTAAACCAGTTCACTAGACAATTTATTGAATCTCAAATTCGAATGCAACCGCAGAAGCCACGTGGAAGACGTTTCACTGTAGATGATAAAGTGTTTGCACTGTCTCTATTCAAGCAAAGTGGAAAAGCGTATAAAACACTTTCAAAGGTCTTCGCTCTTCCTTCCCGGAAATCAATCATGGATTTATTGAATAAAATACCGTTTGATACAGGAATTAATAAAAGGATATTCGATCATTTAAAAACTGCAGTTAAGAAATTGAAAAATAAGCTAGATCGTTATTGTTCAATAATTTTTGATGAAATATCAATTTCTTCATCATTGCAGTTTACAGAAAAAAATGGTAAAGTAATTGGATTTGAAGATCTAGGTAACAATAATTGTTCACCAAAGTTTTCTGATAAAGCACTTGTTTTTATGGTGAGAGGACTCAGAAAAAAGTTCAAACAACCGGTTGCTTTCTATCTGACCAGCAGTAACATGAACAGTCTTAATCTATCAACTATTCTGAAAGATGTTATTAAAGCAGTGCAATCAACAGGCCTTACTGTAATTTCTACGGTTTGTGATCAAGCCCCATCCAATGTTGCTGCTATCAATCGGTTAATTAAAGAAACTATAGATAATACTAATCTTAAGGCAGGGGAAAAAAATGATGCATTTTGTTTTGAAATTGGTCGTCAAGAAATAATTCCACTTTTTGATGTTCCACATTTGCTTAAAGGCCTTAGAAATAATCTTATAACTAAAGACTTAAATTTCACATATGAAAATAAACAGAAAAAAGCATCGTGGAAACATATAATTCAATTCTATGAATTTGATAAAGATCAAAGTACAGAAGGAGACCGTCTTGTACCTAAGCTCTCTGACTCTCATGTTTATCCAGAAAAAATAAAAAAAATGAAGGTGTCAATTGCAGCCCAAGTTTTCAGTCAGCGTGTTGGAGCAATCATGAAAAGAATCGCCATAATGACAAACACCTCTAGCTTTACTGGTAAGCTATATATATTTATAACTTTTACCAATTACAAACATGAAACTATATTATGTTTAACTTTTGTTAATTTACTTGAACATTTTAAATATAATTTTATATGCTATATATTTCTTACAGTTTTTATTAATTGTTATAGGATACAAAGGAATTGACCCTGGAGCAGAAGATACTGGCCAATTATGTCTATTCATTGACAACCTTTTTGACAGTGCTAACGGAAATGTCATTAAGCCTAGCCCAGGTAAAGAGTTGTGTAGTGCTGTTACATTAAACTCACCTCATTGGAAGTTTTGGCCAAAATGTCTCGATATCCTAAGTAGCATGAAATATGAAACCAACAAAATGATTCCATCAGTTTCAAACTGGATCAGAACTATCAAAGGAATGCAGATAATTTGTAAACGACTATTGAAAGATGGTTTCAAGTATGTTTTACTTAGAAATTTCAACCAGGACCCTATCGAAAACTTTTTCGGTTCAATAAGAAGCCACGGAATTAGAAATATTAACCCAACCCCTGCGAACTTCATTTCTTCTTTTAAAGCTCTTGTCATTAATAATTTTACATCTAGTCATTCCGTTGGGGCGAATTGTGAAGACGACGACTGCGATGGTGTCCTGGATAATTTAAAAGAATTTTTATTTGATGAATTACCAATTGAAACTATTGTTGAAGAAACTGATTGTAATGACAAACTACAAACTACTTTAGTGTCAATGCCGGCTAATAACGATAATATTATAACCTCGGGCAGTAGAGCTTATGTCAGTGGGTGGATTATTAAAAATGTGAAAAAATTGACTAAAAATTGTTCTACCTGCATTGCAAAACTGTGTGCTACATATCCTTTGAATGAACATTTTTTAATTGAAGAACGCCAATATTCACAATGTCACTTATTTTACCCAGATAAAGAAACAACAGATATGTATAGTTTAATAATAAATCTTTTTAATTCTAATTTCCATAAGTATGTATATAAAAATAATGCATTTGATAAATTGTATTCGTTTGTTTCTCAGAATGTGCCTATTGGTAATTTAGTTTGTGGTGAACATGATTTATTTAAAATTTTTCTTAAATCAGCTTGTAAATTATTAATTTATTCCTATATAAGCCACATAAATCGTATTCTGAGTAAAGGGGAAAAAAACAACTGCACTTCTGATCCTATAAAACTTTCTGCTATTTCTTATCATGATAAAGATTCCAAAAAAAAAAAAGGTTTTGTTAAGGCAAAATGTTAATTATGTATAGACTAAATTATTGCATTATTTTAACCTTAGCTAATAATTTTTTTATTGTAACTTAATTGTGAATCTCATGATAACATGTATTAATTTAATGTAAAATAATAGTAAATAATTACTTGTATTTTGTACACATTTTGATGTTATAAATTAAATGTTAATGTATATATTATTAATTTGTATAAGTCTATAACCATGACAAAAATTATATTTGTAATATACCTATAAATAATTGTTTATCTTGTATACATTTAAGTTTTATGACAAAATAAATATTTATTGATTTAAGAAATTGAGTTTAATAATATTACTTTATTTTATTCCGTACAAGTATTCAGAATACTAAAGTTTAAAAATATTAATTATTAATTTTTATAATAATTTCAATAGTATTTATATCGATACAATAGTATTAATATCGATTGTTGAAAAATCGATTATATAGTAATTAAGACAACCGTCGTGAGCGCTAGTACCGAACTTAATATCAAAACGTTTCACGGGAGTTGCCTTTCTATTTAATCTCTTTTCTATGGTGCTGGTACTCCCCGGTACCGGTGAATTTAAAACCGTGAGTCACATAATATATTCATTCTGATCGTTTATTTGTTTGTGATTTCGTATTATACCTTTGTGAGTTCGAATGAACCAGAATTATTCATATTTTGTTAAACAATATTTTAATAATTTATGTTTAAAAAGAAATATTTTGTAATAAACGGCAATAATAAATATAGAAAAAACAGATTAATTTGCAATTTATTACAATTATATATTTGTATGTATTTTGTAGCATATTTTTAAACTCTCGTGGACGTTTTTATAATATTACCATAAAGGACAACATATTGCTTAAAATGCGCTCTAATTATTTAAAAAGTACCTTACTTACAATTTAGTCCAATTTCAGCTGTAAAAAATTATTGCAGATCAACAAATTGTTTTAGATATGCTCAACAACAATTGTAGAAATCACAAACCTTGTATTAATATATTATAAAATTAATAATGCATTTTCAGAGGAATCAAATACAAATTTATACATTATATTATATAGTATTAGTATATTGTATATTTTATTATGGTATTTATAAATTTACTTCTGTTGAATGAGTACACTAAAATTATAAAGATTTTTTAATACATGAATTGAATGTTACTAAAAATAATTTTTTGACAGGTTTTTTGTTCAATTTAAATATATGTTTGGGTTTATTAAGTATAATAATTAGATAATACACAGTAATAATATATTCTAGTTAAATAATCTAATTCTTATAAATTTAAATGTAATACTTGTAATAACTTGAACATTTTGTATAGGTACCAGCCACTAGGGTACCTATTGGTAATAAACGCGTTATAGCCGTTATAGGTTTCTTTACCTATAGTCTATACCCGGGGTCGGATATTAATTTATTTGGCGGTCCAGATAATTCGAAAAAAATTCGTTATCTTCAAATATTTCATAAAAATATATCAAATATCTACCTATACATTATAAAATTTGCGCAAAACCAGAATTACTGAATTATTTGGCGGTCCAATTATTTCCCCTCCGTGGGCCGTCTATTGCTGACCCATGGTCATACTAACATGTAAATACGAAGGTATCCAAGTGTTTGCTAGAAGTAATAATTTCAAGAACTATTGTATTGATATTCGTTGAAGTTATGTCAAATATTTGTTAAAATTCGATAAGTGCGGTTTCATTTGTTTATCATTTATATATATATATATATATATGTTACGGTCAAAAGCCGAAATCGGGCAAACCTCAGAAATGCCTGGGCAAAACGAGAACTGCCCTCAATCATTGGGCAAAATGTCATATTTCGGCTTTTGACCGGGCAAACTTAGTTATGACGAACAAATAATATTATTACGAGTGGCTAAGTGAAAGGGTGATTATATCTTCTCTTCTATGAATTCTACTAGTCTAATTGTTAATGTAAAAATTAAAATTTGAAATGTATTAATAATGTTCCAACTTCTAAAAATTAGCACCTATAATTTTTTACATTATTAAAGTTTTTTTTTGAAATGTGATATGACTGATCTTGATATATTAGATATGGTTGGGTGATCATTCATCATTATTAGTGTAAGAAGTCCAGAAAACAACCATATTAAATCATTATTATTTCAGATAAAATAAATAAATAATTAAAATTATTCACAAGCAAATAAGCACATGATATAATATTATAAAATCCATTGTTTAATATTAATGGATGAATTTGAATCATAACAAATTGAGTAGGTATATTTGAAATGAATTACATCGACATTGATAATGTGACTTAAAATAGGTATCTAAAATACGTCATTACCGAATCCCGAATATTCTCCTACTAATATAATGTTAAATTTACGGTTGTAGTGATTACCTATGTCATAACAACGACTATCATAGCACAGCGATATTATTCTAATTGTCTTGGGAGCACGTATAACGTTTATAATTTATCAGTTATCCAACAAATATAATTTTATCAAATAGGTATAATAAAATTTAATATCCATTAAAAGATTATGTATCGCTTATCCTTTAATTTATATTAAGGTTATTTAGTGTGTGAGTGAACTTCAATAAGATATTGATTATACAATATAATATTACATAATATATATTATGATAATACAATCGAGTAACTTTTGATAAATATTAATTTTGATGTAACCAAAATGTTAGTCTAAATATGGCTAACAATCAACTATCCAACAAAACAATAAAATAAAAACATTATAAAATGTATTCAATATTTTTAAGAATGTTTACAAAGCTGGATCTTATAAATAATTAGTGCAATGTACAACGGAGTCTCTTATATTATATTTATTGGCTTTCTAATTTTTCAAAAAGCCAAGAAGTACTTATTATTGTAAATGTTATACTTTTAAATCAATTTTAAATATATAATTTAATAAATAAATAATTTTCCATATGAATATACTTAAAATTATTCAAGTCTACATACATTATAATATAATGCTCTGTTGTACAAACGTTAATATTCAAGTTTAGAAATACTTAACACAAAATTACTGATTAATTTTTTTAACAATATGTTTGTATTATAGTGCCGTAACTATAGGGCTAGACGATCTCGATAAATTAGTGTTATTAAACTTTAAATCTATATAAATTAGTTATTACATTTTATTTGAAATTATATATGTAGATTAATTGCAATTTAAAAATATTTACATAGTGGAATTATATGGTATTCATCAACACATGAAGCTTAAGAATGTGCTAATTGAGGAATTTTAAATCTGTTATATGGATTTTCATCGATTTGTTATAGAATAATTCAATACTTTTAGGAATTTTATGGATATTTAACAATATGACTGTTTTTTTTATGGAATAACTGAGTTGTTTTACGAATTTTAACAAATTTTAAGTCTTTTTTATGGGATTATAAAAAAATGTTATGGATTTTTAGTGTCCTTTTATGGAATAATAGTGGAATTATATCGCTTTAAAATGTGCTAATTGAAGAATTCATAATCCGTATTCTAGGCATTCATCGAATTATATAGAATAATTGAATAGTTTTATGAATTTTGTCAAGTTTGGAGGCTTTCTTATAAAGGTATATAGGAATTTAATCGATATATAAAGATATTACTGCTGTTTTATGGAATAATATTGGAATTATATAGTTTTCATCAACACTTGAGGCTTTAGAATGTGCCAATTGAGGAATTTAAAAGGTTTTTTTTATTGATTTTCATCGGTTTTGTATGGAATAATTCAATAGTTTTTAGAATTTTGACGAGTTTGGTAGCTGTTTTTTTGAGATATAGTGGAATTTTAATGATTTTTTTATGGGTTTTCATCGATTTTTTATGGAATTATTGAATAATTTTATGAATTTTTCGAGTTCGGAGACATTCTTATAGAGGTATATAAGAATTTAATCGATATTTAACGATATTACTGCTGTTTTATGAAATAGTAGTGGAATTTTATGGTAATCATCAACACTCGAGGGCTTGGAATGTGCTAATTTAGGAATTTGGAAGGTTTTTTAATGATTTTCATAGGGTTTATATGGAATAATTCAATAGTTTAGGATTGTGGTCGCATTTGGTGGGTTTCATATGGAGGAATAGAGTTATTTTATTGATATTCGACGTTTTTACTGTTCAATTAATGGATTTTTAAAGAATTATATGGATTTTATGGAATAATAGTGGAATTATATGGTTTTCATCAACACTTGAGGCTTTAAAATGTGCCAATTGAAGAATTTTAAATGTTTTTTTATTGATTTTCATCGGTTTTGTATGGAAAAATTCAATAGTTTTAAGAATTTTGACGAGTTTGGTAGCTGATTTTTTGAGATATAGTGGAATTTTAATGATTTTTTATGGGTATTCAACATTCTGATGGTGGAAATGAAGTACTTTATCAATATTCAAAGATATTACTGCTCGTTTATTGGATTTTTAAAGAATTTTATGGATTTTATGGAATAATAGTGGAATTATATGGTTTTCATCAACACTTGAGGCTTTAGAATGTGCCAATTGAAGAATTATAAATGTTTTTTTATTGATTTTCATCGGGTTTGTATAGAATAATTCAATAGTTTTAGGAATTCTGAGGAGTTTGGTAGCTGTTTTTTTAGAGATATTGTGGAATTTTAATGATTTTTTTATGGGTTTTCAACTTTCTGATGGCGGAAATGAAGTATTTTATCGATATTCAAAGATATTACTGCTCGTTTATTAGATTTTTAAAGGATTTTATGGAATAATAGTGGAGTTATATGGTTTTCATCAACACTTGAGGCTTTAGAATGTGCCAATTGAGAAATTTAAAAGAGTTTTTTTTATTGATTTTCATCGATTTTTTATGGAATTATTGAATAATTTTATGAATTTTTCGAGTTCGGAGACTTTCTTATGGAGGTATATAAGAATTTAATCGATATTTAACGATATTACTGCTGTTTTATGGAATAGTAGTGGAATTTACGGTATTCATCAACACTTGAGGCCTTGGAATGTGGTAATTGAGGAATTTTAACGGGTTTTTAATGATTTTCATCGATATTTTATGGATTAATTCAATATTTTTAGGAATTTTGACGAGCTTGGTAGCTGTTTTTTGAGATATAGTGGAATTTTAATGATTTTTTTATGGGTTTTCAACTTTCTGATAGTGGAAATGAAGTATTTTATCGATATTCAACGATATTACTGCTCATTTATTGGATTTTTAATGAATTATATGGAATAATAGTGGAATTATACGGTTTTCATCAACACTTGAGGCTTTAGAATTTGATTTATTGAAATATTTTATAAATTTTATGAATATTTAATGCAGTTTAAGGGATCAATGAGGAGTTTTTTTGATTTGTAATGATTTTGCTGTACTTTTATGAATTAATAGTGGAATTATATGGTTTTCATCAACACTTGAGGCCTTAGAATGTGCTAATGAGGAATTTTAAATGTTTTTTATTGATTTTCATCGGTTTGTTATGGAATATTTCAATAGTTTAGGAATTTTATCCAAACTCGATCTCCAACATTGAAGTTAATTTCATGTCGATTTGATCATATGTTTCTTTTGATTTTCCTTTACTTAATAATAAATTTTCTCTAGTTGTTTGTGTGACTTTTGAAGTTTTTGTTTCAATTCGAAGACATTATTATCGTAGTTGTGCTTAGGTTGAAGAGTTCTACTTAATGTATGTGGTATTTAAGCAGGGAATCCATTTATTAATTTGTAGAGTTGGTATTTGGTTGTTGTATGTACTGTCGTGTTGTATACAAACATTGCACACGGTACATAGTCATCCCAAGCATCAAGATTTTTATCGACATAATGTCGAAGATAACCTGCTAATGTTTGATGTGATCTTTCCAGTCCACCATTAGATTGAGGATGATATGGTGTCGTGTGTAGTTTATCTATTTGCAATAGCTTACAACAAGCAGCAAATATTTTTCCCATGAATTCCGTACCACAATCTGTTAAGATTGATTCCGGTATTCCATGTTGGCATACAAAACCTTCAACGAATGCTTTCGATACCGAATTTTCATCATGAGATACTAATGGATATGCAGCAGAAAACTTCGTTAAATCGTCTTGTAGTGTCAATATATAATTATTTCCTTTTTTTAGAAGTGGTAATTGGTCTAACAATATCTAAGAATATACATTCAAATGGTCTGGAAGATGTAGTTGTTATAACAATGGGTTGTTTGACGGTTTTATTTCGCTGGCATGATTGACATGAGGATATAAAATTTTGTACATCTTTTTTCAATCCTTTCCGTGTATGTTGTTGTTTTATTCTTTTGATTATTCTGGAAATTCCTTGATGACTTCCAAGTGGTGAATTGTGAAATTCTTCGATAATTTTATATTTATCTTCTTCTGTACAAGTGTCATCAATGAAAAATAGTATTTTGGTTTCAGAGCCTTTAAAATGGAATGGAATCATTGTACGTATTTCAGACCAATCTAATTGATCCGGTCCACAAGAGTTTTTTGGTAATTCAAGTTTTTTATTTTATTTGTATCGTAGAAAGTTCGTAAATTTTTTAAAGTTATGAACATTTTTCCATTAGAAGGCTTCTGCCAATGTTTTTCTTTTGTTATTAAGTAAAGAATAGTTTTTCCATTTACTTGTAAAGAATCTATTTCTGTAACCAGTTTATTTTTATTTTTTTATTGTTTAATTTGACCATATTTTCTTCTAAATTCGAGACCTATCCATTTTTTCATACAAAAATCTTGAGAAACACAATGTCCTAATGCATATTTATCTGTAGCATCGAAGAAATTACCCGCGGCTTCAGTAACATTATTGTTTATAATGATACGTTGGGATATTTCTTCAAGAAATTGCTGATATTTGCTAGTCAATTGAGGCGTAATTTCCGTAGTAGTAGAAACTGCTATTCTTCTAAGAGCATCAGCATTTGTGTTCTGAACTCCTGGTTTATATATGACTGAATAGTCGTATTCTTCTAGCAGAATTCGCCACCTAGTAAGATGAGCGCCTGGATCTTTAACTCCAAACATCCACGATAGAGGTTTGTGATCCGTTATAATGTTAAATTTTCGACCGAAGACGTAAGGACCTGGATATAAGGTCACCAGTGACCTGATCACTTTATCGGTCGTTATCTCAACAATCGATTAATATTTTTACACAGAATAAAAATAATAATAATTATTATTATTATTATTATTCTGTGATTTGTACTTCATCATGGTAGTGATGCATTATAAAATATATAAATATTTGTTTTTCAACAAGATTTTAAAGTCAAGGAGATTATATAATTAAAAATAATCATAATTGATAAATAATTTTAATGATAACACATATTGCTATGACCAGGTGACTTTGAAATGATGTTGGCAACATTTGTGTGATTGTATTGTTCAACAAAAATAATTTTACTGTTTAGGGACCACTTCTTATTCTATAAATAGTATTCGTTAAATTTTTAAGCCAATACGTTTTTATTTACACTTATTAGATTGAAGAGGTCATAAATGACCTTCCATGCAGCTTGGATTATACATATTGTATTGCATATCCCATACTGCATTTTGTCGTGATTCGTGTCATATCCGTCCGTACCGTTGCCATCCAACGTGCGATTATTTATGACTTAACGCAAACAATTGTATTATAATTATTTAAATATTTTAAATTTAAAAAAATGAACAAATTGACAGAACAAGATATTGAAAATCTTATTTATAACATTCCTGATATAAGTGAAAATGAATTTAGCGATGTAATGAGTGACGATGATCTAACTAATAATGTATTTTAGTACGATGATGAACCGGGGCTTGTTTGATTCCAAACAGTCAACCTGATGATTCAAATGAAGTTTTCACTTTGCCAACTTATTACCGCGAGAATAGTCCACCACCTTTAGAAATAGCTGACAATTTCACAAATGAACTTTTTAGCCAGTACAGTTTTGAAAATAATTCTGAGGTAATAGTAGATAATTATTTACCATCAACTTCAGATACAAATAATTCTAATATTTCTGTGGCTAAAAAGCCTCAAAAAAAAAAAACTAGAAATAATACATTTCAAACACGTAGTTCTCGCTCTAAAAAAAATATTTCTAAACCAAAAGAAAAACCGAATATAGTTTGGAAACATGGTAATTTATGACGAATTCTGAACACATAAAATTTATTGGATCTGATTGTTTATCAAAAGAAATTTCAAATTTAACTTCGCCGATTGATTTTTTTCGTTATTTTTTTGACGACAAATTAGTAGAACATATTTTAGATCAAACTAGAATTTTTCATGCACAGCAAAATCCTATGGAAGAAATCAATATTTATAAAACTGATATTGAACATTACTTGGGTATAGTAATTATGATGTCATTAGTTCATATGCCAAATCTAAGAAGCTACTGGTCAGGAAACACCTATAATCATATTATTAAAAATTGCATGAGTGTGAATGTATTTGAAAATATAAAGAGATATATACACTTCAATGATAATGAATTTGACTTACCACGAGATAATCCCAATCGTGACAGTTTATTTAAGCTAAGACCAATTATTTCTGCTCTTAAACAAAAATATATCAGTTTCCAATGGAAGAGTGTATTTCTCTAGATGAACAAATATGCCCTACAAAAACTAGATTATATATGAAACAATATTTACCTATGAAGCCCCATAACTAGGAGTATAAATTATTTGTTCTTTGTGGGTGATCTGGATATGCATATGATTTTGAGTTTTATACTGGCAACGAAAATAATTCGTTTGAAAGATTATTTTATTCTGAACCAGACTTTGGATCCACGGGAAATATCGTTGTCCGGTTGACAAGATGTATTCCAATAAATATGCATCACAAACTATACTTTGATAACTATTAAACATCTATTCCAGTAATAACATTTTTAGAAAATCGTAAAATACTCACAGTAGGAACTTTTCGTGCAAATCGATTTTTTGGAGTTCCGATAGATGATAAATCTATACTAAAAAAATCACGAGGTACGTCTGAAGAATTTATCACTGTATACGAAAATGTGCCTATAACAGCATTCGGATGGAGAGACAATAAAGTCGTAAAAGTTTCATCAACATATGTAGGTGAAGTTCCAACTGATAAAGTTAAAAGACATGATCGAAAAACCAGAACTAATATTGAAGTTACAAGACCACAGTGCATAAATATTTATAATAAACATATGGGCGGCATTGATATGATGGACTCGATGATTGGTCGTTACCGAATAAGTATAAGAACTAAAAAATGGTATATGAAATGCTTCTACCATTTACTTGATATGACACTGGTAAACTCTTGGTTAATTTATAAAAAAACTGCCTGGACATAAACTAACTTTGACAAAATTCAAAGAAGAAGTTTCAGTTAGTCTTTGTCAAAAACCTACAAGAGGAAGACGTTCTTCTTTAGAAAATCAATTAATTAAAACCAACAGCTCATATACCAAACGTTGAAATAAGACTGGATGGACTAAATCACTGGCTTCATTGGAGTACAGAAAAATGGCAATGTAAAAAACCGGGATGTATTGACAAAAGGTTTACTCAGTGTGAAAAATTCGAGGTATATTTATGCTATGGAAAAGAAAAAACGTGTTTTAAAATGTTTCATACAACATAATTATGTACTTATTTATTATTTATAAAGAAAGGTAATTTTTTTTTTGTTTTATTGTTTTTATATATTGTTATTTATACGGAAATATGTTTATATATATGTTATATACTTATATATTAAAATATGTTAAATATTTCAGTAATATTAATTATTTATATACTTATAGTCAAGAAAGTTTTAATTTTTTTTTGTATAATCAATTTTAAGTAAAATATAATTACGTTTTTCAAAAATTAAAATTGATATTTTATATGGAATTTTTTTTTTGTGTAAAATATGTACCTACGAATGCATGGAAGGTCATATTTGACCTCAACAATATGTTTTTTAACATGTTTGCAAATATTAATAGTAGATTTTTTTTTATTATTTTTAGTGAAATCCTGGTAAAATTTCACATAAATTAGAATTTTTTTACAAAAATCTAAGTTGTCATGCAGTGAAGGGTCCAGATTATTGCCAACACCTCCTTTTCAGTAGTACTATAATTTATTTCAGCTTTATTTAATGTGCGTGATGCATAGGAAATTGGCAAGTCTGACCCGATGTTTCTTTGCGATAATATTCCTCCTATGCACAATTACTGGCATCTGTTGTAATATTGAAAGGTCGAGAAGAGTCAGGGAGTTGAAGTATTGGTTCCTTAGTCAATATGGTTCTGAATGTTTGAAAAGCATCTTCACCAGCATCCGTCCATATAAATTGTTAATCCTTCTTTAGTATAGATGTTAATGGTTTTGCTATTTTACTGAAATCTTTACAATAATTAGCTACACATGAAATTTTTTTTGGATCTGGTTTTATACCTTCATCAGTTATCAAGTGACCAAGATAACTTACTTCTTTACTTAAGAATTGACATTTCAGTGGTTGAAGTTGCAAATGATATTTACGAAATCTTTTAAATACATCTCGTAAGTTATTATCGTGATCTTTAATAGATGTTCCAATAACGATTACATAATCCAGGTAAATAAAAGATTTCACACCGTTGAGACCAATAAATACTTGATTCATAAGTCTTTGAAAAGTTTCCGTAGCTCCTTTTAGTCCAAAACACATCCTGTTAAACTCAAAATGGCCTTTTTCGGTGCTAAAACCTGTTTTTTGTCTGTCATCTGGTCGCATTGGAATTTGGTGATAACCACTCGCCATGTTCAAACAAGAGAAATATTTTGCATTTCCCAATTTATCCAATATTGTATTGATATCTGGCATTTGGAAAGCATCTCCCACAGTAAGGTTGTTTAATTTCCGGAAATCAACTACAACTCTGTATTTTTGTTCACCTCACTCATCGATCTTCTTTGGCACTACTAGCAATGGAGCATTCCATGGGCTATCACTAGGTCCAATTATTCCATCTTTCTTCAATTTTTCAATTTGGTTATCTATTTCTTCTTTCTGAGAATATGGAAGTCTATAAGGTCGTTGATAGATGGGTTGTGTTGTTCCTAGTGTTCTTATTTTATGATATACAGCGTCTGTACATGTTATTTTTTATCTCCTTCGAGAAAAAATATATCAGAAAATTCGCTGCATAATTCTTCGATAGATACTTTTTCTTCAAGATTCATATGATCTGTTAAGAGTAAATTCTTTAAATGTTGAATCCTATTTTGTTCATTTTTTGTTACTTTATCAATATGTACAAAATGTTTTATCGATTCTTCATTTATTATTTCGTGTGATAAATCTGCCAGTTTTGGTATGGGTACCACAATCTGAGTTTCTGTTGGGTTAATTATACTTATAAGAATCTGATAATTTTTTACTTTATTTAAATGATTTAATATATTTCCACATATTATTTCATTATTTATATTTTGAGCGTAAACTAGTACGCTCTGATGTTCTTGAATTTGTAGATCTGACACATCTACTGGAATAATTGTTTCACATCTAGCTGGAATAGTTGTGACGTCATTTAATGTTGATGTAATTTCCTCTTTTCCCACGTCAATGACAATTTGATTTTCCGTTAAAAATGGTTTTCCCAAAATACCATCATCTATAATTGCAAAATTTGTCGGAACTACATGAAATTCACTTTCGGAAGATTGATTTCCATTTATGACTGTCAATATTGTAAATCCCATGGTCTTAACTGTTTGATCATTTATCCCTTGTAACATGAATATTTTTGTGTCTGATACTTGAACATCATCATGAAGAGCATCTAGTTTTATTAAATTAAGATCAACCCCTGTGTCTACAAGTAGCTTTACGATCTTTTTTGTACATTGTGAAATTTTATATAAAGCATGATTATCAATTAATTTGATTCTGAATGACAAGGTTCTTGCAGGTTTAAGGCTATAGTTTTTAATGTTTTGACCGATTGGTTGCCCGAGCCGCACAGTCTTGGCCCGTTTCCCGAAGACTGTCCGTTGAATTTATTTGTTTTTTTCTTTCTGTAACATACATCCTCGGAGTGTCCCGGTTTGTTACAATAAATACATGTTATCTTTTTCACATCTTTATTATTTTGATTGAATATTTTGTTGGCCAGTATCTTGACTGCGATTTCCATATCTACATTGATTTGTAAAATGATTATTACGATTGCAAATTTCGCAATACTTTTGATTGTTATTTCTGCCTTGGTTTCCTCCTTTAAGTATTCCTTGAGTCTCTTTTGATGATTGATAAATTTTCTGCTCTTCAAGACTTGCCTTCATTGCATCTTCCAGTGTTTTAAAGTTTCTTGATTTAATCACTGTTCTTAAATGAGGTAATAATCGTCGTTAAAGTAATTGCCTTTATATATGTACGTATTGCTGTGTCATCTATAGTTGATTTTCCCTTTGTGTTCACATTACATCATTCATTGAGTAGATTTTCAACCTTTGTAGAGTAGTAATGAACTGACTCTTCTTGAGACTGTCTTGTTAATGTAAGTTCAAGCTGTAGATACCCTGGTGTACGTTGAGCACAAAAATTTGATTCGAGTAAATGTTTAAGTCCTGCCCAATCTTCTACATCACGATATTGAGTTATCGCAAAAGCTTTTTTACTTAATTTTGTACGAATAGCTTGTAACAAAACTGGCTTTATGCTGTTATCGACATTAGAAATTATGAAATCACATGCGCTAAGATAAGGATAAATATCGGCTGAATTTTCACCATTGAAAAAAGGAACCAATTTAATGGCTGTTTCTAATGAAAGAACTGTATTGTTCATTCTTGAAATGGTATACGAATTATCCACCCCCAAAAATTTTAAACCGAGTGGTTCGATATTTTTATTTAATTGTTTTGGTGTATTTTCTTCACCTATTTGATCCGAAGGTACTGAAGTTGAAATATTTCCCTTAGTATCAGAGAATAATGATTCTACTCTTCTAGATTTCCTATATGGAATCTTTTATTTTGGTGAGCTCGTGACCTAGTATTTGGGCCAGTATATTTTAAATAATTGTCAAAGATATTTGGCATATTAGTATTATAATCTTTATTTATTGTAGATGTATCATAGAGTAATAATCATCTCTATGAGATGTATCTGGGCTCCTATCACTGCTACTATTATAACTACTTGATTGAGTAGATATACATTAAAAGTGTTAGTTTGTTGTTATAATGTATAATAACAACAAAACAAAATGACAATAATTAATAAAAAAAAAATTACAATTATGTTACTCTATTAGTAGGTCAAAATAAAAAAGAAATATACAGTAATTCTATTCTATTATTCAAGTAAGTGATAATAATCTTATTATAATATAAAAATGTTTATGTTTTATTATTATTATTATTTTTTTTTTTTTACTTACAGTACGGCGGTCTTTGTTATTACTCCGAACTGCATAATAATTAACTTCTTTGACAGACTATTTGGATCTATTGAACTCATCACGACTCTCGGTGTCGTTCCCAGTTTCCCACGTAGTCTTCAAGTTATTTCGTTTGAAGTTCTACGCTCCGAAACCGGTATGCGCGGAGACCACAATGGTGGGTTTTGTTTAATTTGAACGATTAATTAATTTCTGTTAACTAATTAATCGATGTAGACGAGATGTAGTGTAGCTTATCGTGCAAATGTGCGTATTTTTATTGACAATACGCGTCGATTGTGTATTTATAATGACCGATAAAATATGGTGATCCCGTTTTTTACGTAGGTGGTGTTTGTACCAACGAACCTTTTATCAAGGTTGTCGTCGGGCACACGGTCCTCTGGAGCCTTGTGAGAGATAGGTAACACTTATTTGCAGTAAGGAATAACAGATTTAAATAACAACACAATTCATATATTTTACATGTATATATGTATATAACGATACGCGACTAAGAGCGCGTAGAGCGAAATAAGGGGGCGAGGAACACCGCTCTGAGGGAACACTCAATGTTGTTGGACGGAATAGCCTGTGGTTTAGTGGAACTGCTGGTGAATGACGGCCGAGCTGCTGAGTATTCGGATCTGAATTTGGCTGGAACACGTGGATGACGGAGAACACCGTTATTACGCACACGCGACGTAAATGTCGTATGGACACTCGCACGTAATAAATACGTTTTATATCGGGAGCTCGATGTGGTAATATGGTTAATCGGAACAGATTATACTTTACGCAATAGTTAACAATATTGCAAGTGAGAGCACACTTCGTACAGCAAGATGGCCGTTAACGTGGGAGCACACGGGTTTTACGTAACGGCGAACGGACCAGAACACAACGTAAAACTATTACGCATTCGATCGGGAGCGCGATGTAAACGTAATATGGTTAATCGGAACAGATTATAATACACACAATATTTCACGATATTGCGAGTGAGAGCACACTTCGTACAGCAAGATGGCCGTTAACGCGAGAGTACGTGAAAAAAACGCAACGGCGATCGGAACAGAACACAACGTAAGAACAGTCTCGACCGTTGGCGGCGGCGTATGCCTCGTTACCCCGGACTAGGGCGACGGACATGTCAATGCTGCCAACAGCGTGAGTGACCGAGCGCGGTCACTTATCAGACCCCTGTCCAAGACCGGCGGTAATCAATTTTGGACAATTAAAGGATCGAACAGGTGGTATAAAACAATAAGTAGCACCTCTTATGATGTGGTTTTAGATACGTGTGACGTGAATACCGGGGACTATAGAATAATTTCCTCACCAATTTTAAGTAAAAGCGCCTCTGTGTGAATATATTCACTCCGTCACTGGTGTTTGCTTCTTTCTTTTTTTTTTTTTTTTTTTATTACAATAATTATTTGAATATAACACTCACTAGACAGAATTTCTTTCAAAAGAAATGAAAATGAAAACGGCTACCGCTGCCACCAATGTTATGAACGCCACCGCGTGAGCCTATGATGTTCTGTTATATTTTATATTTTGTGTCTCTGGTTGTATCCGAAGACGACAATTTATTGAACCGTTCTCTGTGTAGCAGGTGTTAATCAAATGTTGTTTAATAATTTATTATTAAAAGAATACACGTTTTTAGATTTAAATGAGAATATAATACTTTATTAGTTTAAAAAAAATGTAATTTATACTACAAGCACACTACTTAACTCGAATGATTCGGGTTCAAGACTGAATTGTCGAAAAAACCTATACTCTAGTCTTGTCGCGTATAAGCAAAATATCTAAGATAAGAACGCCTACTACAGGGCACGTTATTATATTCTGTAAAACAAGCGTCACTATAGTGGTGGGCATATAACAATAAATTATATACTCATATATTAAAGTACGGTTTATCTAACAATTTGTACGTCTATTTTTTTTCTCCGTTGAAATTATTACAACCGTCAATCGTTTCCGACAAATAGCGATGATTGATGATTGCTATAGATGATAGATTAATATGATAAATCCATAGACCATATTATACTGTATTATTATATTGTAATAATTATTATTAGCCAGACATTTAAATATTTAAACAACAATTAATAACTAATTTATTCCAAAAACAAGTCAATAATGACTTATAAAGAACCCGTAATAAAGTTTAAACCATATTTGCCTATCGAGAATTAAAAAAAAATAATAAAAACGTTAATTGTTTAAAATAGTGAAAATATTTTTAAAATTATACTATGTATAGAAAGTCATAACATAGACAGTTGGTGAAATTGTCAACATTCTATATAATTATAATTGTTGAGTTAAAATTAAATTAATAAATTAATTTTGTCCAAATTATACAAATATAGCATAATAATTCCAGTTTTCTTAATTTTGTTGTTACTTTTTCCGATATTATGACAAGAGATCTGAAGTTTTTTTATTTTATTTTACAATTAATCATCTAAAGTACCTAATAAATAGATCATATTTACTACAAGAATTCAAGACAGACAGAAAAAAAACTATATAATCATAAATAAAATAAAACCACTAATCATTCATCACAACGTTTAAGATTCAAGGTATAATTGACGACTTTAATTTATTCTTGGCTTTTTTATGCAATGGACCAGTGGGTGGTCAGCAATCTTTTTGGACTTAAAGTATATTTCGTAATTAATATTTATACTTTTGTATTAATATTTCGTATTTAATTCTAGCCTTGCTGGTTAGAGTAAGAAACTTGGTATTTTTATCAAACATAAATTTTCCAATATTTCAAACATAAAATTAAAAATATTTCCACTATTGAATGTGAATTATAAATTGTATTTCTAAATTATATTATATTAAGACAAACAGCCAATCACTGATGTATTTCAATCAATAAATATTTTTTTTGTAACTATATTTTTGTGTTTATTTTATAATAATTTAAATTTATATTTTTGCATATTTTGGTAAATAAAATGCATATTTTACAATTTTTTATTGCATACAAATCTTAGCCCTGATTATTATTATTATCATTTATATATGTTAACTACCTGTATTTTGTCATAACAAATAATTATGTCTAACATTTCATATCTCAACATTTTTTTTACCTGAAATAGTACAAACTGTCTGCCATGTACATTTTATTAGTTTCTGAAATAGTACAAACTGTCTGTCATGTAAATTGTATTACTTTCTGATTTAGTACAAACTGTCCGTGGTTTTCATTTTTTCTGGGTGACCGTACAAAATGTCCTACAACCTTCCCAATCCATGGGCCGCGGTACACTTATGGGCCACGAGAGCACGGGATAGTCGAACTGCACTTATTACCTACAAATAAATGGTCGAATTGCACTTGGGTTGAAAAAAGGTAATAGTCGAACTGCACTCGTTCAAAAAAATAATTAAAATGAGAAATTTACCTATTATCAAATTGAAAGGTAAGAATATTATCTAGACAATGACATATGCTTTTATTGATATATTTTGATATATATTCATTTTAAAGTGAGTTATGAACATTTTAAAGTTGTTATATTTTACATAGCTGTAACTCACTTTAAAATAATAATATCATTAAAAGCATATAATATAATATAATATAATATAATATAATATAATATAATATAATATAATATAATATACACGGTATAAAATATAAGTATTAATCTTATATTTTTATTGATAATTATTTATTATCCAGTTAGGTTCGATTCTTTTATCGATTTTTTGTGACAATAATTATCTGCGTTATCTAAATGGCAATCACGAACTAATATATATATTGCTATTAAATTGGTACACTCGCCGTAGTGTTCGTAAACATAAGATTCGTAATATTTTTAACGAGTTTTCATTATACACGTTCGACTCGTAACAAGTTTCCACAGTTTTCTCATTTTAATTCTTTTTTTGAACGAGTGCAGTTCGACTATTACCTTTTTTCAACCCAAGTGCAATTCGACCATTTATTTGTAGGTAATAAGTGCAGTTCGACTATCCCGTGCTCTCGTTCATAACTCACTTTAAAATGATAATATCAATAAAAGCATATGTCATTGTCTAGATAATATTCTTACCTTTAAATTTGATAATAGGTAAATTTACTCTAATATTATGATGTACGTTAGTAAGACAGAGACAACACATGCGGGTATGGCGTCCTCTTAATATCTTAAGAGTGAACGAGGCCGTGACTTAATTGTGTATCAAAGTTATACATTTTACAAAGAAAAACATGCAAATGAGGGTGTTAAATGGCGTTGTACTCATCGTGGCTGTCTTTCAAAATTATATCTAGACGAATGTTCTACAGTTATTTTTTGGTGTGAGTTAATAAATAACCATGAAGTACCACTGAATTTACCACGGAAAATGATTTCAAACTTAGCAAAGAGAAAAGCAGCTAACCAAGGTATTTATTTTTATTTTTCAATTATTATTTTCATTAAAAATTATTAGAGAAGAAATTGTTAACTCTCCTGTTGAATTTTATGTCAACCATCCCAGAAAATCACGCTGGTCAAGAATTTAGTGACTATTTATTTGACAATTATTATATTTCTGACGAAGGACTTTTTCCGCCTCATATTTAGGCTTCAGATACGATTTCTAGTCAAAGAACTACAAATGCATGCGAGTCGTTCCACGCGAAGTTCAATAAATCATTTTCATCACCACATCCAAATATATTTATATTTATTGATGTTTTAACACAATTACAAATCGATACCTATATTTTAATGCAGAACACTGACACAAGACCATCTACAACACGGTATCAGAAAAAAATATAATATTGACAAATATATTGACTTATATAGTCAAAAGCATATTACCAGGCTAGAATTTTTGAATGCAGTTTGTCATTACTACAAAAAATGATAAAAACGAAAAAAAAATTATAATATTGACAATAATTAAATTTGACGATTTTTAAAAAAAAATGAAAATAAAATGTATGTAATAATAATAACAATATGTATAATATAATATAATATAATGTATAATAATATAATATAATAATAATAATGTATAAATATATAATTAACATAATGTGATATATAGGGTTAGGATGTTTATGCACTAAAAAATGTATGAATATGTATGCACTTATGCACTAAAAAACAGGTGAATATGCATGCAAATTTTGAAAAATATGCATAAAAAAGTAAATAAATGTGAACAGAAAAATATTTTATTAAGTTATATTATTAACTATTATCGATTACATTTTTGAATTTTCTTATTTACTGTATAAAATTATATAAAATGAATATAAAAAAAAAACATTTTAAAAAGAGTTGCATTGAATAATTATTATTTGTTTTAAATGTTCTATTGTGAATCTTCGTCTATTTGGTGCTAATACATTTTTGAATCTATTAGAAGAAAAATCTGTAAATAAAAATTGTTATTAAAAAAAAAAAATAATTAATAAATAAATAATAAAAGTCACCTGGAAAAACTACTCTTCACTTCAACAGACGTAATTGGCACAACTGAGTGATATTTTTAATGATTTAATAAATAAAATAGATAAACGTAAAAACGTTAGGCAACTAACTACAAATTATAAAACGTTTTGTCAAAAAATATTTGGTAAAAATGTAATTTCCCACAGTTTTAAAATAAGTTTTGATTGTGACAATTGATGAGGGTTATCGGCAATTATATTTAGGTAGGAATTCTCAACAATAAATAGGTAAACTTGTACATCAGATTCGATTAATAAAATATAAAATAACTGTATTTTCCAGAATTTTGCATCAAAAACCGTCAAATATGTGCTAAAAAACAAAAAAAAACGCAAATTATGCACTTTTAAATTAAAAATGGTAAAATATGCAATTATATGCAAAATAAAATTTTGATATTTTGAATATAGATATCATGAAACACATTTCTGTATAAGAATGAAAGCTATTGGACAACTTAAAAAAAATATGCAAAATCATAAACATCCTAACCCTAGTGATATATAAAAAAATCATTTTTAACCACGCCAATGATTAAAATCATTGTCAGTCCTAAGCCTGTAAGTGGGAAGGAAAATGAGTGTTTACTAAATGTTTAACTCCTTCAAATGTATGATAATTTTGTTGAAATACTTTTTTTGAGGCCAAATGCAATTCGACTACTAGTGCTTTTTACCCGAGTGCAGTTCGACCATTACCTTTTTAAACCCAAGTGCAATTCGACTAAAATAAGTGCAATTTGACCATACCCCACGAGCAGTGTAGTACTGTGCCGTGAACCATATAATATTAAATATTATATATATTATAATATATATTTAAAATTATAGTATTACATATTTTTATTATATGAATCATTGTTACCAGTTAAATAACAATAAATACAATATGTGTTTTAATATTACTAACTGATTTTGCTACATTTTTGTTAATGTAGAAATTAAATTTGAAATTTATAAATAATGTTCCAACTCTTAAGAGTTAGTATGATTGTATAAATTACCATACTGCTTTATGAAATATACCATGACGGTTTTTGAGATACTAGATATTGTTGGATGATCCTTCATCTGTATTAGTGTAAGAATTCCAGAAAACAACAATATTAAATTCTATAACAAATAAAGTGATTCTTACAATAGAATATGAAGTCATTATTTCTGATAAAATAGTAAGTAAATAAGCAAATAATATGATATTATAAAATCCTTTGTTTAATATTGTTTTAGAGAGCGGATGAATCTAAATTATAAAAATTTTAGTATGTAAACTGAAAATCAATTATATCGACACCAATCAAGTGACTAAAAATCTAAAATATGTCGTACCTGAATTTTATATCATACTAATTTAATGTTAAGTGATTTGATGTTGTAGTGATTATGACATAATGACTATCGTAGGACAATAATATTATTGTTATTGTTTCATGAGCATTGAGCACATATAACGTTTATGATTTATCACGAACAGTAGTTTAGTTAAATCTTTATGAAATATATCTACATATTAACTTTAAAACGTAAGTTGTATTAAAGGACAAATATTTAGGTATAATAGGAAAATATAAAAAGGGGAATGAAATTCTGCATTACCTTTGTACCTAACCAGTCTGCTCTTGTATGAGTTTACAAAACTAGTTACTTTTAGTTTAAATACATAATCTAATAACCGCCTATAAAAATAAATATTATCCTGGTTGGTTGAGAGTCGTTGTAACTGATTTTAATATATTATTATAACTGGGTTAAAAAAATACTTACTGTTAATACAAAATGTAAATTTATGTTGAAAATTCCATACGCTGACATTACGTTAGATTCGAATTCGGGCATTTGATTCATAAACATTTTAATCTGAATACACAATAAATTAGTAATTCCATATGTAGAGAGAAATATTGTGAATGAAAATACTATTATTTTGGCTTAACAACATATTGCATTTATATTAGCTTATATAACTTACTTGTAATTTTGTATGAAATGGTAAATTTGAAATTCGGTATGATCGTAAGTATGATATTATTTCTCTTTTCTGTAAATAGTTAAGAATTATTTAATTAATAGCAACAGTTTAAGGAAATGAAAGGGCAAAAAATATTTTTTTTAAAGGCGGGAAAGTAGATACCGCACTGTTGTACGGTAGGCGTAGGCCGTAGGATGGCTCATTGTAATAAACGTGATAAATTTGAATTTGGTGATATATTATTGTTTGCGAAAAATGATTCAGATTCAACCTATATCACTAGGCATATTTCATAATATTAATGAAATTTAATGAAAATATTTCATATTCCATATTAAGTTTAAAATTCAAAGAAGAACGATAAATGTATTGAATTTACAATGATATGTCTTAACAATTATTTTTTGTTTGTGTGTCATACAATGAGTAAATAAAAAAATTATTCTATCTTAGAATTTAAGAATAGTTCCTGATAGAAAATTTATTCTAGTTTTTGCTCTTGAGAGGTCAAAATTTTGATTTTTCTGTTTTTCAAAAAGATAACCAGAAAATAATCAAAATATTGAATAAAACACAAATTTTTACATAAACTTTTGATGAAATAATTTTTTTTAATGTAACTCATAAAAGAATAACTGTAGATGTTTGATATTTTCACTATTTGTTTAAAAATCATTTAATATACATGGTTGAATTAATTTTTTTTTTTTTTGAATCTTTGAACGATTTAGTTTTACTATTTAAAGGTATAATAAGCAATTTTCGAAAACTAGTTTTACATAAAAATTCAAAATAAATAAATAAATATAAAAACTTATAAAATTAAAAATACAATATGTTAAGAGGCCGTAACACTCACATGTGTTTTCTTCGTTTCACGAGTACGTAAAGTAAATACAAAGCAAATTTATGCTCAGCAGATCACATTTAGCTCTTAGCTCCGTTAGTTTAAAAATTAAAATGAATCAACCTATTGTGAAACTTGATGGTAAGAACATTATCTGTGTTTGTATGTTGGTTTTTTACGATTATTAAGTTTTTAAGTGAGTTATGAGCATTTATAATTTACACTATGTTATATACGCATAACTTGCTAAAAAAATTAAATATCGTAAAAAACCAACATACAAACACAGATAATTTTCTTACCATCAAGTTTTATAATAGGTCGATTTACTCTAATTTTTAAACTGACGGAGCTAAACGTGATCTGCTGAGCATACATTTGCTATGTTACGTACTTGTAAGACATTGACAACACATGCGCGTGGATGTGACGCCCTCTTGGCTCTTAATGTCACACAAATAAAATAAAAAATATCACTCTACTCTAAATTTAATATCATAAAGATTATTTATGACAATGACTATATAAAATACCATATATTATGTATAATAGAAAATTTTGAATCAGTGCCGTTATTTTAAAAACAAATTGTATCGATTTCAGTAGTAATAGGTTTGAAAATAAAATAATTTCTTACTTTTTCGTTTGTCAATGATGCATATACGACAATACTCATGTGAAAGATGCTGTACTGGCAATAAGAATGGATCAGTGGGAAACACCAAACAATAATCGATTTAAATGACAAGTCAAATGATGGGTAATTTACAGAAAAATACATAAAAGTAAACATCAATAAACTTATAAAACTAAGCATGATGTACCCTAACAGAATCATACCGTAACCTAAACTGAACACTTTTATTATTTCACAAAGATCAGCATGCAACAATCGTAAACACTCTATCGACATTGTTATTTCGGATTGTGTCCATTCACCCGGGATTTCTTCCAAACCCTGTGGCAAACGTTTCCAGGCATCGTTTAAAGCACAAAACCTAGATGCCACGCTACGGATATAAAAACATCCTCCAATAACAATTACTATTTCTAAGATATTTGGTTCAAAAAACCAAAGTAACGCGATTGTAGAAAAATCATATGCTCTCGGTCGCAAAAAATAATACCTAGTAGTGTTATATAGGATAAAATATATTGATAACACGATCAATATTTTATTCAAAGTCATGTATTTATTTGCTGCACGTGGATTTTCCATTAATGTTGGTCGGAGTAACATTAACTGTTTTCGGTCAAATTCAATGATGTCGTTAATAAACCTAAAAAAAAAAAATACAAGTTATACCTAATGATCTAATTTGATGTGCTAAGCAGAGCCGTAGCAACGTTCATTTGTGCTCCTGGCCATTTAACAGATTTCCGCCCTTTTAAAAATTGTTTACCCCTTCCCGTCCCCCCCCTCGTACTTATACATATAAAGACATTCCTTATTTTATTTTTTTTTTTTTTTATTGATCAAAAAAACATCGGCTACTAAGCATTAGTTATAATATTACATTATTTTTATTTATTTTTTTTTTTTTTAATAATTTACATTTTATATAAAGAATTTTTAAATTATGTTGTACAGTTTGGTTTCCTTTAAGAAGTTGATTATATTAATATTTGATTGGAGGTCGGGTTGTAGTGCTTCACTAAGTTGATATGGAATGGAGTGTTTGAGTGTTCTTGAATCAGCGTACTTGGAACAATCAATGATTATATGTTTGACAGTGAACTCCACTCCACATGTATCACATATGGGAGGGTCTTTTCTAGCCATGAGGTGGTTATGTGTTACGAATGCATGCCCAATTCGAAGACGATTTAGTATAGTTTCATCTTTCCTATTTAAATCGGGGTTACTCCATAATTGGATATTATTTTTTTATTGTGTTTAATTTGGTGTTTTGTATTGTCCAGTGATTATGCCATTTAAGAAATAAAATCATTTTTATAAGTTTTTTTTAAATCACTATAGGTACTTAAATTTAAAATATGAGTGTATTTTATTTTTATTAACTATTATAATAACTAATAATTATTATATTTAATAAGAAAAAAAACACTGCCAAACTTATTATAACCTTTTATAATAATTTAAAAAATAATTGTACTTTTGTACACTTCAACATTTCACTTTTCGTGCTTTTTTAGTAGCAAATTCATCTATAACATTTTCAAAATTAATTTTTGAAGCCAATTCACGTTCAATTGATATAATACTCATATTTGTCAATTTTTCTTGTGAAACTGTAGACCTTAGATAGTTCTTAATAATTTTCAGTTTACTAAAACTTCTTTCACAAGTGTTTCCTTCATAGACTAATACAAAAAGACTAAATACTAAAATAGGAGTAGTTATCTACCACCCACAAATATAAATAAATTGATGAAGGTCTTTAAAATATAAAAATAAAACATTTAGAATCCTGATTTTAAATTAAACATGCAGCTATAAGTTAGCAATAATCGATTTTGAAAATCATTATGTTTATTATTTTATAAACACTTGTAAAATGTAATATTTTTGTACACAATACGCCATAATAAAGTACCTACTATAGCGTAGCTATTATAGTATAATTATTTTGCTCATATTCTAAATAAAATTTATGTTATTAATAATTGGTATAACATATGGTATATTTTATCCTGGATTTTGCGCCCTTTTTTTCGTTGCGCCCCTGGCCTGGGCCAGTTTCGCCAAGCCCTAGCTACGGCTCTGGTGCTAAGTATTCGCATAATCCGATTTGTATAGGACAAATATACGTAATAGGACTATTAGAATAGAAATACTTGAATACATAAATATTAATATTTTATCAAGATAAGATGTGTGTTTTTTTTTGTATCAACTTTTTATTTTGAAACTAATTAAAATATATAGGTAATTATTATTTTTGCTTTCTTACTTTACGATCTGATTTTCTGATAGTCTTGCGATGAAAACCAATAGCCAATATTTAATTAAAATATATTGTCGTGGGAAAAAAAAACCTTTCTTGTAAATTGAGTATGTAGAAATTAGCATCACAAATATCCACATGAATTCTAGACAAGAATAATATGTTGAATTAATTGTATTTCTGATTAACAGTCCCGCTTCGAATGTATATGACCAATGCACAAGCCCTACAATTTTCGACCATATTATTAAATTTCTGGTATCTGTTTGAAAAACGTTGGCCATTTTTACGGTAGATAAATTAAATCGGCATTAAGAATTGTTTAGAATATTATTTTACATGGTACCTCAGGTACCTAGACCTTAAAATACGTAATGACGAACTCTATTGGCTATATGTATTTTAATAATAAAGTTTACCATCAATCTAAATAAACTGTTTATAGGAAATTATTATTTATTGAAGAATTATTTGTTCATTCAAATATTGTTTGTTTTCAAACAATTACCGTGTCAATACTATTATATATTATTATTATTTTTTTTTTTAATTTAAACTTTGTGTTATAATTAAAATTAAAAATTTAGATTTGCTTAACATCATTGAATATACTATAGAACTAAAAATAATGAATTAAAACTATGGTTCACTTGGTTCACTAAATATATCAAGTTTCGAATGAAAGGTGAATTTCCAATTTTTAATGACCGGTAGTAAATAAATTATATTGAAAAATATCATGACGTATACTTACACTTTTTAAGAAAGTACCATGAACACCATCAGAGCTCAGAATATTGTTCTCTTTTAATCATTCGCGTTATAAATGTTTATTAAATCTATAAAATATCCAATGTGAGTAAATCGATATCATTAGTTACGGTCTTACGGAAAAGTTGATATTATTGATGGTAAATCCTTTTTAATTAATGAATAATTATTTTTTTTAAACTACTACGATTGGAAGAAATTAATATAAAAGTATTTTAATTTGATTTTTTATGAAATTAAATTAAAATAATATAATAAAATCGAATAAAATTTCTTATATTGTAAATGAAAATTATAAGAAGATGGATTTGTAAGACAATTCTTTTTAAAAATTTTGTCAACTATTCGATAATCTTTATGTTTTTTGTAGAAGTGATAAATGATTACTAAAATTTTATTAACACGACCGATACATTATATACATACACCATATGATATTAAAAATATAATCATACACAATATTAGTTTATAATAAAATCATTATTACTCGATTTTAAAAATGCATTGAACACATAGGTGCAAAGGAAAACTCTATAAATCATTACATTATAGTTTTATGGTGGTTTTCAATTAATATGAAGTCACGGACCACTAGCGAGAACTTAAATTGGTCTGCGGACCCCCCCCCCTTTTGTATATCCTCTTGCTTACCCGTGTTACTGTGTCATAACGAGTAACCCCTACTTAGTCGTACTGTCAAACACACACAGCTATGGACCACGTTATAGACCATTATATTTGAAATTTAAGTACTTAATACTTATTATTAATTTATTTAATACGGGCAATACAGCGTAACTAGAATAGCTTAAACAAACTAACCTATTCAAGAAATATTTACGAAAAAATAGTTACTGTGAAGTAATTGATTAAATAGGCCTAAATAGAGCCTCTCATTTATATATAAAATGTAGAATAATATATTAATAATATGATGTGAAATCATAACTAAAATTTTTTTAGTGAGAAATATAATAGTATATTTTCTTGGTCCACAGTAAAAAAATTACTATAGTTTATTATATCTTTATAGTTTATGAATCTCTGTAAAATGTAAATATATATTATACTGTCTGGTAAATGTTTCGTTTTTATTACGAAATATTATAAATAAATTGTACTTGTACATTGTGTTTTTTAAGTTAACCACTTTATTGGTTAGATTAAAATAATAAAATCGTTCCGAAAATTTGGTATTCGTTAAGTTTTTGTAAAATTGATTATTTTTATCATTGTAACAGCCGGAAACGCAATAATTGAATAAACAATTTTTCGCAATCCGAAAAATAACGAATAACGATACAAAATTAACTTGTATATTTGAACCAATAATAAAAAAATATACTACTGTACTGTGATAATGTGACTACGCAATGTATTTCCCTTAAAAATCAATCGAAAAAATCGGTTGTTTTATCTTAAGTCACATTAAGAACAATATTGTAGATTTGAAAAAAAAAATTAAATTATAACTTATTTAAAAATATAATATATATATATATATTATATAGTACATACATACTGCTTCCAAAAACCAACAAAATTATTAATATGTATCGTTTATTGTCTGAGACGCATTTACTAAGCCGATAAAGACAAAATATTATTAAACTCTCTTCCTGACTGTGAACGACTGTTTTCTATTAAAATATTTTTTGTATGAATAAGTATCTCATTCGTTTTCTTTTGTTACTAATCGAATATTCAACTGCTACAGGATGTGAGACCGAATTACGCAAATGCACAAATGACGAGGATTTGCATTCTAATCAGCCAATATGCGCTAGTTCAGTAGCGAATTTATATTGTCCTAAACACGTGCGGATGTTATTGCATCAAAGTATACGTCATACATAAATACTTAGTCTTGACGTATTGTTCGTATTTTGTGATAAACAATACGGTTATAATATATATATATATATAGTTGCATTTGAAGAATTTAATTCCTTTTCTATGATCCGCGTCGTCATAGACGTTTATTGGCATTTAAAATATTTTACATTTTGTTTTTCGAGAATAAATGAATTAATAACAAATAAATAAAGAATATGTCATTATATTAGGTATACAAATTTATATTATAATTTGCTTAAAAGTTTTGCTGGAATCGCGATGAGAGTTGAAAGCTGATAATATTTTGTCTGGGAGAAAGTTTTCATAAGTGCGTCATTCAGTTGGTATAATATAACATGCTTTAGGTATAATAGTTAGGAAATATTCACATAATCGTCGCATTGAAAGTAATTTTATATTCATTAGGAAACTGTGTGCAAATTTGGCACAACTTGGTTAATAATCAGATTAACCTGCAGGTTATTAGTAGTGCCTTGAGTTTGTTTTTGAATATTGTTTAAAAGCGAACCGAGACTCGTGGGGTGTTATTGATGTGTGAACCACTAAGTATAATCCCAATGTGATAATAATTTTCAGTCGCTGTCCGTGTAGATCGACGCTGTATTTAAAACGCACATATATTATATTATAATATAATATGTAATATGTATATCGTACAATAAGTCATCGCACCTACGAATGGAGTAAATCGTCTCCCGTGTCGCATCATCGTCGAAAAGACGCGAAGGCGATAACTGCCTGCTAGAATACGCGCCGGCTACGCGATGATTATAGACCGGTACATTAGACCTAAGACGCGGGCGTTTATGTGCGTTACCCGTACATTTCGCGAGTTGGTCTGTTATCCGCGTGGCGAACCTAAGAAAATCCAATATTGACATTATTGCGGAGCACTTTTAACGCTTCTGCTCGCAACCTTGGCCAAACAAGAACAACACGGTGTTTTAATTCTGTACGCTCGACTGTAAAACATGGAATACACGTATGTATCTACGTATATATACCGCGCGTATACGTGTATACATATATAGTGTTTAAACAGCTGTCAATGTTTGCACGGTGTTCGCCACTTGAACGCGCGTCGGGTTTCTGCGTGCGGGGTAGTATTATTGTACTATACCTGTGCTATGTATACCTACATGTATATTATTACATACCGTACGAGGGGTGGGTTTAAGGGGAGGGGTGTCCTGCGCCAGCGTTCGTACTGACGATCGATTCAATACGGACAAAATATAATGACGGGGATGAGAGATCTCCGCGCGGTCCAGCCGTTTCACACAATAAGGGGCATGGGTAGGTGTGGGTAGGCAATAATAATATTATCGTCCTAACTACACAGCATACAAATTAGCGCCCGTCAATCGGCTCCTGAAACACATCATTACACATTGTTTACGAATGTTACCTACTATAATATAACTGCGGCGGTGCGATATCCCCGTACTACAGTGGCGAAGCTTCATAGGAGACAATGAGACAACGTCTACCCACTATGTGAAATTAGAACATCGGACAAATAATATTTTGTTTCATAAAATATTTACAAATTTGTACATTATTTATATTATAAAAATGATACGTGTTTTAATATTTTGTTAAAATCGGTTTTTCGTTGTACAGTTATAGTCTTAAAGAATTCTTAAAATAGATTTGATGCGCGCGATACGGTCATGCAGATCATTTCAAATATTATGGTATTATATATATCATATATCAAAGTGACGTTGCGGGTACAGGGGGAATTTTAATGTGAGCGGGGTTTACTATCTACACTATGATACGTCTCGCCATTCGTATTTCCTCAATTATTATCGACATCGCCTAAGCGTTGCCACGCCATCGTTTCCTGTAAATCGTAGAAGCCGATAGCCGATAGGTACCTACCTACGTGTTTATAGAGCATAAATCCGTATAATTGCAACAGCAGCTTAATAAACGATCGCAACGCGTATATAATTATTATTACACGCGTTCGGCACATACCTACGAGTCCGCGTGCAAGTACCTGTGATTTAATAAATAATACAATAATAATAATAATAATATGTAACAGTGTATAATAATATGGTCCGTAAAATTCTCGTTTTACGCGCGCTCTCCAAACGACGACCGTATATCATAATAATAATATTGTAAATATAACATCCGCGCACACGCGCTCTCCGTGTACATATATTATAATATTATATATATTTATGTGTACGTTCAAATAGTCGCGTTCGGACGTGCGCCGCACTCTGTATAATAATAATATTATGATAATATATAATATACGCTCGAGCGCGGCATCGTCGTTTTTCGTCTCCGTCGTTTATGTCGCGTAGAATATAATATAATATATACATATATACGATTTTACGATATCTACGACTGCTATATAGAGGTATAACACGGCGTCGTCCCGCACGTCAGACGCGCACTCGCCTCCGCCGTCTGTCCGTAATATCATAAATGCCATCTAAATTAAAGCCGTTTCATCTCGGTCCTTGGCCGTAAGGGGTTCGAGTGGAAATCGTCCTGTCCGAAATTTAGCGTTTAATATTTTCGACAAGCATATATAATAACAATCGTTGAGTTACTTATGCGTCGTGTATACGCGTCATACACGCAGTTACCGCGTTCGGTTGCATGTAGGACTGTGCGCGTTATAATACAATATTATATTATATTACGCGTATATTGTATTATACACAGTCGACATGTCTATAATAGCATTACACTTCTCATTTCTGCGCGCACACGAACCGTAGTTCGCATTACGGTTTTCGAATATTATCTGTGACATATGTCGTGGATTCAGAAAGCGACCAAACCAACACATAAATCGCCAAGTGATGATAAAATGCGATAGAATGGCGCTTGTAAGAGGCTATTTATTTTTGATTTTTTGACGGATCACTCGTCTGTTTTCCAATACGCTCTAAACTATTTTCGGAATCGCTTTTGCAATGAATTAAGCTATATAATTTGAATTAAAAATAATAACCGTGTCCTATGATAGTCTTGTGCAGGGGGATATTTGGCGAGTGAACTACATCCAACGGCTACTAGCTAGTCTCCTTCCAGTTTCTTGTATTATTTTTAACTTTGCACATATTAAAAATCGACGATAATTAATGTAAAATTACAAACCTATTATTTTTCCCTACCTTGCGAAACTATAAAGTACATTTGTATAATAATACAGTGGGTTCCGCTTAATGTGATCACTTTGGTGCAGGGTAATTGTGATTCTATTAACCGGTTGATTCTATAAAACATTTACAACATTTTTCTCATAATTCAATCTTTTAATACAATTACATTTTTATTTAAATTTACATACATATTTAATAATTTATAACACATAAAATTATTTATTTTTACATTTTTTTTATTTAATGGTTCTATATTTAGGTATACATTTATGCTTAAATAAAAATAAAAATTAAATAAATTAAAATACATTTAAAACAAATTAAAGAAGCTATCTCTTTTAGATTGTACTTGACAGTCTACCAATTTAATTTCCATATTAGTCTGAAATGAAATGAAAATTAATATTTTTGTGTTTTTGTTTATTTGTTTGAAATACCATAAATACGATACAAATTTTTATAAAAGTGATTCAATTATCCAGTACCTAGTGATTCTAATAAAAGGTCAATTTAACATTAGTAACATACAATTTGGATTGGGATATTCATTTTTGATTCTAATAAACGGTTGATTTTATAAACCAGTGATCACATTAAGCAGAACCCACTGTATATTTAAAATAAATACATTTCTTATTCAATAATTAGTGAAATTTAAAACACCAATTAGTATTCATAAAGCGGAATTTTTTCTTCCAAATGATCTTAATAGCTACTACTTCCGTTTCCATTTGACACAAACATGATATTGAAAAAATCAAGTATTATGGCAGAAAAGAGGCTAAAGACTATATTTTAAATAACATTTTTAAATCCTCAAAGATTTTTGAAATATTATGTAGGTACTTATCTATCTCGACAATTTCATTATTGTCTAAATTGCTCGAAAAGTCTGCATATTCAAAATATGCTGATCATTTAATTAAAAATAATATCTCCAAAGACAGTTCCAAGTGTTTATGATATTTATATTGAAACATTAAATCATTATTTTTGATAAAATAAATAAATTTTTTAAATTATTCGTTAGAAAATAAGCACATGATATGATATTACGACATTTAGTGCAGTGGAAATCGATTATAATAACATCGGCACTGGTAAAGTAACTAAAAATGTCTACAAGTTATTTATATGTAATTATTTTACTGAGTGTAATATTATAACTCTAATAGAATTGATAGAAGCAATAATCAGTTACGTTCGGTATTAGATTTGTGAATTCTAAAAAAGAAATAATGTCAAACATTATGTTTTTTCAAATACTGTTGGTAATTGTGACTAAAATAGAAGTTTAAAAAGTTATAATTTTGTCTCTTATAACAATAATATGACGTAACCGATTATTGTACTAATAAAAAAAAACTTATTTTTGAAGAATAAATTTGAAAAAAATGAAAGTTTAAAAAATTGGATTTATTGTAATATAATATTATTGCACTGTTTGTATAAAATAATGTAAACAATTATAATAATATTAACAACATACGTTTTCTTGACATTGGTTTGCTAAAAATATTTGTATAATTACTCGTTATTTTATGATTATTTTATTTTCATACTTATAAAAAAAGTTTTAACAAATCAATATAAAATATACCGATATTTTGTATATGAAGAATATACGAAATTTAGTATATATCTTACCTTTTCATTCCGTCAATGCTGAACTAGAAATATCGAATTATCAGTGATAAATACCGAGCAATGTTTATGTACATTACATGTCAGGTGGTAGATATGCGACAACAAAGTAAAAAATAATTAAACGATGATAACCTCAAGAAACTAAAAGTAAAATACTCTATTTTTTTTATTATAAATAGTTTTCCTGACAAGTCATCTAATTTATTTATTACATTTATTTTTATTAATTTAACAATTAATAGTATGCAATTATTTCCAACAATTTACATAGATAATAATGAATAAAATAAATGATACATAGAATAGATATAATATATAATATTATGTATAATTTTTTTATTATTCTATATATTTATTTATTTCTTATTTTTATTTTTATTGTTTTAAGTGAGAACGTCATGGCGACCACTTCGCTTGAAATACCTTAATACCGTAACCCATAAACAACTGAACACTTATTATTTCATATTATTTATAATATTATTACATATTATTACATGTGATTTCATATTCAATAGTCATATACTCAGCATCGACTTAGTTATTTCAGGTTATGTCTATTCACCCAGAATTTCCACCAATCCTAGTGGCTAATGTTTTTTGGCATCGTTCAAAGCATAAAACCTAAATGTCATAGTATATTACATGGATATAAATATACCCTGCAGTAACACTTACCACGTCTATCATACTTGAATCCAAGAACAAACTAAACGTGATTATTGGAAAATCGTATGATTTCCGTGGCAAATTATAATAAAACTTCAATGTTATAAATAATGACTTTAACTAATAACACGACCATAGTTCTATTCAAAATCATACACATTTTGTTCGTTGCGTGTGGATTTTCCATCAGCGTTGATCAGAGTAGCATTCGCTATTTTCGGTCAAACGCAATAATAATGTCGCTCTAGGCCATTAAATTATTGTCGGCACACAGTCTATCTGTCTACACCTAGGCCCATGGTTTACTAAATCACTGTAAGGGTGACATATTTTACACAAAGATAGACTGAAGGCTTTAAAACCCTTTCGCTAGTTGTGTTGGCTGCGAGGTATATGTATCGATAATAAGCAGCGCTGTTCCAGTTTCGGGTTGAAATGAGGTACAACATGTACAAGCTTATTCAATCGAATAGGTGCATAATTTCTTGACAACATTAAGTGAATATCTAAGATAAAAAAATAAATGTTATAATAATAATATAATAAATTAATAAACAACATAGGGCGGAGACAAAAACTACGAACGACCCCGAGCGGCGCCACGAGTAAAGACCAATCACTGACGATAATGAGCCGGTCCTGCTTTGTGAACAGTCACGCTTAGCACTGGGCTGTGTTAACAGGATTTATTTAAATACCATGCCTATAAATACAAGATCGAATCTTCAATTTATCTCAATTGGAACAATAGGTATAACTGTTGCACAAAAAGAAGCAAAATTGAGAATCTGACGGGATCGAATGTATAATAATAATAGGGTCTGAAAGTATGCAAATATGTTTTTACTTTTTTTTTTTAGAATATCTGGGAGATATGTTTACACTTTTACGATTTGTTAGCTTGTAATGTTGTAATATTTAAGGTCTAGTTTTTATTTTATTATCTGGATATGTAGGTTGTTGTGTTAATTAGGGATTAGGGTTAGAATAATAGAATCCATCTAGTAATTATTCGTAAATTAATCGTCTGTAATGCTTACATTAAGTGAATGTTGGATGGTTTTGCTTGACACCAGATTTGGATGCCGTATATACCTAAGTCCAAATTTAGGCTATATAATAGTTGTATGACTAAAGTTTACTTTACCACGCCCCTTAGAAAATTAAAATAAATTGTTGGAACTTACTATTTCACCGAGTTATGAACGATGATACAATTAGAAATGTTCGCTTGAACTTTGTTTCGAAGCTGGAAAGTTTGGGGATCACCAGTCACCACCCAAGAAGAGGTCCATCGTCCGTAGGACCTTGCGTTTTGCAACCGAAGTTGGCGAATACGATAAAAGGCATACCAGTTACTACACACAGACTTTCACGTTGTAGTCGTGAATCCAACTTTATACTCTATTCACCCTGTTGTCACTTATCTAAATTCATCACGCATCGACTAAATCAATATAATTTATCAATTAAATTGATAAATGATAAACTTCAATTAACTATAACTCCGAAACAAAGTCCGAACAACAATTTCTTATTACATATATCGTTCTTAACCCTCTCAACAGTCTCAACAATTTTTTTTTAATTTCCTGAGGGGCGTGGTATGGTAAACTTGTTTCAGTTACCTAACCTATGTATTGATGTGTATTTTATTTTAAAGCTTAATATTTAGATTTATCTTGTGAATAATAAATGTTGACTTACTATGAATTATATATTTTAATAATATTGTCAAACATCAATCAAAATAACTTGTAATAACGAAATTATTATTTAATCATTCAAATACATTGACAAATATCTATTAATTCAGACGCTTATTGATTCAATACAATTTTATGTTAAGGTTAGATTAATAGAAGTAAGAACAACATAACATTGATTATATATTAATATATTATTAGGTATTCAAAATAATTTGAAATTTTAGTTTAGTTTTAGAAATTATTCATATTCAAGAATCGAATTATTGCTTTATTAATATATGCACTGTAAAATATACATAATATTGTATAATATATGTATAGTGTATAAATGATAATATTGAAGACAATCAATATTTATTCTAGAGATATGCATTTTAAATATATAATCAATTTGTTGTTATATTTAGTAATACACATATTTTATACTCTGATAGTCTGATTATTTTTTGGTTAGAATTGTATAGGAAAAAACTAATTTTAATTGTATACGTTACATGAGTTTGTTACTCTAAAATCCAATCTATAGTTATAGTAGATGAGTCATAATAATTACCTAATTGTAGTATTTACATTTAAATTTATGAATTTTATTGTCTGGATACCTATGCATATTAATTTTATAAGCATATACTTAAATTAAAATTTCTTCAAGATGATAATGGGCTCTACTGAATATGTTCATGTTGGCTTATTAAAAGTATTTAATCCCATCAATGTAATATAATTTGTATACAGATAATCTTTTAGTTAAAACCTGTAAATATATTACATAACAGTTTTTGTTGTCATTTAAATCGAATAACTGTTGTAGAACTTCTAACTGAGTATTTATTAATGTTAAAATTATATGTACACAGTGATTATTAAAAATATCTCACGTCATAAAACTAATCATGACATCGTACAACAACAGTTTTTTTAGATACTTATACATACTACAAACAGTAAACGTTAATTATGTTAATTACTATCGTTAAAATTATTCACATATTTTTTTATAAATCACTGAGTATACATAAAAAAAATTACTCTAAGTACTTAGTACAAAACGCTTTACTCTGAATTAAACCACTATTACTTTTAAACAATTGGCAAAGAGAAAATTTGCGGAACCAGGTTTTTTATGTTTTAATATTAACTAGAATATTACTCGAGAACTTTTATTCGATAATTTATAACGTAGATATGCGTAATATTTAAAACATCCAGTTTTGTTTCATTTCAATAGTAATACGTTATATTATAAGTAGTAGGTACAGAAATGCAGTTAAAATATATGTATATATGTATATATTATATATTGTATATTTTGTATATTTATATTAAACATTTACAATAGGTATCTAAATGTAATTAAATATTTGATTATAAAAAATGCAGTTTTACAAAATATAAGTGGTTAACATTTTGTAAGGATAACTTAATCATAATATACACACAATTAAATTTAAAAGTAAATAATTATAAAATATACATATTACATATATCAGGTAATATTAAAGATATTTACAAAGATAAAACATATGTATTTCAAGGTGACATGTATACATCGTTATATTATTTTTACAGTATGCATATTAGTCGTATAATTTATATGATAAAATAAAATAAATTTCAATGAAACAAAAATAATTTTAAAAAATAAATAAATAATAATAATTGTTTCAATCAACTGAACGAGTATTATTAGAGTTTCGTTAAATTAAGAACATGGCATGTATTATTAATTTATTTGAACAATAGTATATAGTATATCAGTATGAGACCATAAAAATTAACAACCCTCTACAAAAATACACGAATAACATTATTACGAAAAGTAATAACACTCATCATCCATCAAATGACATATATAGTAACAATTAATAAATTGAGTAGTAACGATACCATCACTAAAATATTGTCACGAATCTAAAAAAATTCATTTTATCTAGTTAAACAATTATTTATTTAATTAAATAATAAAATTAAAATTGCAAAATACATTTATAGTAGGTGTTAATGGTTGTTAGTTAATATTTTAAATTTATAATTCAAATTTGAAATAAATAGGAGGGGAGGACCCTGTGGAATACTAATAAGTTGACTAACGTGGTCACCGGTGAACATTAAAATAATATTTGCATTTAATATTAAAGTATAATGTGTTAATATTTTTTGAATAAAATTAAAAAATATATATTAGAGTAAAAACGATTATTATAATGAATCCATAATTTTACTAAATAAGTTTAACTAACTACATAATAGTATAATACATAATGTACCTACACGAAAACAAGAATACAAATTTAATAATTTAATATATTTTGGTATAAGTAAACCAGATTTAAATCAGGAGTGGCCACATTTATTTACTTATATTTTTAAATGGTTCTTTATAACATACGTTATAACACTTGAAAAAATGATATAATATAAGTACTTTAGCTGTGAGCATATATTATATAAAATTGTAAAATATTCTCTATTATATTAACCACTAATGTAGATATGTAATGATAGTAACTGATAAGTATTATGACAAATATAATATTCCTAATATTAATTTTAATTTAAAATTGTCTTTTTTAACTTTCATTCATTAGATTTTTACTTTTTAATATATTTACAGAAATCACTCAGCAATAATTTATCAATACTAAAAATATTTGTGAAATTCTAGTTTAATTCTCAAACAATTAAAAAAAATGGACAAGTATATAATCGATCTCCTGTAAAATATAAGTCGACTGTACATCGTTAAAGAGTAGGTCACTGCAATTAATACGTTAAATTAAAATTTTTGTATACGAAAAACTTGTCTAATCTAAAATAATTTTGTCAACCTATATTATAAACTAAATTTACAAGCTTAAGCTATAAAAATCAAAAATCTATTTTAACACTTTTCAAAATATATTCTTGATTTAGACGAATTTTGCTAAAATTGGAATTTAAAACACTTAAATATAAAAAATCTTAGTATATACTTGATATTTTTAATATTTGAAAGAAAAATTTACTAGAAACTCGTATTGCAATTTCAAGCTTTTTTATCAACACTATACTAAAACTGAAAACAAAAAATTAAATACCTATAAGTTGCTTAAAATTAGTTTAAATATTTTAATAATTTTATTGAGTATTGAAGATAATTTTTTCAATAACAGATAAGTGTATTTAAAATGTCTACAATTAATACTCTCTGGATGACACAAAAAAAAAACTAAAACCAAGTGATGAAAAACTGTAATTTTATGCTTAAATATTCAAGTTTATCGAATATAAACTTCAAACGCTCTTAAAAAATATTTATGTAATACACTCGACTTTTTTTTATAATTCTAACAAGAAAAACTTTTATGAAACACCTTGAATTAAATCTAGGTAGAAATGTTTAAAATTTTATGAATTTTAATTTGGTACAAAATAATTTACAAATTTTTGTGGTTTTTATGAATTTATTTTAGTTGTTCATTTATAAGTAACAAATATAAGAAAATCTACTCTCGTTTTTTTTTAATGCATCCCTCCTCCTACAATTATTAGGAAAAGTACTTAAAAATTATTTATTTTAATCCCCCACACCTCTCAAAAAAAAAAAATAAAAATAAAAGAGTACCAAGGTATTGAAATTGAAAATAGAAGAACTTTTTTTCTTTAACAAGTGTCTTCAGACATAAAAAAACACATAGATTGTAAAATGAAAACATACGTTGCTTCACTCAGATCTAAATTAAGTACCTACTTCGAATAATATAGAAAAACTTTTAAGAAAAAATTTTTAAAAATGATTTAAAACGCTTTTTATTTTTATTCAATGAACTTAAATTAAAACGAACATGTTTTACTCACTTAATTGCATGCTGTAATCACAATATTTAATACTGAAGTTAAACTGGACTTCCACAAATCTAATAATTCTGGATCAGTATCACCGATTGCTTCTGCTATCATAGCAACTAACACGTTACCAATAACCTTAAAAATTAATAGTACAGACAATAAATTTTACGCCATAATTTAGCTTATCATTAAAACTTTTGATGACACATCAGATTTTATAACAAACATATTATATAGTACATACTGATGTTGAAATACTGATCAATAATGCTGGTACTAAGGTCAAAAACTTATTAAACGCATGACACCGTTTTATTTATTGTGTCCATCAAAAATTTAACCATATTATTATTACATACCCACATAAACAGTACGAATCTACAAATCACATTTAGATAAGTATAGGATAAAATTATGTCGGTTAATAATCAAGTTAACCTTGATGATTTTTCTCAATATTATTTTTTATTAATTTATGCAAATTCAAATAATATCTTGAATGTTATATCACTGTGACATCTTAGTATACTACGAGTACCTATTTATTTTGTTAACAATTACCAATCGATGTGCGAAATGACGTTCACTTTTTTATGAAATAATTTGGTATCTATCAATTTTTTATAGAACACTATTTTTGCAGAAAAATTATAAAAAGATTTTTGTCAAACGATCAAATATAATTTTAACTTAGTTTATACAATTTTAATACTTTTATGATATATAGGTACATATAAATTGTATGTATATAATATGGATATATAATTGAATAAAATATTCTGAATTGGTTTAATATTAAACTTTATATTTTTTATTAATTATTTTATAAAATACAAAATAAGTTAGATAGATAACTTAAAATACGAAGAATAAATTCATTAGCATGTAAAAATTCAAACATCTACAAATAATAATTAATTTCAACCTTTAAAATAAGATAATTTTAAATATTTAATTATTATCATATGATAAGTTAAAGCATTTAATTATCGGATTAGCAAAAAAATATCTTTAATAAACCTTAATTTTATTTAAAAGTATCAAAATTATTACACTTTAGTAGCGTATCTATCTCGTCTAAACTACCTCTTGTTGTTAGTAAATAAACAATAAAATTAATATAATCAAGTAAAACGATATATTATATTCAATTTATGATTTTACTGATTAAATTATTATTTTTTTACTAGGTATGATATATTTATATATATGTTTGAAAATTATTTGTGTTATTGATTATGTGTGAATATAATGCGCTGTACTTCAATTGCTCATTTAATAAGATTAGATAAAATCCGTTTTTTGTATTATTTATCTTTTGTGATCAAGTTCATAATCATTAAAAAAATATGTATCTATTCTCAATGATTCATCGTGATAATTTAAATAATGTACAAGTATAATTTTTTATAAAATATGAAAAATTTCCTTTTAATAAAACAAAAAAAGGTTCTAAAATAAAATTAGGTATAATTGAAATAAAAATACTAATTACTGTGCTATTTATTGTGAATGATTATTATACATGATTAATATTTAATTAGTTAATTTTTAAAGTGTGTAATATGATTTTTTTTATTACTTTAACAATCGATTTTTATACTATACGTATCTTGGTACTAAACATTTATAGTTGTGATGAAAACATTTTACTTTTCAATTTATCTCTTTTATAGATTCTACGCTATGTAGAATGTAGATGTACAACTAAATTTTAACATAAAATCTAATCTTCCTTTAATATCAATCATACATATCGTTATTTTTCGTTTATTAAATTTATTATAAATTTGAGTATTTTAATCTACAATTATAAAGAAAAAGAAAATAGGCATTTAAATTGTATTGTTGTTATTTTTTTAGTTTTCTAGCTTAATACATATTTTTTTATTTTATTTTATTAATTTGTAATTAAAAAAAAAATGTATAATATATTTTGTATAAAAAAATATTTGGGTTTATAATAATAATTATTCACTCACCTGAAAATGTTTTGGTGTAAGTCCATATTTTTTATGTTTAATGCCAAGATTTGTAAGTATTTTTTCTAATTCTTCAGGTTTATCAAGGTGATCAATAGTCGACCCTAATGCAGCACCTACTTTCGATGCATGTGATATAAACTGGGGATTAGACGCAAGTTCATCTATCGATAAATTCTTAAGCCGTTTGAATAATGATTGATACTCAGGATTTTCTTTGAATAACCTTATGGTAATAAATATTATTAAAAGCAGTATTAAATTAATTATATGCAGATAAAACATGTAAAATCAAAAATAATTTGTCAATATTGAATATTGATGATTGATGGTATGCATAAAACATAACATAAAGACTATTTGATTTCAAACATTTTATAGAAGAGATATCGTAGTTAAAAATTAAATAATTTTTTTTTAATTAATATTATTTTCATTGTTTTAATATTTCTTATAAGAAATACTACATTTTAAGAGAAATAATTTCAAAGCTAAATGTGATTTATCACCATAACCTGTCATGTTTAATGCTGTTGTGTCAATCAAACGTCAGCGGTCGTTTTAACAGTTAAAATTTCAAAATATAAAACAATTATTCATAGTAATTAAATTAATAAGCTAATAATATTAAATAGGCTAAAACTTGAATACAAGATTAACTTTGAAAATAGATTTCATAATTGATTGAACTATCAACAAATGTATAAAAATTATACATGTTTAGAGCTATTTTATATTATTAGGTATGATGCAAAAGTAAACGATTTTAATGAGGTATATTTTTTAGTTAACAATAACGTGCAGAGATATTAATATTAAATATGAAATCTTTTAAATGGTAACTTTTATTTATACGAATATTTACATTTTTGGAGATATTAAAAAAAAGTATGTGGTTTTATATTAAAATTAATTTGTATTAATGAAAATTTTAAAAATATTTTATTAAAATTGGTTTCATATTGGATTCACATATCAATACATCATTCATCTGTTGATTCGTTACACAAAAACAACATCTTAAATTCAAAATTAAGGAAAATTCAAATAGTAATTTTTTTTTAATAGGCCATAAACATGTTTATGAACAGAGTAATTATATATTTTATATTTATGTATAAATAGGATAAACAGGTACCTGATGACTAATGCTGACGCCAATTGGGTCGGGTTCTGTGCAAGCACTGACCATGAAGCTCTTAGTTGCGAAATTTGAAGAGGACTCAATGAACTTGCCATTTTATGTTTATGTGTGCAATATGTCTGGCGACCGTTAGCGAAAGTCGGCGAAACGTAAATGCGTAACGTTTCGAGACAGACTGAAACAGTTGTATGAACTGTACCTACTCGTATAAGAATCCGCTACACACTGTACACGCACACACGCACACACGCACAATCATACACACGCACGCACACATATACACATTCACACACACACACATACAAATTACGTCATATGTGTTTGAACACTTGTAGACACGTCTAATACTTATTCAGATAAGGCGCGTTAAATTGCCAACCATAATACATTTCGATCACATGTAGGAGCACTGATAGTGTATACTTGCCGTTAAAAGGCGTTTCATTTTTAGACCCGCAGTGGCTTATTAAATTTTACTGTAGGTTTAATTGGAACTGAAAAAAAAATCAATCGACACTGCTAACAGAAAATGCAAGGGAGCCGGAGAATAGGTCATTGTGTTCATGTATACGCAGCTGAGATTTATACAGAGTGTAACAAATCGGAAAGATTAAATCATCTAAGCGTGGTGTATATATACTAACTAAATTGTACTCATTTTCGAGATAATCTAGATTAAAGTGGGCATTTTACATGTCCGTTAATTGATTTGTTAGTTTTTTTCTGTCAATAGCTAGGTGAGGCGATGATAGGTAAAAACAATAAATCTGCCTTGTAGTATTAATACCTTAATACAATAATTAAATATGATTACTTATAAGATATTAGTTTTATATATTACATTAATAAAGTAACAATAATTCCATCTTCTTTGACAAATGTCATTTTTTCATTTTCAGCGATAACAATATCATAATTTAAAATACAATTTCTTATAGAAAACTTTCTGAGAAGCATGGTAAGAGTATTTGACGATCATAATTCATCTGGTCTGTAAACTAAAAAATATAGTAGGTAAGTGGTTTTAAGTTTTAACCCACTATACTATAAATGTGTAGTATTTTTCTAACTAATAAAGCGTGTGGTTTTTGTCCATCGACTTTTTTAGAGTCCAAATTTGAATTATGAGGTTTTAGTATGTAATCATATTAACATTTAAATATATAAAATTGAATATATAATATATATGTGTGTTTTTTTTAATTTAAATAAATTATCACATAATTCCATTACTGGAAGGCTCCATTGCCTAAGTCTCATTGTCTTTTATAAATTAACTAATTTAATTTATATAAAACCTATATTATGTGTTTTCTTTATTGTAAAATACTTTTGTATACAATAAGTTATATAATTTAGAAAATGAGTACTAAAACTAAATTATAAATAAAAATGTAGAATAAAATAAATTGTAGATTAGATTATCGATGTTGAGATTATTGTAGATAATCTTTTATATTTACTTATATTTTAGATACTATTTTTTAATAGTACTTATAGTATACTCGTATAATACCTGTTACAAGTTTCTAGAATTTTTTTTTTACTTCGATAACTTTGTTTTCATTTGTAATTCCTATATGTTTTTATGTATCTGACCTTTTTTAAATGATGAATTTGGTAGAAAATATTACAGATCTACAGTCATTACTTATTACTTTTATAGTATATGGTATGTTGTTATGATATACTGGAAAACTTTAAAAACATACCTGAAATGTTAAAACTTATAAAGGTACCTGTATTATTTTTTTATTAAAAAATTAAATGGTTTTCGGTGAAACAGAAATCTGCCTTTTTTTATTGAACTCTAAAATGCTTCACAACGATGCACAATTCAAAATTACATCAGATTAAGGCCTTGCGATGCAGTTCCGTTGTTTCGTTCGTAATGATCTAGATTAGGGACTACCAATCAATGTTTATATATATTTGGAAATCGGATAGTTTCCAAAACCATCAAAATGCAATGCCACGTATTCATTATTCAACTAAAGAAAATAAAGACAAATCAAATATTAAAATGAAAACCTCATTTTATTCACCACCAAAAATAATAATTTAAAAGATAAATTTATTGTCTGTTAGCGTGAGAGCCATATAGTACTTCCACAGACCACGGGCTACCACTACTTTAAAAAGAAAGCTGAACGAAGCATAAAGTCACCACGTTCTAAATATTTTTTTTTATAAGTAAGGTTCCCATAAATTCAAGAAATATAAATATATCTTAAACATTTCATATGATAATTATTTAAACAACATAAAAATAATAATATAATGATTGTTAAATAACTAAATTTAAATCGGTAAAACTTATGTTTGATGATAAGAAACATTATGTTAATTTCTTTATTTATTAACATTCATCCGTTAACTTATTATTTACATATTATAATCGGGTTCATTCTTCCGTTTACAACTTATAACTTTTAATATGTGTTTTGGACGTTGAGAATATTTATACCTTATACATAGTATTTGCAAGGGCGCAATGCTGATCAAATTACAAATTAACTATTTTTACTAAGTTGAAAGTTATTTTTATTTTTAACTTGTAAAAGTTACAAATCGGTATTGATTAAGTCTGTCAGCCTGTATTTAAACCTAAATTAAGTATTTTATGAGACTTTTTTCCGATTCTTGACAATATTTTTTTTGTTTTGGTATTCTTTTGAGATCATAGAATAATTTAAAATAATTATGAATAAAACTATTTTCTATTAATTTATAATTATTCAAATAAATTTTGGCGTGCGTACTACGTGAAGTTAATACGTCAGTGGCGCCAAGCCCAGACTTTTTTGTAAAGCAAAATCTAAAATGTTTGCATCAACCACTTATCTGATTTAAATTATGTATTTATAAAAATTATATATTACACTTAGTAATAGTAGTAGAGCAGCGGTTCCCAAATTGTGCACCGCGGTGCCCTAGGGGCACCGTGGTCTACGTAAAATTGGTTATCAATAAGTATTTTTTTGTTCTGTCTTTCGTGTTATTCAGAGCAGGGTACCGTGGCTAAATTGGGTCCAAAAAAAGGCACCGCGAAAAAAAAGTTTGGTAACCGCTGTAGTAGAGTGTGGTTAACAAACTGATAATGGATCCGTTTAGTCTTTTAAGGGGCCACTATTATGAGTCTTATTTTTATACATTGCTCTATACGATCTTAAATGTGTTTCATTATCATTTATTTATATGCAGGTTATTATTTCTAGTTCAATAATATTGTTTATAAATAGCTCATCACTGCATAATTAGCCTAATACTTTTTTAATGGTTCAAAAGAGTCCTTATCAATGTCAGTACTCAGTACTCAGTATTGTATAGTTATTATATACCTACTATTGTATGCAATATAGTCAACTATCGATTACCTAGTTAGATATTTTTACGTTAGTTATGAATTTATGATCAATCTATTGTACTTTAACTTCTGGCGTATATTTTTATAATTATCAAAATTGATTACGCAGATTTTTTATTCGAGCAATAGCTTATCATATTTAGACACAAAAATGCCGTAGGCATTATTCGCTCCATTTATGATAATAATTATGACGTTATTCGTGTCAGTTGAACTTGAATTGATTAATAATTTTCTTTTTTTTTTATGATATATCGGATTGTCTACTCGATTTTGGGGAGCAAAAAAATGTAGAAAACGTCATTCCAGCTCGAAATGTACAACCTTGACCGTTGTCACAAAATCTTTATTAATTACTTTGCGTGTCTATTATTGATGTTCAAGCATTACGTCTGTCATCGTATCATCTGTGGATGCCGAAATTACGTTGTTCATTTCTGAGGAACTGCCATGCGATTAGGTACCTTCAATTATTGTCAGCGAGTACTGTTCCAATTTAGTGTTGGTAGACCCAACTATTAGTACGGTCTTTTCCGACATCGTAGATTAATATAAACTCGCAGTTTCTATAATATAATTTCAGCCATGTATGGTTGTTTGGACATAGCATATATTGCTAATACAGAAAGATGTAAATTACAAAACGTAAAATAATTAATAAACCTTGTGGCTTTTATTAAATTTTAAAATCATAGATAGATATAAACAGAATAATGCTTATGAATTAATTGAAACTTACTATAATATAATTTTTAATCTTTGAGATTTTGATGAATTTAAAATTCTAACTTTAAAATATGCTTATAGACAAAAAAAAATAAAACGAAAACCACTCATGCCTATTATATAGTTCGATAATTTCGATAATTGACAAAGTTAGTTCTGATTTAGGTAATTTTTTTTATTTTTAGTCATATTATTTGAGATGGTGATTTAAAACCATAGATATATATATATTAAAATACCTATTAGATAGTCAACTATATCTTTAATCTCTACTATACATATAGGTAATATAAAAGTTATAAAGTCGAACAAATCTAAGATAAAAGAATTTTGGTAATTTTGTTGGCTTCAAAAACATTTACGAGCCGGAAATCGAGTTCGATATTTCAAACATGGTCACATGGACTAAGTCGCTAAGATATCTAATTCAAATTAGTGTTAGGAAACGATATAATATTGTGTATCGATATCATTCCGATTTTCCTGATATATCACGATATCGTATCAAATTATTTTTTTATAAAAAATATAAGGATGGAAATAATCCACCTGGAGGAACCTAAAAGTTGGGTAAAATGAGACTTGAGCTTACATTATGGAGCTTAACGAGTGATCTAACCTATATTTTTATAAGTATAGTGGCTCCATACGACGTTTTTTTTTAGCTTATGGTTTGTGCCTATTTTTAAAATCATTGATTTTCGATTAATATATTTTTACACAATAATTTTTAAAACTTTGATTCACCAAGGTAACGAAACAAAAATTGATAAATTAATTTATAATTTTATTGCAGTTAATTATAATTTATAGCGTTTTACGCATGCGTAAGACACCAAAAATCGTGAAATTAGTAGGCTATATAACTTTAAAATGAATGATTTCCAGAGAAACTTTTGACACCATAATTTTTTAGACGTCGAAATTTTCAAAAAAGAAAAATCGAAATTTCGAGGGGGTGCTAAACTAGATTTATACCTTTTATACATTTAGTAATTGATGTTTATTATTGGTAAGACTGGTAAGTACACCAAATTAATATAAATAATAATATAATAATTCACATTTCCCGGGGACACGTGTACAAACTTTATCAGCTGAAAAATAGTAGGTACAGGTACCTATTACTTATAATTTTATTAGTTATTAGTTAATGGTTTATTACACAGCACAAAGCACACACATTACAATTTACTAAAGCTGAGATTCTAAAAATATCACATGTATTTCTAAAAAGATTATTAAATTTGATATCACGACATATCATACAATTTATAAAGTATAGAACGATATCGGTGTCGAAAATTTGTTATGATACCTATCAATATCGTATTGAATTATAAAATAAATATCATTGCCCATCACTATTTCAAATAGACCCTCAGCTGAGTATTTTGTCATAATATTTTGTGCCATAAAATTTGCAAATTTTTTTGTTATATTTATAGTTGGTACCATGGTTTTACTGCGGTTGGTTTGCAAATGACCAAGGTACTATCGGTAGACGGTAACAGTTTAACCTATAACCGTGTGCTTTTTTCTGAACATTTTCAATTAAGTCCTTTTGGCCGTTTTGTTTTTTTCATGGTTGCAGACCGACTAATAGATTGGTTCCTGACCTCTACTAAGTGCAGACAGATGCAGCCAAGTATTTAAATAAATAAAAAGTATGAAAATATTACTATAATATATTAGTAATTAAATATAAATATAATATGCAGCTACTTCTGCGAGTTACCAACATTTCTCTACCAATGCATTTTGCACAGGTATTCGGTAACTGGTTTATGTTTCATGTACTATATGTATATATGATAGGCGATAGCTGCTGGTGTGAAAATACCATTACTATTACCATTACCATGATGGTATCATCATTGTTATTAATATTTTCAATTTTTCACAAAAAATCCTGTAATAATAAGAACATTAAGAACTAAGTACCTCGTATGTTGTAGATACAGTACAACAGTATTTTGACTATTTTGAGCATTTAATACTTTAACAGTAAGAATTAAGAATACGCCTGTGCATGATAGCAAGTAAAAGTAATTAACTGTTAGTATTTAGTATTTTTAAAAATACAAGAAAATATTACGGTATACCTACATTAACAGTTAGATCGTAGATAGTTAAGTAATAGTGCTCATTAATTTATTTTAACATCTGTCATTCAATTATTTAATATTTTAATATTGCACCATACACACTGTATAGGTAAATATCTTATACACCTGCTAGGTACTTAGTAATTTATATTATTTTCAGATTTCAGATAAAAATGTCAGGTAATGATGAAAATGATCCAAGTATTCACAATGACTTGAGTAAATTTAATTTGACTTTTTATGAAAGTAGTATTGAACTTTGGAGAACTGAAGAAATGTGCCGTTGTGAGTTTTGATTATATATATTTTGAATTTAAATTATTCTTTAAAAAGCAAATTCAGACTTAGATCAAAATTAATGGTATTTTATTGTAATCAATAATATAAACTTATTAACACAATACTTACTTATTATTTGTAAGTTTTAACTGTTATAAGTAATAACTTAATAAGGAATTGATGATTTTAAACTCAAATAAGTATTTTTCATTATTATTATTAGGTAACTAGGTAAGTATATAACTGTATTTAACTAGTACCTACTTATTTAGTTAGAATTTAATTTGATCTCTCTGTAGATAATTATAATTTATTAAGATGCCACATCCTACTTAAATAGTTTTAAATAGTATATAGCATTATAGTTTATGATATATACATATATATATATTAATTACCCAGTCAATACTGTCTCCTATACACTTATTGATACCTATTTTATAATTATATCAATAGGTATGCAATATTTTATATACCTAGGTACCTATAGTACACTTCATAATTTTAAACTTAAGTAAATTGTCAATATTGTGGTAATGAGTAGAAAAACAAATTAATTAGTTATACTCAAAATTGTAAGTAAAGTTTAGAGAAAACCAGCAGCCAACGTGCAATAGGTACTTAATTCAAAGTTCCTAAAACTCCATTCTAACCATTAAAGTTATTTCACCATGATTGAGCATTAAAAGTGAACATTCTTATTATAAACCCATTTTCAATTAATTTACTATTAAGTTTTTTTAAAATAAACATAAAAATATGTGATAGAAATAAAGTATTTTTTTTGGAATTTTTACTACCTATGGGATCAAAAATTCAACTGAGCATAATAAGATATTACCAATTTTCCTTAAAAAAAATCTATATGTATTTATAAAAATTATCATACATTATTCACATACATACTTGATTTTTTTACAAATTACCCATTTAATTTTTGTCCTCTACTTTTTTTTAACATATTAGAAATTCGAACCCTTGATAATCTCAGTTAACTCAGTTTTCACCTAAAATATATGTTTTAGTAAAAGTAAAAAGTATTGAAGAAATTGAACGTTCTGCTGAACAAGTTACTTTAGAAAATGAATGGATTGAAAAACAATTGCATGATACTAAATCAAGAATAGATGAAGTTAAAGAAAATATAGTGAGGTAAATTTTAAAACAATTCTATTTAGAACAATTTTAAATCTAATTTAGAATAAAATTTAATAATTTTATATTTTATTAATTTTCAGTATTGACAACATTACTTTCTCTCTTAATGAAACATTAGCTCATCTAGAAATTCAATATAAAAAGAAAGAATTTACTTTAAATAAATCAAAATGTGAATATGAATTACAACTGTTTATAAAAATGGAGTTGTGGCAAAAAGAAGAGGTTAGTAATTGGATTTTTAATAATATTTTATTAAAAAAAAATGAGATAATTTGTTAGAAAGGTAGATTTAAAAACTAACAATATTTGGTAAATAGCAGACAGGTAGTCTATTTTAATTTGACTAATATATTGGTCTTAAAAAATAATTAATTATTCTTAATTAATTTTTATGAAAACCATAATATGGATACTCTATATAAAAATATATTCCTAATTTATGAAAGTTCTACAAAGTTCATCTAATATATATATATAATATAAAATATAAAATAAATTTATAAAATACAATGTAAATATACATGAGTAGTAGATACATGTTTCTATTAGTAGAAGATTCAAATTAAGTGAACTGTTTAGGAACGACTAAATAATATACCTGAAGTTAAATTATTAAAAATTGCTGACTCTGAACTGAAAAACACACAATTAGAATATGAAGAGTTATTGATAAATCTACAAGATTTAGTTGAAAAGATTAACATAGCTACACGTGAAAATGGTAATTGCATTGCATTTATATAGTTAAAACAATTTAATACCAAGTGTTCAGTTCTTCTAGAAATAGATTTAGTTTTTTTATTTCAATCAAAATATAGCAAATAAAAAGTACTAGTTGTATATATTGTTTTAAAATGAATTTTTATACTTATTAAAATTATATTTTTATAGATGAAAAACGGAACCATATCATTGTAGAATATGCCAATGTTTATATTGAAATGCTATCTTTAAATAAGAGAGAAGAAAACTGCAAGACTCTTTTAAAGTAAATAGTTTGTTTTTTTAAATTTTATTTTGGGTTAAAATAATGATAATTTTAGACGAACAGCTGGTATATATAAGTATAGGTGGTACCTACTGGTACTTATAATAATTAATAAATTAATTTTTACTCGATAGTATAATATTATATTTTAGGAAATTGAATGCAGAGTATAATGAGAAATGCTGTATGAAAAATGTACTTCTTGAATCCCAAAATAAGGTAAAACATATATTTATTAAAACTAAAATGTTGTTATACTAATAATATTACATTGAATTTTTAGAGAGTTAATAAATTATTATTTTGGTCACATACTCCTAGCACATTTGACTCCAACATTTTCGATATGAAACTTAATTCACTGAGTGAAGATAACCTAATGCCTAATTTGACATATTCTAGTAATTTTAATCATGACAATTTTACTCATGATAAAGTTGATATAAATATTCAGAAGTCAAAATTAAATAAACCGAAAAAAAATGTAACTTTTTTCTTATCTTCTGACGATAAAATATCCCTGGAAACAAATTATGAGGATGTCAATATTTGTAAAAACTTAGATGCACTTACAGAAGAAATCAATGAAAATATAAATAACAACTTTTCACAATTAGAAAATATTGTGGAAGATAGTACTATTCAATTTACAAAAAATGAATCAAAAGAAGTACATTTTGAGGATAAAGATAAATATATGGATCATGATGGTGATCTAAATTCTCATACTAATATATCTAAAACTACTGATGTACTTTCGGATATTAAATTTAAAAAACCATATAATTCAGTACAAGATACAAGTATTATAAATCCAAAAATTATTCAACCAAGTAAAATGAAGACAAATAAGGTAGATATTTTAAATTTAAGTAACAAAAACATTTAATACTAATTTAAAATTCAAGTATTTAGTAGATATATATCGGTATAAAGTTTAGTAGAAAAGAATGAACAAGAATAACTTCTTTTAACTAGTTGTTTGTTAATTTTAAATTTATAACTAAATATGCTTACTAAGTACAAATACTTTTAATTAATATGCATCTAATGGTATTATTACATAATTTATATAAAAGTATTGAAGGAATAGGAAATTTTCTGAAATTATATGCTTACAAATAAATTTAAAAAACCAATATGCCCCAAAACTAAAATTTTTGGTAAAATATATCCTGTAATAATAGGGTTACATTGATTCCTACAATTTGCATCCCTATTAAAAATGATTTTTAATGTTAAACATGTTAAGATTATCTTGACATTTTTAGATCTACAATTCTGCATAATATTAAGAATCTAAAATTTCAATAAAATGAGATTCCATTTTAATGGCTAAGAAGTTTTTCAATTGTCCATTTCAAATATTTAGAAACAGTCAATGTTTTGAATAATTAAATACTCAACCTTTTATTAAAAATGTGTATTTTAAATTAATTCTATCTATTATTTTAATTTTTCTTTAGTTTATAGAATATTATAACTTAAATAAGTATTTAATTTTTTATAAATTATAATAAATTATTTTTTAATGTAATTTTGATAGATACCTAATCATATTTTAAATTCCAATTAATATATATATATTATCATACTAAACTTAATTGCATATTATAATTTTTAAATTATTGATTAATTTATTTTTATTTTTAGAACATAAATATGGATAATAATTGTTTTCAAGAAAAAGTTAAACCATTGAGTTTTTCAATAAACAGTAATAATTATAATAATAAAGATAGTCGTTTGATTAATGAAGACCAATTACAAAAAAATGCTGTAAAATCTTTTGAACACTCAAATTTAAAAAAATTTAATTCTAATAATATCAACATTTTTAATGATTTATCTCAATTACATGAAAACGTATCTGATAATCAAAACAAAGAATTATCTGGTCTGTGTAAACGATATGATTTTTTTTTACTATTATTTCATTCTTATGTATTATATGACAATATATTTCTCAATTTTTGTATTTTAATAGATGAATTTTGGAACTTTTGTACAGAACCGATGTCTCAAAATAGTGGAAATAACAGTTTTTGTGTATGTAAACTAATACATTTTTTCTTTTTAATGACTAATATCAGTTTGTTTTTAGGGGTCAGATTTATCTGAGTTATTTGGAAATTCTTATGATATTAGTCAATATCAAGATAATTCACAATTCCATTTTTCAAACTCTTTTAATGGTAAGTTTATTAATATATTATTTATTATAATATTAAACACTAATTAAAAAAAAAAAAAATACATTTTTTCTCTAAGATAACTCAAATGAAAATCCTGAATCAAATTTCCAAAGACTAATAATACCAGAACAATCAGGTCAGTTATATAAAAATAGCAAACTAATTACATGTCTTATTATTTTATTAAAATTTTAAATCATTTTTCAGTTTAATTTAATATCATTTTTTTTTTGGTGGGGGGTATGGAATAACATCACATTGTTAAAATAATACAATACACACTATAATAGTTTATTGATGTTAATTGTTTTAAATAAGAAGTAAACAAATTACTATAAATGTTGAAGTAATATGATTACTAATACTTATTTTTTATAGTCTTATTATATTGTCATATTTTTATTTTATAATTTATAATTGTATTTTATTAACTTAACCTAACCAATTAATTTAAAATGATGTCCATTATTTTTTATAAAATTGCAATTCGGTATCTACTTAAATTATATGTTTATATGCATTAATGTTTGTATTAACTTTATAGAAAATTTTATATTTAATCCTTCACTAAGTGAATCATCTAAGAAAAGGAATACTAAGAAGAATATATATATTAGTGAAACAACATCCGGTACATCTAATAATTTTACCCAACCTAATAAATCAAATTGTTTACCATCTGATCAATTTAGATTCAACTTTTTGTAAAACAGAATTATAAGTTAAGAAAACTAAATACTTTTCTTTTATATTTGTGTAAAGGTCAAATGTATATGTTCACAACCTTTATTTTAAACAATACCTAGTTATAGTAAGTATTTATTTGTATTGTTTTTGCATGTAAGTAAAATCAATTTGAATTCATTTTTTTTCTATAATTTCACTAAAAGGTACCTAATTTCAAAAAAAATTGACATAAATTTGTTTTATAAATAATTTTAAAAAAATGCAGGTTTATTGTATACCTATATTTTATGCACTAATTTATTGCATGTACTTATACAATACAATTGTACCTCAGTATCTATACTTTACAAATGTATGTTTCTTTTGATTAATAAATCTAAATAACAGTGTACACAAATATGTTATTAATAATTTAAGAGAATGTGGTTCAAGTGATCTAGGTTTCAGAATATTTTCCCCACAAATTTAGATTATAAAATTACATATGGGTATTTCACCTGCATGGCTGCATATTTAAAACATTAAAAAATAAATTGTAAGATAATATCAATATATTTTTTAAATACTATATTAGTATTCATATTAAATAATAATAATGATAATTATTATTTATCATGATTGACTTTGAATAATAAGTTAGATTGCAGTTGTTCTTATATTTTTGAATATTTTAATACCTAAATCGTGCAGGTTTATAAATAATCAAAATAGAAAAAAATAAAAATTAATGTTATGTCCATACATATGCAGATATTTTTATTAATCAATTAAATTATTAAATTATTTTTTTTATTTTTTTACTTTAAATTGCATAATTAGACAATTTGCATTATTTGTGCGTGCTTATAGCTTATTCAGTCTATTTCCAATTGTATATAAACTATTTGTTATTATTAGGTACCTACTTATAAAATATCTCTCTATAAAATATACTTAATTAAATAAATAAAAATGTATCATTCATCTAGATATTATATGTAAACGATTCTTAAAAGTTAAAATCGAGTTCGTTCTATATTAAAAACCTAACCTACACACATTTAACGGCAATGAATACAAATTACAATCAACTATACCTAATCTACAATACTACAAAATATTATGGCATAATTTATATAACCATTAGAAATATCAAATATTTTCAATTTGTCCATTAATAATTCAGTGGCGTAAATTTACTGTTCATTTAGAGTCTATGAGTTGTTTACGGAAGACTTAAATTATTAATTTTTGCCGAATCTTTTTCTACAGAAAATAGATAATAAAATTATACCTAGCTCAGAGTGGATTGATATCCACCTTGACTTAACTGTAATATGTGTTGCTCTCTACCGTTGCTCTAATGCTGCGTGTGCACGACGATATTTTTAACTAGGTAGGTACATTTTATCCACTAGAGTGTGCACAAGTTATGGTTTTTTATTTAATAGTTATTTATTTGGTTTTTAATTACATAAGTGTTACTTTTTTCAGTTTTTAATTTTTTATAACAAATATAATGTTCAAAATAGCACAATGATGTTATTGACTATGTTTAACTAGAGTTATATGAATTATACTTACATGTCACCAATTCAAATAAACGGGGATACCGCCAATACCGATCAGTGACGTACATTCGGGCGAGGGAGAGGGTTAACTTTTCTCCAAAACTATTATAGCTAAAATGTTGGTTGATAGTTCATTAAAAAGGGATTATCAAGCAGATACAAAATGTGGGATTTAATTTTTTACAGTTCAAAAAAATAGTGTATTTTTTACTAGATTTTCATTTAGCGTGGTAGATTATTACCGAAACTGGAGAACGGATTTTGTAATTTGGGTTCTTTTTAGATTCATATTGGCTAGGAAAAATGCTGTGAAGATTTTCAGAACTTTATCTTCAATCGATAAGACTATACAAAGCTATAAAGCTGAAAAACATAAAAAAAAAACCAATAAAATGAGTTTTGATTTTTTTTGAAGCACTGTAGTGAATTAACTATAAAAAATAAAGTTCTGAAAATGTTCACTGCACTTCTTCAAGCCAATGTGAAACTAACAAGACCCCAAACAACAAAATTGGCTCTCCAGTTTCAGAAAACTATTTCACAAAATGAAAATAAAAATAATAAAATACATATTGCATACAATTAATAAATTTCTAAAAATTTAAAATCAAGAAAGTTTACATGCCAATCTCTGATTTTGCAAACGTTTTTAATCCGTATTCATTACGTTTTATACTGAAAAATAATTATTTACACAGGACAAATTAAAATATGGATTGACCATGTTGTCGATTTACCATTTACCGGACAATGCATTTAACTCATGAAGATGTATCGATGAGTTGGGACAAAAACCTAGGAAAATAGATATTGTTTTATGATGAAAATAATTAATAAAACTTAGTTAAACATAATTATATAATTTTGATTTATTGATGTATTAAATATATATAATCTTTTAGATGTAACCCCCCCCCCACATTGAAAATAGCTGTGTACACCACTGATACCGATTATCAGGTATAATTATTTTGTTAAAATATAATAGGTGACTGACAACGGTGAACACGATACACGATAGAACTTGGTTCGGAAATCGTCTGTTCACTTTCTATCAATAGATAGCGCTGTCGTTATTGTTTTTGTATTGTAATTGAATTTGTAGATTATCGATTTCAATCCAAACAACTCGACTCATAAGTCCTGGGATTGGACTAAGTTCTTTCACCTCAAAAAGGTTTATCTGTAACAAATTTTTCAAAACGTATGGTAATAAATAATAATGTGCTAAACCTTATGTGACTCAAGTTGTGAAAAATTATTTCTTTTGTTAAAATTAATTATTTATTTTCAACAAATTATTATTATTGTTTATTTTTAAATTTGAGTCAGACATTTTCCAGGTATCGAATAAACTTCAAAAGTACCGAACGAATTCAAACTTATTACTTATTTGCAGAGCAAGTCACGAGCATAGTTTTATGTAGTATGTACCCAACACTCGTTACCGGAATATTTAGTCATGATGAAATAGGAATACACTTATACACTAGCGGTGACATCTGACCAGTAAACAATATGGGATAGAATAAGATTGATGATAAACATTAGCTACAATAATTCATAGAAAGTAATTCCAACTTTTACTGCTTATTAAAAGTAAACATAGTGTGATCTGTATGGGGTATCCCGGGTATCTGTTAATAGTTTAAAACTATGATTGGAATCTCTGGCAACACAACGGGAGTTTTTTCATTTTGCCATTAAAAATTTGAGAAACATAATATTATTATTATTAATGATTAAATTAAATTAATATTATTATATTATTATTAATACGGTGTTACTCTTCTTAGAGATATCAGATATCGTTCATATCAGCTGCTATAATACTATTTTTATTAAATTCAAAGACTACACTATTTTACTACTTCTACCAAAATATGAATTATTATTCTGGAGTTCGTTTATTTTAATCAATTAATATGAACAGTAAAAAAAAATATTTAAAAAAAAAATAGAAATTTAATTAAGATTCCACAGTTATTTCCACAACGGGCCTCACAATTATTTTATCCCTTTCAGTGGATAGCTTTTACGAATTTTACTAAATTTTATAATTTTATGTTTATACTTGTTAGTTGTTCTTGATGGATTTATTTCGAATGCAAAGGTATTTTACGACAATATAACCAATCGTTAAAAAATATTGTCGATTGTCGACTTTCGACAGAAATAATATATAGGTAATTATAGCTTTTCTGTGATTACCTGCATATGTACAAAAACTAATGTTTTGTAATATTTAGTTATGAATGGAGTTCGATAAACTTATTAGTCTTGGGTCTATTTTTTTTAAAGCTTAAACGTTTTTAAACTTGTATTTAAAAATGTATAATAATTATTATTAACTGGTTTAAATATAATATTTTCACACATATTAAATTCCATATAGATTTAGTTTGATTATAAATTAATTTTAAATAACCATATTTAAGTGTATAATAAATAATATAATGTGTGATTTGGGAGTAGGGCTTAGACTGCTCTTGAGCCCTTCATTATCGCCAATGAATGCATGTGGTACATTTATTTTAAAATCTTTAAGCTATTGTGCAGAGCATTTTATTTAAATATACTAAAACGTAATTACCTATATTATTTCTATGAATTATTTATTTTTTTTATTAAATGGCACAAAATATAAGACAGTAAAAAAAATAAAAATATATAAATTTATAAGTCATAACATTTATTATTTATAGTTTGATACTTATAAATTAATGAATTAATATATTTATTTTTGATTACATTTTAAATTACTTAATTCTAAATTATATAATGTTGTATGTTTAAGTTATAATAGTTTGTTTACCAAGTCATCTACTTTTTTGTATACTATTAAAAGATGATAAAAAAAAAAATTAATAGCATAATACATAGGTATAAACGTACAACAGGATAAATTCGCATATTTGTAAGTCAGAGAAGAATGATAAGCCAAAAATTATTCAGCTAAACAATTATTTTAATATTTAACAGAAATAATATAATAACATGAAAGTATAGATGCTAAACACATAAATATACATACATCGTGTGCACGTTTACTCACAAATTACAACTTATTATAGGTTATAAATACCTTAGTATACAATATGAATCTACTTTTGAAAAGAATATTAATTAATTAAACAATTAAAAAATATAAAATATACGATATTTAATAAGGCACAAATACACATGAAAAATATAATAATAATATTATCTTACTATTACTATTAACATACATAATAATATAATATATTTTATAGTTCGCCCGGCTATGATAGTCGACAAAGAAAATAATAAAATATAGGCAATAAGTCTTTATCAAATTATTAAAAAAAAAAAAAACATATGATGTGCGTAAAGAAAAGAAAATAATGCCCGTAAAAAAGTAAAGTGTTTTGGACAGCTATAAACAAAAATCACGTTTGTACGATAATAATATAATAATTTTGTATTATAATAGGTTCGAAATGCTTTAGAAAATAATAATATTAAATAACGAGTTTGTGCTATTATAGAACGTTACGTCATTGTTAAATATTCTCATTCTGGGTCCGGTTCTGCAAGCGGTGTGGGACAAACGCGACTCGGCTAAAAATATTTTTAAAAACAAAAACAATAATACTTAGGGGATGATAAAATAACGATAACGTTACGACACTAATTGCCGATCAGAACAACAACGGCTGAGGTCCGACCACATTGCTGTTTCTGCCCTCGTGGTTCAAAGCCAGCACCTTGTATACTACGTCCAGATCTCCCGGAAGTCTGGGTACTGACAACCCGTAACCGAAAGACTGCGATTGCGGTTGCCTAAGCACTCGTGCCTGTTGCTGCTGTAGTTGGACAAACTGCGGAAGAAGCGTCAACGGACCGTCAACGAACTGCGGTCGCTGTTGTTGCACAAATCGTATGGGTTGTTGCTGCGGCTGCACTTGGACAGGTTGCAACTGCAGTTGCTGCTGTTGCTGTGGCTGGAAGACCACTGTCCTTTGTTGCTGTAGCAATTGTTGTTGCTGTAGCAATTGTTGTTGCTGTTGCAGTTGCTGTTGCTGCTGAAGTTGCTGTTGCTGCTGAAGTTTCTGTTGCTGCTGACGTTGCTGTTGCTGCTGCTGTCGTTGTTGTTGTTGTTGCTGCTGCTGCTGCTGTTGTTGTTGTTGTTGTTGTTGCTGCTGTTGTTGTTGTTGTTGTTGCAATTGTTGTTGTTGTAGTTGTCGTTGTTGGGCGATTTGTTGCCGGCGCTGTTGTTCCTCGAGAACCGCCCTTTGCTGTAATTGTTGTTGGAATCTTAACTGTTGTTGTAAGGCGAACGACTCTTGCTGCTGCAGTTTTTCCCGTGACGGTACCTGTTGTTTAGATAACTCGACGCTTTTCAGGAAGTCCAGTTCGTTCCTGTCCGGTTCCACAGTATTCCGGTCCCCGCCATTGCCTGATTCTGCTCGGGTTTCCAAGGCCAATATCTTCTGCCTCTCTAGCTGTCCCGGTTCCGTGAAAATGGGTATGACACGCCGCGGGATGCCCGCAGAGTCCTGTTGCACCGTAAACGCTGTCAACAAGGGCGCCTCAAAAAAGTCAACTACTGTGCCAGTGTCTGTAGGTGGTGCGACGGACGTGCCCGGCGATGTCGTACGTAGAACATTGTCTTGTGTCTTTTCCACGTCGTCGTTAACGATCGATACAGACTTAGTGGCCGCTAGTGAATTTGGCGTCGGCGACAGCGTGGGTAATAGGCCTGACGATGTGGACGTAGCTAACGTCACTGCCGCCGTCTTGGGCGAGGCTGCAGTGGGAAATGCTGCCGTCGGAGTAGGCTGAAATACTTCGGTTGGAGTGGTAAACGCTATCGTCGAAGTGGGCAACGCCACTGTCGGCGTCTGAGACGGTGTGAAGTTTTGACGTTCTTGTTTCGCCTGTTCTGTCGGCTCTTGAACGTTGAAATTCAGTTGCGGTTGTAGAAGGTTCTGTCGTTGTTGTAGGTCTTGCGAATTCTCCAGTCTTTGCTCTTGGTCCTGTAGTAACTCCAGATTTTGCTCTTGATCCTGTAACTGTTTCTTCTGTTGATCTTGTAACTGTATTTGCTGTTGCCCTAATATTTGAATTTGCTGTTGATCTAGAATTCGTATTTGTTTCCGTTGCTGTTGCTGTCTTTGTTTTAGTTGTTGCTGCTGTTGATCGAATTGTTGTTGAAATTGTTGTTGCTGCTGTTGAAACTGTTGTTGCTGTTGTTGAAATTGTTGTGATTCGACTTCCGCCAGTTTTACTTCAGTTACTCTGTCTTCTTCTTCTAAGCGATTGAGTACTTTAAGCAAAGCTTTGCGTAACTTTGGATCCAGTTTTACTGGCTTTTTGGCCAGGTCATTGATGGACTCGGCGTCGAGAGAACTAGGAATTCCTAGTTGTTGTTGTTGTTGATCCGCCCAACAAGATCCGGCGATTAAAAGAAGCACACATAATGATGATACCTTTAAACGAGACAAAGTAAAGTCATTAGTTAAGCATTTACAAGATAAATCAATTTGATAACAAATATTTTAGTATTATATGCATAATAGATACGCATTATAACACGATGTCGAAAAATTATAAGATAGTAGATACGATAGGTTTTGAAATGGATACAGAAATAGCGACAAAGTAATTATTATATGAGGTTAAAGAGAAAAGTATAATATAGATGTTGAGAAATATTAGATGATTAAAGAGATTTTGTTGCACGATTTTAAGTTTTATGAATTCTGATTTTTCAGAATCAATCTACAAGCGTGAGAAAGCGTATTATTGTTGATCAACGAACTCAGTTTATTAGGTAAGAGGCCAGTAAAACAATTGGAATCGAAAATGTTGCACTGAAATAGTTTTAATCTAAATGTAGAACGATGAAAATAAAAAAAATCATTGTTCATAATTTTCAATTTTGTACGTACCTACATTATATTATAGACTATATAATAACTTATAGGTATAAAACAATTTGTATTTAATATTTTTATTCACAAATGTTCATTTTAATAAATTGTAATATCAAACAAGTACGTTATTCTATTATTCTTATTCCACACAAATTTTTTTCAAAGAAAGTGAACATAAATTATTATTTATTAATAATAACTTATACGAGTATATAATGTTTATATTTTATGGTTTTTTTATTGTGTACCTATCGTAATTTGGTTTTGTGGTGTAGATAAATTTGTAGAAAATTACAATTTAGCTGTAGATTTACTAGGTACTTTAAACACATTGTCATTACTCGTTATTGTAGAATGTATAAACATCGTGCAAGTTATATCAACACGAGAGGTAATAAATAATATTTTTCATAACCTCAAGTTGAATATTATATTGATAATTACGTGTATTTTACACATCATTCAATATATTATTTTCGCATTATTTACTTTCTTTGAACTCACGATTGACGATTACCGGTATGTGCAGTGTGTTAGTGTGTATAATTTACATTATATATATATGTATAATGTATATATGTATTTGTAATAGTAATAGTTACCTAAATCGTGTGCAAATCGTAAAAAAATCAAAACAAACATTTTATCGATGATTAATGGAAAAATAAACAAACAACTTTGCAGGATTACCTACAGATGTACAAATATAATAACTGTACGCACTTACAAAGTTACAAATATAATTTTATAACGCGTTTTATCAAGTATTTGTAGGGATGCTGCGAGAACGATTTTAAACAATATCGAATAATTGTAGCGATTGATATAAATATAATGCGTGTACGTGTACTGTGTACATATCTGTTCATGCTTGACGTCCTAACACCTACTATTTATATGAATTATGACAGATGTATAGCAAGGTTATGAAATTATTTTTGCAACACGTCACACGTGTATTAATTGAATACATATAACATAACTATAATTATTTAAAGATAACATTTTATATTTAAAAAGTTAAAGCAAAATAAAAAATGAATTGTTTTTAACTTTAACTTAACTATGACTAGTTTATTTTCCATTGTAATAACTTAACTTTTCTAATTAATTTAAAAAATAATATAGGCACCTTCATTAGATAATAATTATATTCAAATAGGTATACAAATCTATAATTATATTTAAAATTTAAAATTATTTAACAATTTTTTAGGCATATATAAACATATAATTTCTTGAACTACTGCAACAATTCAGTTTGCTATAAATAAAAATAGTACGATGCATTTTTAACAAAGTGATTAATTATAAAAAAAAAAATGAAAGTTGCCGAATAACTATTAATTGTTTAACTAATATAGTTTATTTTTAAAAACAAAATATTCAACATTTTTTAATTATGTTGTATAATAAAATATTACCATAATATATTTTTATCTGTATTAACTTACAACTTGCACGATTGAATAAGTTATTGAGTATCTAGATGTGTGTATTAATTTTTACTGGATTTAGCCGAATAATAGCTTCTAGAGTTCTATAGACACATAATTCTTACCTTATAGTCTGTATAAATTATACTAGGTTAGTACTTTGGTAGCCTATAAGTGTGTGTGAGTATACATACGATTTTAAAACGTTTTAACAAGAATTGTTTAATATCATACTATATATTTTATATTAATATTATTACCAATGTCTTTCGCAAATATGTTACCATCATACGTATGAATCTAATTTCACTTTTTAGTAGTTAAAAAAGTTTTCCCTTTTAGTATTTTACTATAGCATTATTCGCCCTCCGTATGACTCACACTTCGTGACTTACAAAACCAAGTCTGGCACTAAGTTCGATGCGCCAACACACGCCTTAACACTGCAGCCTATATATAATATAATAAACGGTCTTGAACACACGTGCTTATAAGACGTTATAACTATGTACCTATATATACAGCAATAGGTATATTTATATTTCATTGGACGGAACAATACTTAACAATTTAACCGATACGTACTATATTATTTATTAGTTATAGACAGTATAGTATAACATTATATACATCGATGTGTGGTGGACGGTGGTATTTTTGTTTCCGCGACGTTAAGTGCTCCGATAAAAAGTGGTTTGCGACGGAACCCGTACACACTCACATAATACGTATACATTATTATAGCTGCAAATACCATTGTAATACACCAAGCAAAGTGGTATTATTATCGTATAACATAATATAATATTATTATCATCATAGAGGAGCGCCCAGAGTTCTTTTCCCCACTTGACAGTCGTCGCCGTTCGTATTATTTATTTATTTTTACGTCTCACGAGGCGGTGCGCGGAGAAATCATCCACATGTGCGGTTGCCTATTATAATGTACGCTCGCTCGTTTTTGTTTACTCGATGGTCGTGTGCGAAATATCAAGTCATGAACTGTTGACCCGTCTGCGTACAGACATGACCTCTCCGAGGCGGCGGAGGCAGAAAGCGTCGGAGTGAAAGCGTGTTCGGGTTGGGCTCGATGTTCTCCGTCAAATTTGTTTTTTTGTTTTTGATGCAACACGTCGTAACTCTGATTTATAATAATAATAATAATAATAATAATAATAATAATAATAATAATAATAATAGTAAATAATAACATCGGACGCGTCCGAGACTCGTGGCGAAATCGTAACGATATTTTTTTACTTTTTAATTCGATATTTATCTATGTATCCGTTTTGCGGTCGACGTTTAAATACACCTACCGCTGTATAACGTATACGTATTATATGTACGTGAACAAGAAACACGAGTGGAAGCTATTTTTTTTATAATAGCGTCCGAGTCGAAAAGTTCATGGTAGTACGACGATAATATTATAACAATACGAAGCAACGAAATCGATGATTGTGCACAATACTACAAGTTATAGTATTATAATATTGTAATTTGCAATGCATCATTATAAGAATTGTGTGATGAACTATATATTGAGACGCTCGAAGAACGTGTCCAAACAAGGCCTAATATGTTAAACCTATGACTTATGAGCTTATATGTACGTTAAAGCTATATATTTCGTAGAATATACTACAATATTATCATGAGCGATGGTTGACATAAGTGCAAGCATAAAAACACAAAACGAGGCACAAAGGAAATAAATAGTATTATATTAAAACATTTGATATCCGATACAGTTACCTATGTGTTTCATTCCAGATGTTAAATTTAGAACACTATCATTCAAAAGTTTAAGTTTTTAATTTTAATATAATTTATAGCAATTGGTTATTGACGATTTATTATGCTTGGCAATAAACTAATAAATTATTAAAATATATAAATATTGGCATAATGTGATTTTATTTTTTTATATTGGGTACTTTTTAAAATTATACTTACTATTTAATGTTTATATTATTTACATATCAGGTATGTTTATTTTATAAAATATTAATATTGATGAAAGTTATATTTATTATATAATTTAGGTCTTATATTTAAATAAGTATAATTTTATAATGGAGTTTCTTTAACACTAATTATTTTGGTGTATGTGATAGGTTAGGTACAGTGCTGAACTTAGACTCTCGGGGCCTCAAGGCAGCTACTATAATGCCTTTTAAAAATATATTAATGAAAACTGCTTTTAATTTGCTTTTAAAAATGTATAAAATACGGTTCCGATATACATTATCATTTTATACATCCATAACAATATAGTGTAACATAATAATTTTCAAGTTACTACCTACCTCATAATAATATTCTTATAAGCCTTAAAAACAATAATAAATAAATAAATAAATAATATTCTATGCACGAAATATTTCTCCATGTTAATCCATTTCGTATGACATATTTTTTTGGCCTGAGCCACAAGAAAGTAAGGGTATTTAGGCAGCTGCTTAGTTTGCCTGGGCAGAAGTTCGGCACTGTATTATATATGTATATTATTTTTGCGCTCATTCTATATGTACGAGCCATTATAATAAATACCTACATATAAAAATTCCATTGAAATTAATCCCAATAATTTTCATATTCTGATACATTTTTCATAGGTTCTATATGTATTATATTTTTAGGATAATATGTATAAAATATCAAAAAAGATAGATGTAAAAATGTATAACTAATAAACTATAACGCTGGCGAATGATGAAAATAAAAATATTTGATTATACAAAAAATATTTGAGATGTACGCATATTATGAGTAATATAATATAATTTTATTACACAATAAACATAGATTGGATTTTGGATTATTCGTATTGTATAAAAACAATGCAAACATTTTAAAATCTTATCGAAATAAGGGCGCGCGGTTTTGGAATCTATATTATTCGGATTTACTGAGATTCATCATCAGCTGTAAGTTAGGAAATATATACGTCGTGGCCACATGAGTACCTATATATTATTATATGATGTGAAATAGTATAATACGAGTAATATGTAAAATACATAATAATAATAATAATAATAATAATAGTTGGCAATAAAGGCGGGATTTTCGGGTGAAAGCGATAATAATACCGTAGAAAAACCGATTTTGATTATGAATATCGGCAGCATCTATGTAATGGCCGTGTACAAGCGTAAAAGTGACGTACAGATATTATCTTATAGGTACTGTATTTTATGTGAAACACGGGTAGGTATTCTGCTCCTCCCGAAACGTATTATAATATATTGTTTCTAATCTGCGGGACACGCGTAATTACCGAGATCTGCAGTGCGCGCGTACCTTCCTCTCATACACGCGTATCCGAGGCTGCCGGATAAGCGACGATATTATGGTACGCGATTTATTTTACGACGGGCCGTCCGCGTTCACACGCTACCGCGGCGCATTTTTCAAATCGACGAGACGTCGTAACCGCCCATTTCGCGACTTACAACGCGGTCGTTAACGGACAACGTCCGCGCGAACAACATCGTCTTAAAGACGCGTCACGAGCGTTATACGACGACGTGATATTAAAATAAGTGTGCGTACGCTAACAGCCAAAAAACTTAACACACGCGCGTATTTTAGGTTAATAAATTTAAATTCGAAATGGACGCGCGATGTATACTCTATAGAATGGTGTGATTTGGTCATTTATATAGTGTTTGGGGGGGGGGGGGAGGGTCAAATTATTTTTGTATATATTATAAAAGCAGTTCTGGAGAAAACTATCGTAATATTTGTATATATAATATAAGTACATATTGACCATATTGTATAAAAGTATACACACATATGGTAACCAATAATTGAGTAAATAGATCATATTTGAATATTTACATTTAATAATTGATATAGTTATACACTATACTACATTACACCACGACATTGCTGATGTCATCGGTCCATGCGACCGTTTTGTGGTTCATCTTTGCTCCACAATACAATACAATATATCTATTTGTGCAACAGCGTTTAATATTGTTGTATATTGATAAGCGGACAATTGAGTTAACAAAGAGTTGTTTCTATTATAAAATATTAACTTAAGAATAATTAATAATACGCATTATAACGACTATTGATGTACCTACATTGTAAAATCAGCAATATTTTTTTAAACATCAAGAGGATATCTTAAACGACTTAAACCAATACCTATGTGAACAGTTTTTTATTAGGACTTAAGATTTACCACCGTCAAAGTCGAAGTCAAAATCAGCAATACTATAGTGCAAACCTGCGGGAACATACAGCTTTTGGGTTCATTATAACTTGTAATATGCACTCCGAGCGCTCCTATATCGATTACACCATAGGTGCCTATTAAAGACCTGCATGGGCCGGGCTTACCCGGACCAGCCCGAAATTGGCCCGGCCCGGAAGGACTTTGGGCCGGGCCGGATTTCTATAAAATGCAAGACGGGCCGGGCCGGATCTTCAATTAGCACAAAAATTACGGACCGGGCGGGCCGGACTCTTCTTAAATAAAATCCGGGCCGGGCCGGACTATTTTTTGGACAAAAGTTACGGACCGGGCCGGGCCGGACTCTTCTTAAATAAAATCCGGACCGGGCCGGACTATTTTTTGGACAAAAGTTACAGGCCAACAAAAAAAAACATTAAAAAAAAACTTTTTGTTTTACATAGATATATCCTCACCGGGCTGTTTTTAAAAAATACTGACCAAATATGGCTGGCTTGCTCCCCAAATACTATGCGCGGGCCGGGCCGGGCTTTCTAAAAATGTTACCGGGCCGGGTCGGGCCGAGCTTACTCGCCTAAAACTATTCGCGGGCCGGGCCGGGCTTTTTAAAAATGTTACCGGGCCGGGTCGGGCCGGGCTTACTCGCCTAAAACTATTCGCGGGCCGGGCCGGGCTTTTTAAAAATGTTACCGGGCCGGGTCGGGCCGGGCTTACTCGCCTAAAACTATTCGCGGGCCGGGCCGGGCTTTCTAAAAATGTTACAGGGCCGGACCGGGCTGTAAAGTATCGGCCCGTGCAGACCTCTAGTGCCTATATAATATTATAATGTTCGCACACACATAAATCACACTTGAACACGACTTTGTATTATCGCCGGACGGCGTTTGTGTGTTTTGCACACGGTGCGTATATGGGATGTAATGCATAATCGCGGAGAAAGTTCACTCGTCGTACACACACACACACACACACACACACACACAAACACACACACGCCCACCCGATTACACTGCCGCTGCAGCATCGCGGTATAGGTAATAACATATATGAATATCTATATAATAATATATCATACATATCGTAGTAGTAGGGCGACGATGATTTAGTCTCGGACGACTACTTTCATCCGATATCGATCTGACGGTACATAATATGACGTATTAAAATGTGATGTGTGTGTGTATGTGTGTGTGTGTGTGTGTGTGTACACGTTTATTATACGCACGTCTTATTACGACAGACGACACGAAGGTATAATAATGCGTATAATATTATACGAGTGTGTGTAAACGAATAATATTCTTCTCTTCGCCGCCGCCGTCGCACCTTTGCGCCGGGTGAAAGGTCACGATCGCCCGCATAGTACATAGTAATAATATAACGTATCGTATTATAATATTATTATTAGGTATATTATTATAAACGACAATTATCAATTTATTATTATTATTATATTGTACACACATTACTATTACGAGTGTATACGACCACAGGCACACTGCCGCCGCGCCGTCGCCGAATATCAATCGCGAGCGCGTCTCATACCTCGGGCCACGATAACAGTACTATTACCTATGACCGTTTTATGACTAATTATTATTCTAAACGATGAAAGTCACTGTATAATATAATACAATAATGCACATATTATATAGATATCCGTCCGAATCGTCCGATTGCCGTCGCGCGTATAATATATTAATATATTAATATACCTACCGCCGCCGAGCGTAACGCGTCGCAATGGTCGTAGTGCGCGTGTTATGTACGTACACCTACGGGCCACGATCTTCCCGAGGATACCGCGTCTCTTACCGCTGTTCGAGGCTGTTGAACCGGTGGCCGCGAGCATTTACCGCCGACCGGAGGGTCATCGGTCGGCATCCGGAACTTTATCCGAAAAATAAGTGTATAATTGGTAGTAAGAAGTAACGGTTGAAAATAATAATAATAATAATAATTCAGGAAAAAGTCTTATTGAAAAAAAGTTCTATATTTTCCGAAATATGATAATAATTATTTTACTAGCACTCGATCATTCGGTCGTATTTTGTAATTGCCCGCGAATAGCATTTAATATCACGAATAGTTGTACCTGTAGGTATACTCTTATTCTAGTAGCTTAAACCACGTGCACATTACGGTCTTGTATAGTAAATTATCTCTTTGAACATTTGTGTTATCTACAACCACTAGAATTATCGGAAAACCAAGCGAAAACGAAGAGAAAAATACAATAAATACAAATTTTATTTCATATCGTTCTATTCAATAACTTTGGCCCAGTTGATATACTCTACGTTTGACGCGTCTGTGGATCCATTCGTGTAAATTATTCGTTTAAAACTCGACAGTATATTATTGCTGTGGTAAAATTTATACTATTTATACAATTTTTTCACTGTTACATAAAAAACGAAATCCCATCGGTCGTTACTCGTTAGATAAACCCCGAGATATGTACCTACGTGCCGATATTTTTTACGTCCATTAGTCGTTACGTAAGACATTTTTTCATCGTGCCCCGACACTAAAATATATAATAAATATTATGTTTATGACTATATTGTGTACACGGTGCGGCTGATGTGCTCTTTTCGATTGTTTGTTTTTCTCGCGAGTAGGTACCTCAATAGCCGCCGCGCCGGGAAACAAAATACATACCCATATAATTAGGCTGCAGGCATAGGTAAGTACAAGGTAGCTATACCAATTATTATTATATACCTACGTGTAGCCGACTATCGTCTACAATAGCTATCATAATGTTATACCATAATATTATTATATGGATGTTTAAACAGTGAGCTCGCTTTCGATTTTTTATTTTATTTTTTTTTATTCTTGTTTTTTTTTTTTCACGAATAATTAATTAATTAATTAATATTTTATGCGTGTAAATTATTTATACGCCCCGGTTATCTCCACAACTCCACAGAGAAATAACTATATATATTTTATTATTGTGTTACGATGCGCTGGCCATTTGTAATGGGTCATAGTGTTTATATTATGTTATTATTATTATATTATATACATATTATATATTTATATTGTATTATTGTATAATTGAATTGTGTAAAATCGAGTTGCGCAATAATTAACGAGTGGTTTTGTTAGACCGGTAAGGCGGTAAACTAAGACGGACGAAAATCAAAAAAATCAAAAAATCTTAACACGTCTGTTCGATACGATTTGTTATACATACAGAGTAATTTTTTTTAAGTTTAAAAGCTTCTAATATTTTTGGAAATCATTTTTTGAGATGTTTGGAAGTTATAACAAATACATGAGGAAAATATTAAATTCTTTACTAAGTAATTTTTATTGTTATCATTTATTAAGTTTTTTTTAAAAAACAGCATATATTTTAAAGTTATTAATTAACTATTAATTATTACTTATTAGTTATTAGTATTTAAAGTTTTGATGAGTGGAGTGGTGTAGAGGCACCCAAAAAAAAACAATTTTCTATAACGTTAAAACTCATCGAGACTTGCGTTTGGGCATCTTTAAAATACTTTTAATAGGGCACCTTCTATATAATATATTATAATCATATTAAAAAAAGACCTCTAAACATATTGTCTATTATACCATGCGCGGACGTTGTATTCATATTAAATAGACGATTTTATTTTCAAAATACGATCTGAAAGATCTTGCAATCTTACGATTTCATAATACTGGTGAGTAAATATTTTATAGTACTATAATAAAACTTATTATGTAGGAAAGTACCTATAATATGACGTTTTTATAGTGTCACGTGCATGCACTTACAAGTTTGCCGCATGAATACATCAATAAAACGAATAATTAGTTATAGTTAATATCAGAAAACATACGCGGCTCGTCTCTTGAAGAATACTATATAGAAATAAAAGTAAAAATAATATTATACTTATAATAACTACCTATATAGGTAGGTATAATATTTAATCGCGTGCAGTATATATTATCTGACGGATCGTGGATGTGTTGTGCTCATACGAGTGCACTGTTCAGAATCGCTAACACGAACCTTTTGAACCTCGAAACCGTGCCGAAACTGCGGTTGATTGTGATTTTATTTTTTATACTTTATCGACATTATTCAATAATTTATAGTTGAGAATGCATTGTTTTCATCATCGTTGGTTATTGGCTACGACTCAAAAACTTCCCTACAGCTCATTCTCGTGTATTATATGATGTTACACAATTATATTGTAGGCAAACTATGCAATATAAGTGCCTACTCAAAAAAATTAAAAAAAAAAAAAAAACGAAGAAAAACATTATAGTGTCATGTAACTCCGGTATACTTATATGAGGTACCATACAGTTGAGATATGATTAATCGAAGTCCACAACCCCTATTCGGCAATTCGTATTTCAACAGCTATAATACTATTATAGTAAGTACTTGATGTACATGAAGTTTTTGTATTTAGACTTTGAATGATTGTAATGATATAATATTATTAGGAAGGTATGTATATTAACTACGCTGCGTATATATTATTATAAAATAGAATGTTTCATATAAAATGTCCGAGTTGAAAAAAAAACTTAACTCCGCGGCGGGTTTTGGTCGTAGTGCAATCCATCAACTGTCTAATAAATTAGGCGAGTTTCTAGTTTTCACCTCTGTCAACAACTCTTGACAAACTGAGAAAGGGCCTATAGTTTAGTTACACCTGACAAGTTAGTCAGGGTTTGAGATGATACTGATTATCGTTGTGACTTTATAACCATCGGCGTATGTTTTGATTGGTTTGTGCTTCAATTTTTCTTAAAGTTTAATCCTTTATTAAATATTCGTTTTGAAATACGGACGTTCTTTATGGAATACTCTGTGCTGTGCATTTATTAGGAGTTTATCGAGGTATTTTCTATCAAGACGCATACCAATCAGACTGTGTTTCGTTGCTACCAGATGATTGGAGTTAGAAGCGATAAGATCTTACGAAAAACAGTTTATTGCAATTAAATATGGATATTATACGAGTATAATGGTCGAAAATATTTTAGAAACCATACCGTCCATATCGCATTAAAATTGCACATCATCATAATATATATATGTTTATAATAAGTTATGCTGGTGGCTAACGATAATAAACAGGTTCTTATTACAAACTATCTATAGTTATTAATTATTGTAAAAATTGTTAAATTTTGAAAATTTATTAACGACGTTTTATGTTATTTATAATTTTAAAATGTTCAATTCGAGTTTCTAATATTCTTACATAAATAACATTTACTATAGTGTTGCCTACTTACTTAACAAGCAAAGTATTTGGGTACATTTAAATGATATTAAAATCTTATAACTACGTACCTATTGGTTATTGTATAGTAAGTGATAAATGATAAGGCTAACTGGAAAAAGATCATTTTTAGAAAATTATAAATAATACAATAAATTGTCAATCCGTGAATTTTGTGCTTATTTTTATAGTTTATTAGTTGTTCAAAAAGTCAAAATTCTAAATACTGATAAAAGAAAATGTACAATTTTGAATTTATTATTCTTGGCATACTGAATAAAAGTTGTATCGGCCTGGTTTGTATAAAATTATATAGTTATACATTTTAAACGTATAATAAATTTTGATATTATTAACTTTAATTAATATATTTTAAAGATATATATGTAGTTGTATTTTTAATAATACAGTAAAACCTCGATAAGACGGAACTTCGGTAAAACGGAAACCCCGGTAATACGGAAAATTACTTTGGTGCTTTTTTTTCAAATTTCATTTTTTTGAACCCCGTCAAAACGGAAACCCTGTTAACACGGAAAAATGTCATGGTCCCAAGCGATTCCGTCTTATCGAGGTTTTACTGTAGTTCAATATTGTTTGGGATGAATGCGTTACGTTTTAGTGTCATGAGTTAACTAGAATATAAGTTAATTTTCGTTGTTATATTATTACGATGTAATCCTCTCAAAAATAAGTGGGTAATAACTTATAACTAATTAGATGTATTTTGTAAAAAAAAAATGGTCTGATGATCACGAATGACTTATATTTTATAATCTATTAATTAATATTATTATGTGGTTCGGTTCATTTTCATTTTCTATATAAAGTGGATACTTCTTTATTATATTACACGGTAATAATTATTGATAAATTGGCATTTAACATAGATTTTTAACTCATTTAAACATTTTTTATCTACCTATATCGTGTACATATTATTTTAACTAGTCATTGGGATAATAATATCCAATCATAATTGCATAAAATATTAAGTACTTCGAATTTCACCGAAATTGTTAATTTTTGACTTGTCACGTACATAATATATATTATAAATATAAATACTTCAGACTTGTACTTTCATTCATTATCTCACATACACTGGTACTGTTGATTTTTATAAAAATAAATAATTCTCTTGAAAATATTAGGCACCTAAATTCAAGAAACTCGTTTACTTAAAAATGTCATGAATAAATATTGGCTATTTGGACGACACAATTAATGCACGTATTTACATTTTAACACTTCTTACTGCGGTCAAGTGTGTACATTATAGGTACATAAACTATTATATAATTTGAAAACGATCGTGTAATCGGCTTCGAGGATGGTTTGTTTGGTTTTTATTCCAATTTATTGTGTTAGGAAATTAAGTATAAGACAACAACGAGAACCAGTATCGTATTGAAAATATTCGGCAGTAACGCAATAATATCTTTGTCGTATCAAAATACGTGATGTACTGGTTTTTGTTTACCTCGTGTGATTGCGTGTGTTCTTTACGTGGGTTCGCTGTATATTTTCAAATTAACATGTAAGCAAAAGTTAAAGATTTTATCTGACCAAAATTACCTCCCTATCCACGTCTGTGTTCACAATAATTATTAATTAAATGCTTTAAACTCATTACACAAAATATCGAAGTGTTATCGAACTATTGCAAGCACGTATAAATTGAATAATAATATATTGCGCAAAGTGCAAAGACCAATAAAAATTATATTGTTTCGACGATCTATACTCGATTTGTCTAGATAATATCGTATTTAGACATAAAATTGCACGTTGGCTCGCAAAAAATATTACACGTTTTCACGTAACAGATTTACCTATCTATGTATTGACATAATCTATTAGCGCGTTTAATGATTTTTATATGAATAACAAATATATGTAATTATTATATTTATCGTGTAGGGTTATACAATGTCTCATAATATATAGTAGCTGTATGTGTTGAATAATTATACCCATCTGCAGTGTGATTTTTAACGTAAACCACTCGTTATGTTAGTTACATTTTGTTCTCTTCAGAAATATGTTTCCACACACCAAGATATTGTAGTAAGAAGAATCTTTATCATATAGGTTCCTATTTACAACGCACTATACGATTAATTAAGTATATAATAATTTGTATGATTTTGAAATTCGTTGCTTAAATTTTCTATATTTTTAGATTTGAAAACTTAACAGAGCAAAATATACTATTATAAAATAAGTGATGATGTTAAAATATTGACTATAGATTAAATAGTGTTTTTAAATTATGATATCTTAATTTTAGATAAGAACATTGAAATATTTGGTTCATTACCTTCGCTTATTTAAACGTAAAATCCTTAAAAAAAAAAGCTATTCGTTCAATTAATAAACAAAAGCGTTTTTAGAATAATATTTTGCTTTAGATTATGAAACTAAAAATATAATATGTTATTAATTATTATTAAAAAAATATTAAAAAATTAAAAATCATAACTAGAAATAAATGTAGCTAATTGTAAGACATTATTTTATTTTTATTTTGTGTTATAATAATTAGTTATCATTTTCAAGTTTCAACCATGTAAAAAACTTTTGAAAAAAGCATAAAATAATAATAAATATATAATATAATTGGTGGTTATATCTATCTAGTATATGACATATGTTAATGTATATATTTTATATAAAATAGTGACAACAGAGTAATATTTATCATTATCATATTAAACAAAAATTTAATCGATAACTAAATACCATAAAACTTGTACTCCAAATAAAAATTAATATTATAAGACTCCTAAGCTATTTTACAAATCATATAATTACATTACTCTAGTAGTAAATCATGAAAATATCGATAAAATAGCAAAAATAATTTCCATTATTTATCATGTTAAAATTACGCTATTTACAAATTATATATATCCATGTTTCATATGTAGATGTACAATGTACATTGTACATATAAATATAATATTATTAGCTTTAAAAAGTTATATAATTTTGAGAATTATGTATTTTTCTTTAAAAAAATAATTATTTATTAATTCACACACTATTTTTTAAAACAATTGGTAATATAATGTGTGTTATAAAATTAGTAGGTAAAAGTGAAAATAAAGTAAGTATAATATACACAGGATTTATACCCAAGTAATTATTTCATATTTCCGCTTTGATCAAAAATAAAATTTGTTGAAGAATACGAATTGTGTACCAAAACAATAATATAAGCTTTGTATTCTATAACCAATATAAATTTTACGATAAAAAGTGAAATTTAATTTGTTAAAATTAAATTCATAACATCAATAATTAATAACTATTATTTCGCTGATTTATTCAATCTCGCTGCTTTAGAGGTAAATTTAACTTTTAAATACTACTATACTATTTTTAAAAAAGAAAAAATTGTTATTCGTATTCAATTCTTACTATTGTACTTACGAAATATTTAGGTATAAATAAATTTAAGGAAAAAGCTTTGAAAAATCCTTAGAAGTAGGTAATTATAATTAAGTGCATTTAGACAATATATTATAATTTATTTTTAGTAACATAATGTAGAATTAACAATAATTTAAGTACCTAACTAAATACTTTTTATTAGTTTGAATGAAAAAATATTTACATTTGAGATTCTATCGCACGTAAAATCACTGCTAGGTTAAGTGATTTGATTAAACGTTGTTAGTAATTTAAAAAAAAAATAATATAAAAATATGATTTATACATAGTTGTATTCTACTGACCTGTGGTATCATGGTGATGTTGTTGGTAGACGTTCTGGATGGCGACTAAGCCAGTCTCAAAAACAATATCACGACGACGATGAGCAGATCGTAATGGTAACCGGTCCCCTCGTGGAGAACTATCAGTCTCCGGGGGGCGAAAATTTCACTTTTTAAGGTTACGGCGATTGATGATCTTAACATGAACAATGTGAATAATAATAATAAATCCCTCGTGAAATGATGTATGATTAGATAGTAGTATAAATGTTTAATGCTTCCGGTTATTTTTATTAACGAGTGAACCGTTGAGGAGTGGGTAGTTACATATGCATATAGGCGAGGCAGATGAGTAGTAAACGCAAATAGCGCACTTGGAATGCACTCGGTAAAATATGGATATCATTTGTTGTACAAAAAAGAATTATACTAATGATTAAAATTACGGAAGGATTTGGAATATTTTTTGATCTTATCTTATAGCTATAACTTTATGTAACAATAAATATACACTTACAACTTACGTGAACAATTTTTACTTGATCACTATATTTAAATTTTAAAATATATTAAACCAAAAATGTTCAAGACATATAGACTGCAGTGTAGCTTAATAATTACTAAAAACTATAACTTTTGCGTTCTAAAAAATATTGTTAAAACTCACTGGATCAATACTAAAGAGTAAAGACTAAAGACTAATTATGCATATATTAATAATCCATAAATAGTACATAATATATATATATATATATTTTTATTAAGCATTCACGGATATATCAATTATTTTATTAGATAACAAAAATAAAATCAACAAGTAAACAACAATTGTTAATAAATTATTTAAGTGAATTAACTGTAAAGTAATTATTTTTTTTTAATATTATAACAAAATATATTAGTTAGAAAACGTAATATCAATCAATATACATTTAAATTTATTATTTGGTATTCTTTATGCTAAAAATAAATAAATATTAGTATTTTAAAATATTAATCGTACATATAATCAAAAAATAATACATTTTACACAAAATAATATACAAAAGTATTATGTACCGTTTGGGTAGAGACATATTTATATTTTTAAATCGGAAATAGACGAAAGAGATAGATTTTATTTAGGCACACGAAATCTTATTATAACAATAATTACATTTATAATTTATCAAATAAATGAACAGTAGTAGACAGTTATTTTAAATGAAACATTTCGTGATGTTATTAGTTTTCTGTGTCCACAACAATTTTCATTTTTATAGTTATAATTTCTAGTGATTTATTTTTAGGAACGAACATATTATTATTATAGTATTTGGATTATGGATTTGCGATTATATGAAATTTATTATGACATCGGCAGTTTTATTTGTAAATAAAATAAAAAAAATTTAAATCTTAGTACATAATTTATAACAAAAACATATAATTTTTTTTTATTAAAACAATTAAGTCTAAAAAAAATTGCATTTTTCGATGAATAAGAAAAGAGAAATCTGAAAAAAATATTAGGTACTTGCTTATGTCTATAATTATATCGCATTCAGAATTTTTTAAAGTGAAAAGTCGTTAAAGTACGTTTAAAAAACATATCGCACATTAATTTTAATCGATGTTTAAATGGATAAGTATGTTTTTGACATCGTTATTATTGTATTATCTTTAGAGTAGAGCTCAGAAGCCATATATTTAAAATAATTAGTGTTGTTTCATTTATTGTTCGGAAAACGTTTTTCTTGAACACTTTGTACTTTGTATTTAAAAAAATATTTTTTCTCATTTCCCAATAACAGTTCAAACGTAATTAAAAATAAATAAAATGCAAATCAGAAAAATGTAAAAATAACTGTTTTTCAAAAATACTTTTCGGGAAAATTGGATAAATAAACCTAATATTTTAAATAACAGAAAATAGAGCCTACGAGTTTTGAGAATCATTCATCTAACTATACTTATTTTAAACTACCTAACGTTGTACCTATTATTATTATTTTATATTTTAAATGTGATAATATAAACATATTTGATTATAGATTTTAATTATAATTTATAATATACAATTTAATTAAAACATTCAAAATAATAAAAATATATTAGCAAAAATGAATTTTTAAAAAGCATTTAAAAACGATTGATTGTGTCATTATAAATCATGTAATTCAAGTGTAAAATTCAAATTATATAAAAAAAAATACTAGGGAAAAGCTGGTCAAAAATATTTCAAACACATGTTTTTTGAAATTTAAGTTATTCATTAAATTATTTATGTTGTTTGTACTTTGAAAGTCTTTTTGAGTTATTTAAATTAAGATTATAATTATAATTCAAAATTATTCGTGTTTCAAATCCAAGGGCTATTATGGTAAGTAATATTACGTTTTAAATGTTATTATTCAATGCAAAAAATAGATGTATAAATAGGAAATAGAAAAAAAAAAAATTAAGAATGTAAAAATGTAGAATTGCATAATTAATAGATATATTATTTTGTTTTAAACGCAAAATAAAATTGTAAGAATTATTATTGCATATAATTGTATTAAATCGAACGAAATTTAAAATGCAATAAAGATTAAATTTTATAAATAACGAAAATCGAATTTCTGAACATTTATCCTACTGCCTACGAACTAAATTTACTCGTACGTTTACTCGTTAGTCATTACATAAATGTTAAAAGTACCGCTATTCCCACTGTGGACGACTACAACTGAATATTAAAAACGAGATAAACTGTAAAAAGTTGATTTATTTTTCAGGTGATTTTTTGCAATCACCGCAATTTTTTCTCTCTTCTTTTTCTTTTAACCTATTAATTATAGGAAGTTGGTAGAGCATATACTCTAGATTTTCTTTTTGTCTCGTTGTTCCCTTTGGTGCTCCACCACCTGGTCTACCCCAAAACTCATTCCAATTTTCATGGTGCTTTTGTCCTTCTTGTATATCTTCTTGGTGCTCGTGCTACAATTATGGAATTAAATAAAAGTCAAAAAAGTTTCAATAAACTAGCAACAATAAACTTCCAAATGATTTTGATAAGCAGTTAATTTTTTTTTTAGTTTTAATAACTTTAAAAAAGTAATATTACTCCTTAATAATTCCTTTATACATCTTATGTTTAGGTAAATGTGATTAATCGTAATGCTATTGTATTTATAAGGTAAGTTTTTTAGAAGGTGACAATTGAATAAGTAGTAGTTATTGATACATATTTCATACTTTACATCTGATTATTATTACATATTTATTTATAAAATATTTAATAGAATTTTATCCTTAGTATTTAAAGTAGAATAACTCAAAAACTTTTCGTTTAAATTTTTATTAAAATATAGGTACGTTAATATTTAAAAAAAAATCATTTGGTTAACAATTTGTTTTAAAACTTTTAGATTCTTTTTTAAAAAACAAAAGTTAGTATGACACTATGACCACATTATATTCCATACAATTTGTGAATAATCTAAGTATTTGCAGATAAGTAACATTTTTTTCTCTTGAAAATTCCAAAAATCAGAATTTGAATATTTCATGTATAATATTTAAACATAAAAATGGAATGAACATGCTTTGAAATTACCTTGTACATATTGTATAAATGCGGTTCTTACCTGTTTGCGTTTTTCACGTCCACTTATTTGTCTTTCGAGAAACTTATGATATTCTTTTTCATCTACCAAGAAACTAAAAAACAATCATTCAGTTTTATAAATCTTTTTGATATCATATTTATTTATTAAATTAATTGAATCAAAACGTTTTTCATTAATAATGATAAATTATTTAATTAAAAAGTTTAAAAATTATAATAATCTGTTTTAGTTAATTATGATGTGTATAATTTGTATAAAAAATATAACTTGCTTTGATTTAGGATCATATATTTTCGTTATATCACTTGTGTGCAAAGGCCATTTACTGTCTTGTCTTCTTCTTGACGCAAGTAACGGAGCTAACTCTACACCACCCGTAACTGCTTCCTAAAAAATATGTAAATTAGATGTTTAATATTTCAAAAGTCTATCATATACGCAATCTATTGTATAAAAACGAAGTTGAAAGATTTTAATTATGTTGTCTTCTTATACACCATTATACGTATATCATATTATCTGAGTTTAATTGTTAGAATATTTAACATTAATAACATATTATGTATTTTCTAATGATAATTTGTTTGACATTATACACCCGAGGCAATGATGAACAACTATATAATTATCGTGATTATTGCAATACTAAATAATTTTAATAATAATTTATACATATATAAAGTATTACAATATCTTCAGTGCTTTCTTTATTGTCGTTTGGATGTGATCCCAATTTTAATATCTTTCCATCCACATATCCCTAAAAAGAAGAGAAAAAATTATGATTTTTTTATTTCAAATAATTATTATGAGCTATGCGTAAGCAATATACGCTATAATATTAAATTACCATGCAAATATTATTATAGTTTAGATATTTGTTCTTAATTAAGTTCAAAACGTATTAAAATATTATTTTATTCAAGCCATAAAGCTCAAGCTAATATAGAATTAAAATTTTTGATAATAAAAAAAACACAAACAATAATAATTTGTAAATAGTATTATAGCAAAAAGCTCAAGAATTTGATAAAGCAACGATAGAGTTTATCGTTTGTAGGTTAAATGTATATAATGTTAATCAATTTTCAGAAAATATTGTTACCAACGATCGAAAGAAGTTTTTTCCAATACTTTTTGGATCTCTCCAAATAACACCCCCTGGGCATGGTGTACCCCAGGGATCTGCGATCGAATTCTAATAATCATTTTACAACTAACCCAATCAATATTAACATGTACAAAGTGTTTGAAATATTTTGATAAATACTATACAATTAAACTTACCAGTTTTTGATCTAAGATCATTTCTTTCCTGCGGTTTTCTTCGACTATTTCTTGTTTCTCCCTGACCATTTCATCTGAAAATATTGTAATTCATTTTTTACTAATAATAATATTTTTATGTATTGCGCCTAAGGAGCTGTAAATAGGCAACCGTAAAGTTCCATAATACATATTTTACATTTTTACGTTAGATACAACGTAACAACGCGAACACAACATGTTATTATGATTAATTAACATCGCGACAGGCGTGTATCCAAAGTGAGGATCTGGGAGGTGTCATTAATTTAAAACATATAGGTACCTACAATCTAGAAAGAATATATTAAAGTAAAAAGGGGTTTTTAATCGAAAGTTTTCTTGGTATTATTTTTACAGAAACTTCATAGTTTAAAATTGTTATTAAATACTTGTTAGATTAGCTTAAATATTATATTTTAATGAAATATGGTTTTGTACCTAATAGTACTTGTATAATATTACAATAAATATTAGATATGAACTATGTATGTACGTAAATTTATTTTAAAATTTAAATAATTAGGTAACCAAATTAAATATTAATTATATAAAATATAATATATTTTGATCAAATAACTTATTTTGACTTTATAAAAATTAAATAAAAAACATTAAAACCTAAATTACAATTTATAGAACAGTAAAAAAAAAAAAATATTAATTGAAAAAAAAATTAAATGTTGTTCCATGATAAACTATCGGAAAATCAATTTCTTATTACATCATTGTGTATGGAACATAGTAAACAAAGCTTTAAAACATGGATATTTCATAGATTTATAAATTGTTTATAGAAACACAAAGACTGTGTGTTCAAAAAATATTTTTATAATTATATGAATTTATAAAAAATTCACAAAAATTAATGTTAATATCCGTAGAATTATAAAATTAGTCTTTGGGTAATTAGTGATGCCTTTTACAATAAATATTTATATTAACGTAATTTTCCATAATTTTGGCATTCGCATTCGCATAGTTTTATGTTTTAAATATAGTGCGTATACCCAACACATATTTTCCTCAAATACTTTAGATTATCATAGAAGTAGAACGTCATATTTTTAATTCCTCATTTTTTTCTTGGATGTAATATTTATTTATTAATGTAATTATTAAAATAATTAATTAATTTAAATATATAACGACTTACATACAGGGCGATTCTTTTATGAAGCAACACTCATTACTTCAAAAATATTTTTCATTTTTTTTTTTAAATATTTTTTTTTTTTTTACATAATTTTCAGTCGAAATAAAACAACATTTTTTCAAAAATAAATATATTTATTAATATTTTAATTTGTAAAATATTTTATGTTTTTACTTTTTTGAATGATAAAATGCATTTTTAAATTCGAAAAAGTAGTTAATCAGTTATAACTTATAAGTATTTGAAGTGACGGTGAACGGAGTGGAGAAGTAGCTCCCAAAATGTTATTCTACGACTCTACTTCTCTACATTTTAAATACTTAGAACTCATAAACTATTCGTCCGAATTTCGCGATTCATGATGATTGAAATACTCCAAAAACTAATCTGCTTTAGAATATGAAATTAAAAATGTATGTAGTCATTAGATCCTAGGTTTGGTAATTTTTCAAAAATAACAAAAATCGAAAATTATTTAATGGTAAAATGTTATTTTAAACGTGTATTTTTGATTTCAAATTAAAATTAAAACTTTAAACACTCGTAAAATTTTTTAAATGGAATAATCCTCAATCTTTTTTATAATTATCTTAAGCTTAACTTATGGACAACATAGTATTAAATTTTCAATTCTTAGCTTTTGATAGTAAAATATTCATGATTTTGACGAATTTTTGTCAATATTTGAACTTCAAATGCTAATAAAAAAAAATTGTGCTGCGTATATGTATTCTTATAATTTTTTTATCACCATAAGAATAACTTATGAGAAACTTTGTATTAATTTTTAAAATATTTTGACTCCGCCAAAAAATTTTTATCGACACTACAAAAAAAAATTCTTAGGAAAATTGAAAATTTCAGTTGTCTATAAATAGCTAAAAAAAGTTAAAATATTTTGAAAATCAAATCACGTAAAGAAAATGGCAATTTAAATAACTGGTGAAATTTTCAAATATCTACGACTTATACTATTTGAATAACAACAAATATCAAAAATCGTTTGAGGCTATAAACCGTTATTTAACGCTGTTTTGTAAAAATTTAAATTTCAAACACTCCTAAAAATTTTTTGTCTTAGTCCGGTAGAGTTTTTTTTACAGATATTTGAAGAAAACTGTATGGAGAACCTTGTTCCCAATTTTCAAAACTTGTTATAAAAGAAAAAAAATTTACGATTTTTCAACCACAAAATTACTTGCAAATTTTCGCAATTTTGACATATTTCTTATAAATTCGAACTTTAAGCACTTATAAAAAAAAATTGTAACTAGCGATTACGGATTTTTTTTTTATCACTTTAAGAACAACTTATAAGAAACCTTGTATTAAATCTTAAAGATTTTCTGGCCGGCCAAAAAAATTTTAATCGTTATTTTAAAAAAAAAATACTTAAAAAAATTGAAAATTACAATTGTCTATAAATAGCTCAAAAAAAATTCAAAATACTTTGAAAATTTAACAGTGTATAGAGAACACTAACTTAAACATTTGGTGAAAATTTCAAGTATATACAGTGATCGGTTTTTGAATTACAACCATATAAAAAAAATAGATTTGGTTGAAAATTGGTTTTGCGTAAAAGTTCCCATTTTTCTGTCATTTTTTTTTTTTGTTTTTCTCGATTTTTTTGTAAACTATTGGAAAATATTTTGACCTCTATAATGCACCAAGGATATTCACTTTGCCATCGGAAACCACCCCCAAAGTTTGAAATTGAAGCATTATTTCGACTAGTTATGCTGTACACAGACACAAAAAAAAACACACACACATAATTTAAAATCAATACATCCATCACTCCGTTCAGAATCTAAAAAATAATGTATCGACTAGGAATTATGTAAATAATTTTTTTTCAAAAACGTAAATACTGTATTTTATTTTCTTCCTCCTCCACCTCTATATTAATTTTTGAATCAGGGCCGGTCAATATCAATGAATATATAATATTATAGGTTGGTAATATAATGGACATACAAGTGGTTAACTAATAATTTATAAATTATATGATTATTTTGTAATTTTATACAATCATATAATTATTAATTTTTCCAATTAATAAATAGTTTAATGGTAATAAATTGTTATGATAAACCAGTGATGGGCAAAGTACGGCCCGTGGGCCAAATCCGGCCCGGGAAAGTATTTAATCTGGCCCACCGAAGGTCCATTGACGTAGATAGTATGGCCTGTATAGTATAGAAGTGCCATGTTTTTATAATATTATATGATTCAAACTTCAAAGCTTTAACCCAAAATGCATTTTTTCTATAATCTGGCCCTCCTCTAGAATTTCTTAAACTTTGTGGCCCCCCATTAAAAAAGTTTGCTCACCACTGTGATAAACGGTCGTTAGGTAATTTAATAGGTGAGTGGCGATATCTATTATCCATCTGTATATGAAAGAAATACCATGTTACTCGTATATTTTAATTGTTTTTATTTTCTCTATGGGAAAATTTCTAATTAATTATTTTTACCACAGTTAATATAGACTTGAAAAATTTCACAGATATATAAAACAATTTTATATATCTGTGGAAAATTTATAAAAACACAATCAATTTTTAAATACACACATATTTGTTATCCAATACGAATTTTTTTTAAATGTATTAATAAAATATTATAATAACGTACAAATATTATATTTTGAAATACATAAAATATTCATTAATTTATTTTGAAATTATTTGAATATTTTGCTTGTTTATGCTTATAGATAATATAATACACTAATAATTAACCGGTCTAGGACCATAATATATCTATTTAAATTTTTATTAATTCCTATTATAAATTTGAATTTCTGGTTCGTGACACCTGCTATTGTAACTAAAAATTCGGTATTTTTCTAAGCATTAAGTAACACTAAAGTATATTTAGTTAGTGGTTGGATTGATTTTTTAAAAGATAAACAATGCGATTTAATTAGTATAAACAATTATTTAGATGGTGCATAATTGTATACATAACCGTATGGCTCACTATTATGTTGCCGAGGTATGCATTTTTCAGGCGTTCTTATTTGTATTTTGTTTTTTGCGGTTTGAAGCATAATTCTATTCAATAAAACAAAGTTTCATTTTATATGCATTTAAATTTCAAGGATTTAAAAAATTCGTCAAAATTACGAAAATGTACAAATTATAAATATTTTGAAATAACAAATGTATAAAGTTTTCAATTTTTAAAGTTAAAGTATGGTCATTATTTAAAAATGCTCCTCATAAGTATTTCATGCTGTAACTAAAAAATCTAAAAAAATATAACAATAGAATTATTTTTTATAACATAATAATAAATTCGCAATTTAAATTTAAACAAATTTACGTATTTTAATGATGAATAATAATTTTATTTATTTTATATTCTAAGCGGAGTTATGAATGTATTGATTTTACAATGATGTGTGTTTTTTTTTTTTTTGTGTCTGACGACAATATTTGGAGCAGTAATAATGCTTCGATTTTTGACTTCAGCCCCTCTTTGAATAGGAAAATTCATCTAGTTGGTACTTTGGGGGAGTCAAAAGTAAACATTTTCAAATAGTTTTCAAAAAAATCGAGAAAAAAAAAGTGATAGAAAAATGGCAATTTTACGAAAAACCAGTTTTCGACAAAATCGATTTTTTGATTTTGCTGTAACTCAAAAACCAATCATTGTAAATACTTGAAATTTTCACCAAATGTTTATATTAGTGTTATCTATATACAGTTAAACTTTCAAAAAATTTTGACTTTTTTTAAGCTACTTATAGACAATTGAAATTTTCGACTTTTCTAAGTTTTTTTTCTTCAAATGCCGAAATCTTTCAAATTTTTTGGGTGGCCAGAAAATCTTGAAAATTTAATACAAGGTTTCTTATAAGTTGTTCTTAAAGTGATAAAAAAAATTCGAAATCGTTAGTCACGATTTTTTTTTATAAGTGCTTAAATTTCGAATTTATACGAAATATGTCAAAATTTAAATTAAATTTCATACCCTCATTATGCATATGTTGCCAAATACTTTTTTTATTAATAAACAGATACTATAAAGTAACTATAGTAACATATAGTAACTATACTATTTGTTTCAAAATAGAAATTATGACAATATTTAAATATAATATATCCTAAACTGACAAATCATCTTCGTTAAGAATCGTTTTTCGTATACAATGATACCTATCATTGCATTCAAATTTAACCTACCCTAGTCTGAGGTCTACCCCACCCCCTAATATACAGCAGAGCGATACTCACTTACTCGCTTTTTTTATTATGCATTTATGATTACCAGGGCTAGGATTTGTATGCAACAGCATGTTTTTTTTGTGACTTCTGATTATTTATTTTGTCAGTAATGTCCACGAATCACCTTATGATGAGATAAATGGTGGTGTTTTTATTTTGCATGTTTTTGCATATTTTGGATAAAATGCATATTAATGCATATATCGAATAAAATGAATATTATTGCATATTTCGATTATAAAAATGCGAAAAATGCATGTTTTATAGTATATTTTGTAATTAATATTTATAATTTAATATTAATATTTTGAATTTAATTCTAGTGAATGCGAATTATAAATTTTATTAATTTTTAAATTATTTTATTTTATTTTTAAGACAAACAGCCAACCTGTATTTCAATAGATAAATATTTTTTTTGAAACTATATTTTTGTGTTTATCTTATAAAAATTAAAATGTATATTTTTGCATATTTTGGTAAATAAAATGCATATTTTACAATTTTTTATTGCATACAAATCCTAGCCCTGATGATTACTATTAGTAATTTACTTTATTGTATTTTTAATATTTTTTTAATTGCTATAAGATCAATTTATATCAGATCTTTTTTTTTTTAATAATATTTTTATAATAATTCAAAAACATTATAATATGTGGGAGGACATCAAACTTTTATGCAAATTATAAAAATTACGTTAGCCGAACCTTACCGCAATCAAATTTTCAAAATTTTTAAATTGATTTTTAGATATTATCTATTTATAATATAATTAATTAAGTTATTTAATAACAATAATAATTTAATATTATAATATGATAAATTAATATTTATATTAATTTAATAAATGTTTTCGGAAAGATTTAAGTAACTTATCACAATATTTTAAGTACCTAAAATAAATTAATTGAATAGTTATATCAAAAAACATATCATGAACTATACCTAATATATAGGTTAAAAGACCGCCTCTGCTCGACTGCTCAGAATCATTTTTTTTTATACAATGATATATCATTGAATTCAAATTTAACTCACCCATTACAGTGACCCACTCAAAACTTAATTTATAGCAGAATGGTATCCGTATTTGTTTACCTTTTTAATATGGAATTTACTAGAGTTCTAGGAATGCATCGTCTCTTATATAACGCAAATATGTTTTTTTTTTAACACATTTTAGCTTATAGAATATAATATTATAATTGCATACAGAATAATCATTGTATTTTTTTATTTTTTAGTAATTCAATAAACGTTAAGAAAGAACTGCCGAATTGTCGAATACTACGTAAAAATATTAACAAGTTTCGTTGTAAGAACTTTTATGTTTTAACTGAGCTTTGATTACAATCATTTTTCGAATACAATAATTATCATTACTTTTAAATTTATTATAAAAATACATCTGCATTCACCCGAAATCAGTGAAACTAAATAAAATATAAATTCTCTTAGTTTCAATACCTAGATTGGATATCGGGGATCATTTTGTCTCTTTATAATTTATTGATCCTATATCATTATACCTACCACCTAATTTGAAAAACAATTAGTTCAATGTATTTAAAAAACGTGCAGAGTTTTACTAATTGTTTTACATAACTAAAATAATTATACCTACTTAGCTTATAAATAACTGTATATTTATTCATATATTTAAATATAGGTAATACACTATAGAATATCATAACACTAAAATATTCTTACCTAATTCTAACTTATATGCTCTCTGGTCTTTCAATGGCATTCTATATCGAAGGTCATTGTCTACCATATTTCTATCGGGAGCATGAAATTGAAATCTAAGTTGTGGGTCTTCGATACGGAAGTTTTTGATTTTTCCGGATGACGTCTTTTGAGGCGCACCGCCGCCGGGCCTTCCCATTTTTGTCACTTCATTACTAACTTCCTGAAATTGTCCTTAATAATTAATTTTTCATTATTAAATTATACTTAAATATAAATAAATATATAAGTTATAGTACCTATGTTGATTGCAAATAATACAACCCTGTTATAAAATATTGTTTTGGTATATCTAATTAGATTAATTCAACAAATTATTTTAGGTACATTCTATATTATCAGAAGTTAAGATTTATTATTAAATTATGTATTGAACATTTATATTTATTTTATAATAGGAGTATTATAATAAAACTATTATACCTATAGATGTGTTTAAGTTTTCAACACTATAGAGTATTTATATTCTTATAATAGAGCCAATAATCTTGTCAGTTGTCACCCATTTACAATAATGCAGTATCTAACATAAATTTACATGCAATTTGGTTTGGTTCATAATATAGTACCAATTGAAAGAAAGCATAACATAATATATTTTACATTATGTTCTATGATTTATGTTTTAACTTACGCTGATACTCTATAAATAATTATGTTAGTCTATTAAATAATACATTTTATAGTATATTATAATTTATTGGCATATGATTTGTTTTAAAACTAATTATTGAGTACCTACAGCCTACAGGTACATGATTTATGATGGAGGTATTTTATTCATATAATTTATACTTATATTGAGATAAATTTTTATAGGCGTTATGTCAAGATAAATTTGATGACGATATACTATTTTAAAATATTTTTCTTTTCCTCCTATAGTATATATTATATAATAATAATATTAATATTATACATTATTTTAGTACCTATATATTACATGAATGTATATTGTATAATTAAGTATAAAGATTCCGTCAAATAATACAATTTGTTTGACCATTATTTTTTACAATTAACTTTATAAAATATACAGACCCACAGTATTATATATATTTTTTATATTAATAAAGTATGTTTTTTTAGTCTACTTATAGTTCACACGTAAAATGTTGTTCACATATAACATTAAATATTGATTTTATCTTATACTAAAATTCATAATATATTATGTAAAAGAGAAAAAAAGAGTTTTACCTAAACTATTATTTAAAAAAAAAAAATGTTGAAGCGAGTTTTTACAAAAAATAAAACAAATATCTATTTAATTTTAATGTATTATGTAATAGAATTAAATAGTATCTTTTTAAAGAAAAAAAATTAATATTAATTTCTAATTTTATATATAAACATATAATATATTAATATTATTAATATGTAATAAACAGGTACTACCATTTTAGCATAATATAGATTAATATTAATTTATATTCCATTACTTGTAAGAAACAATTTATTTATTTGCTGTACGTATAATTTTATATACCAGCAGACTATAATACCGATTACCAAGATGAAATTTTAGTTAACAATTTTTATGTTAAACTTATTACATAAAATTATAAAATTACAAATTATCAACTACCTTCCAAGGAGGAGATGGAGGGTCTGCAAATATTTTCCTTTTTCGAAGACCATCGTCATTGGGAGCACCATGACCAGGTTTTCCCCAAGGATAATAATCATCAACAACCGACGATAGAATCTAAAATAAATAAATAAAAACGTATTACAATATTTGTAACCTACATTAATATTTTTTTGTCATACCTAAAACACTATATAATATAAATTAAAATATTAGATAACGAACTCACTTCTTTCTGTTCATCACACGTGCGTGTTACAGGTTCCTTTTTTCCAGCAGAACAACGATGACACTCATCATCAGGCATTGTGTTGTTACTAGACATATCACGTATATATTATTATGAAGATGAAACGTTTAAGATGTTCTATCACAATAGTTCACAGTAGTTCTAAGAATACGACTAAAACATTTCAACACGTACCTTCGGATGTATACTCACTGAGGATTTATACGGTTTTGTGCCTTTTCGGGCGCAGTCAATTGAATTCAATAAAAAAAAAAAATATTTTGACATTTTTTATTACACAACTAATACAAACATCATCAAGTATATTGGCTCTTATTGAATAGGTGGGTAAAGTAATTATTGTTTAACCTTGAAAATTGAGTTTATGGTTCAGCGGTTACGGAAACGACATTTTTTCACCCAAGGATATAATATATGCTGTTAAGTATAACATGAGGAGGTACACCGTGTGTTTACTGTTTTTACTTTTTAGGCATCATGTAAATAATATATTATAATATTAATTTTATTTTGCTTAAGTATTTAGATAGTATTAATAAACGTGAACATTTTGCATTCAAATAAATTATTGTCATTATATTTCAAATTGTAATAATATCAAAAACAAATATATATAAATATATTATTATTGTAAAAACTAAATTATTATTAAGTAGTTATACAATACTTACATAATTAAAATATTAACTTCGCATTAAATATGTAATTTTATAACAGTTAATCAATGCTGATGTTTATTATCCAAACAATGCAAGTTAGCTAAATTATTATAATATTATTATATTTTATTTTATAACAGAAAACAATATTATCAAGATTTTTAATTTTTTTAAATATTTAATTAATTATCAATGATCATAATATAGGCACATACCAATATATTTTTTTTTTAGATGTCTAAAATGTATTTAAAATGTTATACGTTTAAAAAATATCAAATAGGTATTTGAGATAATAGTATAATATGTTTTACTATGGAATTTATGCCTTTTACCTGTACACTGTTGTGTGTTGGTATGTACGCCCTTGTCAAGAACTACGACTGACGATCGAGTGGGTTACGCGGAGTATTGCAATTGAACTTTTAACGACGAATTGTGCTCCGCCTGGCACCGAATTCTATAACCAAAAACCATCGGTGCTATTTATTATATACAATAAACGGAAAACAGGTCGAAGTGACACGATCCATTTATGTCTGTACTGTCGTACTTTTCGCCAAATTATCGTGACATCCTCGGTTTTTTTTTTCATTACAGTTTGTTATTATTATTATATTTTTTTTTTTGCGAAATGAGATTCAAATGAGCTATGCACATGAACGTACTTTACTGCGAGTTTAAATTGCGAAACGCCAAGGAGCTAGAGACAATAGGAACCACGAACGCAATAACATTGCTTTGAATTAATATTACTTTTATTGTATAACATTGTTCATTTTATTATTTTAATCTAAACATGCAATTTTTATTTGATTTATAGGTAATAGGCATAATATAACGTAAAATATTATCTTTATATAGTTACGGTCGGCATATACATACTATATCGATTATCAATTGTATACAATATTATAATGTAGATGATGCGAGAAATATATGTCTTCGGGATAGTTTGGGTATATAAATATATATTACCTATATTATGTGCGATGCTATAAAGTTCAAAAACCTATTTATAGCAGTTTGGGGTCACCGATATCGAGGAGACCTCGTTCAACGATTGGATATATGAAATGAGTTTGATTATACCAGCTGAATATTTTTATTTCTATGTTTTTGTGATTTTTTTAAAAAACATATTTAGCTGTAGCTTTAATGAGGTAATTTACATCTCCAAAGAATATAAGAATATGAAAATATAGACCTGCGTTATGAACATAATTTTAGAGTACAAACATTTTCTACATATTTATTATTTTATCTACATAATATTGTGTCTATACTATTGAGTTAATTATTATAAAAATACCTAATTAACCCAACTAAAAGCGTAAAAATACAGGTGGTTCGTTATTGTTTCTATTTTGTTAGAAAGTTTTATGTTTTACAATTGGATACACTATATGGATCATTAAATAATTTTGATTTAATTGATAGTTATTTGTTATATTTTCATTTACGAAAAATCTGTAAATAATAATTTTATTTTTAATAAACGTAGTTACTACTTTACTAGTTATACATAATAGAGTAAATTCTTGAATAAAATGTTAGCATAAACAAATCTTTTTTAATAAATATTCTGAGTTCAATCTTTGTATATATAATCAATATATTAAATATTGATAATATACATTTAATTTATGATAAATAAATATATTTCGACAGCAATGACCGTTAGTTACAGTGTTTAAATTATGACTACTAACTGTTATTTAAAATGCTTACATTATGTTAAATACATTTTACATTTTACATTTCAATTATAGGTATTTGGTCACTTAAATTTGTTAATTTTAATAGTTTTTAGAGAGAAACAATAATAACATTTATAGATATGATCTACGTCCATGGATTAATTATGGGACAATAATTATAAAATTATGCTCTTTTCAATAAACAAGCTTTTATAAAAATGTTTTTTTATATTTTTCAGCACATTAAAATATATTGAAAAACCTTTAATTCTCTAGGTAATAAGAATCAGTGATAATAAAAATGGTTATCAAAAATATTATTATATACCTAAAGCCTTAGTTTAGGCATTTATTTCAAGATTTTTATAATTTTGGTTGCACATTTTATTAGCTATCAGTCTACGCACTACGTACGCCCATGAATGCAGCCCATTGTTTTTATAAACAATAAACATATAAATATTATGTTGCTTGTTAAAAAATTTAAATATTTTATGTTATTAAAACTATTTTTTATGTGAGAAAACTATTCGATAAGCAAAATATTTTATTTACATTCATCCCACACATAGACATATACTATTGTGAAATCTATTTTTTATTTATTATTTATAATTTGATAATTAGATTTATGATGACGTCTGAAACTCTGAATGTACATTTTATAATAATATAATAATTTGAAGTTATTTGTTGACATTTAAAAATAACTAAACTAATAAGCAGTAAGTTCCTACTTATGTGGCCATGTTGATTTTATATACGTATTATGTATATAAAATCTATAAAATCTATTAATATTAATTTAATAAATTTTATTTTATGAGAACGAACTTTATTAATATATACATCACATGAATATACCTACTTAAATTAATTCACAATAGTGTTTGCAAATTATATTTATAAGTTTATAAGTTATATTTATATTTATAAGCATAGGCGCAAATAGGGTGGGGCTTGGGGGGGCTAAGCCCCCCCTGATTCCATCTAAGCCCCTCCCCAATATTTACTCTAATATTAAAATTTAATGTCCCTATTAATAATCAAATGTTGTTTTCGATTACTAACTATGACTGTAAAAGTGTAGAATATGGTCAATATAATTTTTTTTTTACATTTTAATTATAGATTAATTGATTTATGAAACATTGTCATTGAGAACATAAATATCGTGTGCATTAATAAGTAATAATTTTATACTCGTAGCTAATAAAAAAAAAATAGTAATATTTTTATTTGGTGTGACGTGTGAAAGGGGGGGGGATTTTTGTTGAATATATTAAAGGGCTTGAGCCCCCGCCAATATAATTCCCTATTTGTGCCTATGTTTATAAGTATATGTAGAGTATTGTAGACATATTTTGATTATAGGTATTCTATGAAAATATATTGTGTTGATTGTTATTGTTTATATTACTTACGTCAATAATACCTACTATTTTATTTCATACTAGGTAATATGATTTTAATTTAAAATATTAATGACAATATTAAAATTTAAATTAAAAAAAAATTTAAAGAAATGTACAGAAAATTAAGAAACAGTTACATTTACATTTTAAGAAACATGTTTTTGACAAGTAAATGAGAATTTCTATTTGTATGAATTAATTTCTCATGAATACACATAATTATTTATTAAATGTTACGAAACGTAATAAAACTTTAATTTTTAGTACTTTTTTAATGTGTTTAAATATTTTATTACAATATAGCACTAATAAAAAACACAATACTCGAAAAAATACTAGTATTGTGTAGCTAAAAATTTGAATATTGTATTTGTATATAACCATTTAAACCATAGTAAATGTATAATTCAATGATAAATTAATAAAATATTTAGATATAAAAGTAATAAGTTAACTTTCCAAACAATAATCAATTTTTTTAACAATTTGTTCACAGTAGCCACTTGCCAATATATGTATACTGCGCACTAGTTTAGTTAGAGAATAGAGGTAGTCATGATGTCTGACAATTACATGTTATTTTATTGGTCAATATTTTGTCGACCTTCTACTGTCAATTGTCATGTGCTTTTAGTGTAATAATGAAATAATCAATTTTCTTAATGCATAAAATCCTTGAAACAATTTTACACTTGTTTTTATAGTAAATCATCAAAATATTAGATTTATTTAACTAGGTTTCTATCAGTTGCATTATTTATATAAGTATGCGGAGAAGTCAACTTTTAGGCATACAATAATAATTAAAATTAACCTATTTTATTATAACACTAACACAATAATTTATGTAATGTTACATGTGATCTTTAATAATTGTAGTTTAATTTAGACATACTTGTACTAATTGTATTTATAATCTAATATAGTTGTATAGATTATATGGGTAATAATATTGAGGCAGATAATTAGACTATATTATTATAATATAAATGTTATATAGTTATCAAACAAATATAATAATGGATATTATCGATCTATAATGAATCTACAAATTAAAAAGATTCATTTCTACATATATATTTTAGTATAACATATTCATTTTATTATGTACAATTTATTTTGGGTATAGGTTACCTACAAAAATTTGCAACTTTGTAATGTGTTGCAGATAATTTGTACAATAAAGAATAAACGTACCTTTATAATACCTAATGCGCTATAATGTAAAAATAAAACACAATTTTATCAAAGGCGTTCAATATAACATATAAAATATATTAGTATAAATGTTCCGATTGAAGTACAAATTAAATTGTATAGTAGTTTATTGTAATTTTGTAAAATAATAAATATTTTATAATATAATATATTACATCAGTTATGAAAAGAGTATAAACTGCAGTTATATTTTTATTATTGAGTATTAGACTACTAAATAAGAATAAAATCATAATTCAACCATCATGATAGATAGGTAATATTGTAATTTATAATATAATCTTCATTTAATCGTGTCTATGAAGTGTGATAATATTCATATTTGTGTATAAACTCTAAACATTCATAGTATCTGTCCAAAATAATTAAATAAATAAGATTATTATAATATGTATAATTGTAGGCATCAAATGTTTAAGCTTTAAAATTCTAGAATGTTAAAGATAGCATAGTTGGGTGAACTATTAATTATTATCATTTATACCTCTTAATGGTATTTATAACAACAAAACAAATAACTAATTTACGCGAAAAAAGTAGGTTCTTATGTAAGTGGTATGATGTATCTAGTAATTAATTTTAATCAATACAGAGGTTGACGTCACTACAATATATTATTTCGGATTACATTCCTCATCATGTTATATAGGTACCTACAACTTACAAGTTTGCGGTATAATCGCCATTTATCCGATTCACCCATTCGTGACATTCGTTTATAGTGTACCTAACTGTAAAAACTACAATATTCGCACAAATTCATGTTAGACCTGCAGTTTAGTAGTGACGGCGGCGACGTAACCCACTTACCGTATACACAGCGTTGATTTCACTCATATATTAGTAGGGCCCTTCAATATTTATATTTGACCTAGTTCTGGACATGCCTCAGTATCTATACTTATATATATTTTAATATTACTATTTTCTCAGACAAAAAAACACACATATGATAATTTCACCTTGTTACGAATACATTTTTATTGCGTTTTTAAATTTTTTTTTTTGTTTATTAATCAAAAGTATCCCATAAGGCTGTTACATAAAATATATTCACACGGTTCCCATAAGACTACACAAGACGTCGCGCGTCGTGGCTGTTCAATAAACGCTAAACGGCAGGCGCGTGATTCCATGGTGGCTAGCGACGTTGCAATGACCAGAGGCTCAAGTGAAATAAATTATTACTGTAGAATCTTCATTATCCGGGGTAATGGTGGGGATGGATAAATGAAAACTACGGTTAATCAAGACTTTATTTTTATATTTAACAAATGATTACAATAATATATATATATATATGTATATATATATATGTATATATGTATATATATATGTATATATGTATATATATATATATATACGTGCGTACAATGCACAGAGTAATAAAAACAATGATGTAACATTGCAGTCATGTTAAAAAGTTAGGGTTTGAAATATGAAGTAATCAGTATTTGTTTTATTGTGGTTCGAAATGATTTTCCCAATATAAAATGTGTGTCTTGTATAATACAGTCTACACATTATTTATTTAATTATTATCACTTATCGTTCTTAACATACGCATAATATACAAAATATACTGCCTGTGCGCCTATGCCTTATTTATTTTTGGTACATACACTTTTTCGGAGGATTCGGAGGAGTGATCATGATTCACGGTTAATCGCAAAAATGGATAATTTAGGTTTTACTGTATTCGAAAAGTTACCGTAATATGATGGAAAAGTAAAGAGGAAGTGTAGGTTACCTCGTTTGAGAGGTGGTTAATCACCGCAAATCTCTATTTTTGACTTTCAAGTCTAAAGTTGCAGCTGTAATAAGATTAATAAAAATGATTAATATATTTATCATTTTATTATCATATAAATAACCTGTAATTTCAGCTTTATTTAGAGTATTTTATTCTGTCTTTATCATTAATCGTTATCGTAAGCTCTTTATTGCACATAGTACTCAAGAGCCGCATATAAAAGATCAATTTATTATTATTATTATTTGCTATTATTTGAAAGTTTTGTTATGGAATATAAAAAAAAAATATCATAGTACCATTGATTATAAATACTAGTATTTATAATCAATGATAGTACCTATCGACAACTGACGGTCATCCGGTGGCGGGGTGATAAATTGTATATAGTGCAGTGGCAGAGCGATAACAAATAAGTAGGCACCCAATTTTATCACGACTAATGAAAAATAGAACATGTAAAATATAATAGGGAGTTGGAGCGTTATACACAATAATCGTAGTCAGAAAAAAAGAATTTTGGATATATAAGTAATTCAATTATTTAACTTAATATTATAATTTTTTCAATCGAAAAACCATATGACTATTATTAACTATATATTATCTATTACCGTTGGCTATTGAGTATATTTAATAAATATTATATTATACTACCCATAATAGGTACTCAATGCTATTGCAGTATTTTGTATTACATATTATTTACTATATAATGTTCACATTTTAATTTATATTTAAATTAAAACTTTAATTCAGCCTAACACTTGACTGTTAAGAGATGTAACAGAAGATTTCTATTGTTCATTTGTTTTAAATTGATTACACTGTTTTAAATAAAAAATATTATGTGATTATTTTAAATCATAAGTATCTTGTAAGCAAATTTTTTTGATTTAGTTTTACAATAATAAAATTTAACTGTATGAATAAAATATCAAATAATAATAAAAAAAAAATAAGTGTTATAATAAACGCATTTGGCATTTTTATATGCAGTCATCACAAGTTTTCGTAATTCATGATCAACATTTTTGTATTTCACAATTTGTCGTATACCTACTGTAGACTAATTTTGTCACTACTCTGCATATTATATAGTATTCATTTCAATTTCTTTGATATTAAAGTTTAGGAGGTACACAAACGTATTATTGTTAAACCAATAAAAAAAAAAGTTTTTTTTTTGAGAATAAAAAATTATCAAAGTTACTGTATTATTAAGTCACTTCAACTGTAACTGCGAAAGCCGAAAATATAAAAAAAATTGAGGGGATTTTCAAACGCCCAACAGAATTGTATTAAAAACTAAATGTACCATCTGTGTAATTTTAAGAGTTGGTACCTACTTAGGTATTTGTATTTTTGTAAATTATACCTATAGACTAAAACATAATGTATATATATATATATATATATATATATAATAAGGTCAGGTGGGGTAAGTTACAAATTCAAGTTTAATTGATGACTACATTAATATATTTTGATATTAATGACCTTTTTTTATAAATTATAATATTTATTACGTACATGCGATGTCTTAAATGCGAGGTTCTAAACCTGTTCTCAAAATCGATTTACAAAAAAGTACAGGTACATTTTTGAAAAAACCTAAAATTATGCACTTTACCCAGTGGACGGGCGAGTGGAAAACTCAAAACGGTAACTAACTACTAACTACTGGAGCTGCGTTTCTGCCAGCCAGCACTGTGTTAATTACCAATATGACATTGTGACGTAACTATCATAGTACTACTGGAATAGGCGACGACGGGAGTGTATGACGTATGATCATTTGAAACATGTTAATAGGTGTTATTATTAAATCATGATCTACACGTCATGGCAAAAGTGCCGATGGACGGAGGCGGCAGTGCGGTGCTCATGGTAAGTGTGACCACATCGTATACCGCTCGACGAACCGGGCCGCACTGAGCACACGTACCGCATACCCCCCCCCCGCTACAGTCATCTGCCGCCGCTGCTCACGGTTCTGTTTGTCGTTCGCGTGACCAGAGGGGAGAGCGAGATTCCTGATTGTTTTCTTCAAATTCAATGTAACATAATACTACGTTTACTCTACCGACCGACCAGCAGTGTGTCTCGTGACGTCGGTGTGTGTCGTCCTTTGTCGTCGTTCATTTGGTTTTCTGTTTGTTTTTTTTTTTTTATTACATATTTCTATCGTTCCGTTGTTGTCTGTTTTGTTATTGTTTCCGTGTATTCGTCTTCCGTTTTCCCGTGTTCGCTCGCCCAAGTTTTGAAAGTTTTAACACAGGAAAACACGTTCATTGACGGTAAGCAATCGATACCGCGTTTTTATATTCATAAAACTTGAATAGGTACTTGATCAACAGTAACTTCCTAAGATATAACATATTAATATAATAATGATTATCGATTGGTGATTATCCTATTGAGTACTAATATCGGGCGCGTCTGCTACAGCTGAATTTTAATATGATGGGAAAAATTTAAATGGGTGATCATGAGATGTTTTTTAGTCTGAGGGGCTGCTCGAAAAGAATAAACATAGACTGTATTGTTGTTATTTATTGTACAAGTGTTACCGGTGGATTTTAAAACTTTTTTTTCTTTGGGGTGATTAAAAACCTCCCCAATATCTACCAGTGTAGGTGATTTTACAGAAATATCAGAATGTAGGTGCGTTAATAGTCAAAAGTTTGGTTTTTTTATCTATCGTAACGTACTAAAGACGACAAAAAATACGAATTAATGCGCTAACGGATTTATACAGTCGTCTTTGTAATAAATATGCTATGACATCAGACAGGTAGTTGGAAGGAAATTATATTATTATTATACTATAATATCTATACCATAGCTACACCTGCTCCGGCTGTTCTTAACCAAATCGACATTTCTTTGTTTATTATACACGTGTACGCTTGTTTTTATTTTGTGTCAATAAAGAGATTTTAGTATAACTAAACGAAACTATACTAGTTTGTTGTTATATACCTAATTATATTATCGGTACAACTACGATGACGTTGTTTTCTAGCCTAATTGCGCTGCGGGTCACAAAATTGTCCTACTGACACGGCAAGAGATTTGAATGAACGTCACTAGAACGTCGCACAACTTTCAGTTCGAAATCCATCATGCAACTTTTCATTTATTCTTTTGTTAAGTTGAGAGTTTTGCATTGATTATGTGTTAATCGATATACCGTTTATTTTTTTATGCATACTTGTATATTGTACAGGATTTCAGAAATCTTTGTTCAACATAAACACTGTTAGTATTTAATCAAAGATTTCAACACCTAAATTTAACAGCAGTCTTCTGCATTACTTTAATTAATCGCAGAAAATATTTGTAATAAAATGTTCATTATAAAATTACGTCACAAAATACTGTTTCTAATATTATCGTGTGACCTCAAATGTTTATGTACTATAATATCATTATTATGCACTTTCCGGATTATTTAAATTACATATGTATATGTATTATAGGTATCATCGAGGGTATCATGTATATCCTGGTAGATTGGTTGATAGTAAAAATAATGTACAATATAATAAACATACATAAATAAGCTAAATACATTCGCACGTCTAAATCGTCTAAAATTAAAAATCTTCATATTTATTTATATTGATTATTACCTATTATTTACCTACACTATAAATCTTAAGTACAATTTGTATAATTAAATGATGGAATTATTTAATATTTTTAAAACCTCAGTGAAGTTTTCTGTAATATTTATAAATATTAATTATCAAGTAATCTCATAAGTAATCTATATCAGTAAAATGTATTTGAATATGCTTTATAAACATAATTCATAATAATGGCAATCTATTAACAAAATATCACATACCTACCTAATTATAAAATAACTGATATCACTAGCTTTTTAGTGTTTAATACCTATAAGAGCACTAGAACATATAGAGTAATTTCTCTATTAGTTAAAGGCACGCAGTATACTATCTTAAAACGTTGCTAGAACTAATACTAAGTTATATATCCAGAGTTTGGTGTTAGATTATTTCATAAAGGTTTTGTCGTTTACCAATGAACTTCGTTCCGATCGCAACGGGAATAAATGTATACTGATCAGAATAATAATATTCTGAGTTGTAAAATTATATACAAATCGTTGGGATTGTTTTCGTTGTATAATCCTATTATATAACTTTTAATTAATAATTTGTTTTATTTCAAGTGTGAATTTAATATTAATATGCCTAAACTATAGCTAATATTATATTATTATAATATTATGATGTATAAAGTTTAGAATTGTATAGCTATAGTTTGTGCTTTGTAAATATTTATTATTTTCATTAGCTTTCTCCCCTCTTTCGCTGCTAATACTTTGAGGTAAAACTCAGTAGTTAAAGTGTAAAACCCATAATTAACTAATTAAGTAATAGTAAGTTAATTATGGCTAATCCAATACAGTGGCGTAATTGAGAATGTTTTATGGGGGGGGGGGGGGGATCAAAATAAATTTCTATGGCAAACTTGTGGAGGGCTTTTTTGCATAGGTATAAGACAATATATAAATACAGCTCAAGGGGGGATCTATCCCCCATATCCCCCCCGGTAATTACGCCCCTGATCCAATATAAACACGTAAATATGTTTAATTTATAGTCAATACCGCAGTGTATGGACTATTTTATCAAACCCAATACTTACATCTTCTTAATATGTTTTTATTTTTATTATTATTTAAAATAATTGAAAAAATCTGTATACAGGGTGATTCTTTTAAGTGGCTACACTAATTATCTCGAAAACTATTCATGTTTTTGAAAATATTTTTTTACATAATTTCAAATTCTTAAAAAAACAATGTTTTTATTAAAAAATTATATTTTTAAATATTTTTTATCCTTATAATTTTTTAATTTTTTTACTTTTTTAAATGACAACATAGATTTTTAATTTCATATTCCAAATCAGAATAATTTTCTGAGTATTTTGAAACAAAAAATTCGAATTTAGGGTGAGTAGTTTATGAGTTATACTTATTTAAAGTTTAAACAAGCGAAGTAGTGGACAAACATTTTGCGGGGTAACCCCGTACCACTCCACTCCGCTTGTCTAAACTTTAAATACATAACTCATAAACTACTAGCCCTAAATTCAATTTTTATGTATCAAAATACTCAAAGAATTATTTTGCTTAGGAATATGAAATTAAAATTCTATGTTGTCATTCAAAAAAGTAAAAAACTTAAAAAATTATAATGATAAAAAATATTTAAAAATATAATTTTTTAATAAAAACGTTGCTTTTTTAACAATTTTGAACTATGTAAAAAAATATTTTCAAAAACATGAATACTTTTCGAGATAATTAGTGTACCCACTTAAAAGAATCACTCTGTATATAACTTAATACAAATTTAAAAATATTTTTCATATTAAGTATGAAATTACATTTTGCTCGGTGAGGAATATATTCATTAATATCACCTTAAATTAATCATATTGTTTATTGTTATATTGTTAGGTACTTAAATTACATTTTTTAGTTTAGAATGTTTAGATGGTCTCTAAAAGAATGTGATAATTAACAAAATAAGGTGTATGATATTTTCACTATCACGAGTAATTGAAAACATGAATTTTTTTGTTTTAATCCAAAAAGGATTAAATGATAATAAAACATACTATATATTATATATTCACATTGGTATGTCTATTAGGTATAGGCATGTATGAACCTTAGCTAAGAACAAGATAATACCTATGTTATATTATATAATTTAATATAATGAATAATCACAAATTTCAAACTTCTTAAGTCCAAAATGATAATTTACCATTTAAAAATACCAATTCAAAATAATAACGATTTCAATCGTAAATAAAAAAATTTTGGGATGATCTTTTGTGAATTTAATTTCGGCGGAATCGATATACGCTCATTATCCGAAACCGTTTATAAGCGCTTAGCGCATTAACAATTGTATATAAACGTGGTAAGTATTATAAGTAGTCTTGAATTTCACAGCTACTGAAAAGAAACTATTGGGTCAAATATATATTTAGATTTAAAGCTTTTGTCTCAAATTATGAATATTGTGAATATTCACGAACATTATTCATTAAAACAAAACAAAAAAATACAAGTATATACGAACCATAACGGGATTTAAACCTACTTTCAACAAGAAAGTTTTTAAATAATTTAAATATTTTTATGTGTAATAATAACTATTTTTATACTAATTACTAAAAAATGATCTTTTTATTAATTTATTTAAATCTAAACAACTATTGTCAATATTTATTTTTATTCCGATTGATTTTAGAGAAGTAGGAATTTTTTTGATATTCGATTACATAAGATTTATGATATCAATAATACTAATAATATAGGTAGGTATTCAATTAATTTAATATAATCGTATAATATTTAAAATGTAAATATCTACTGCTATATAATTAGTAATATTATAAAACATAAGTCATTTATTACTAGTTATTAGTTATAACTTATTATTAATTATAATATAAAGTAATAATGTTTGGTATAGAAACTATTTATACTATAAATGGTGATTTAAGTTATTTTATAAATACTTTAAAAAAATACTTTGTTATTGCGGTTTTTGTATCAATAACGATTAGCAGAATTATATCTTTCTATACATTGGAATTAAACAATTATATATACCTGTAGTTTATAAATATTATATCTATTTAAATAATATCATTCTGTAGAGTACACACTACACAAGTAAGTAATATGTATTTACAATGAATGTGTGAAGTAGAAATAGTTTAATAAATAATAGTTATAATACAAAAAATTGTAAAAAATAATTTAGTATGTACCTAACTCGTGATTGAATGAAAAATCCGACATTGCTACCTCTAATGTGTTAAAATGGCTATAATGTACTAATATAAATCAAAATTCCTATAGGTACCATTCCATAATATTATAAATGGAATATAAATTGTGCTCTAAAAACCATTTATTTTTATTTTTGTTTTAAATATTATCAATATTTTAAGATAGTTTCAGTTTCAAGTGAACATCGAAATTTAAATTTAAAGCAATATGTAATTTTAAATACCTACATTCATATTATTTGTATATTGTATTCCTAAATTATTTATCAAATTTAAATATACAAACAATAGTACACAAAGTCTTTTTGTGATAATTTTTGTTTTTTATTAGAGTTGAGATAAACATAAACGTTGTATTTTAAAAGGTAAACCAATATTTTAAGGTCATGATGGATGATAAACGACTACTATAATATAATGTCCCTATTGTCTACCCCACCAACTAACTTCAATCTCGCTAGTTATTTTGGTATATTGTACATTGGAACATCTATAATACTAGGTTAAAATAGTGTTGTGGACGCCTATTAAAAATTAAATTATTAATATATAATATAATAAAAACATGTATTTTTAGTTATATTATATTTAATTAATCGATTTTGACGTTAATATTTTTACTAATAAAATGTTTATTGAAAAAATAATTGTCAATATTCAATTTTATTCATTATTTAATTTAATAATTTGAAATACAATTTACATATTATTATGTATTGTGTATAACTGATTATATAAAGAAACTTGTCTGAGCCAAATTATTACAATACCGAGAATAATTGATTAAATAATTTAAAATGTTGTTATTTTTGAATTTGAAAATATATTTCATGTTTAGGTATTTATTTTTAATTTTGCAATTGTTTATGAATAATCGATTATTATTGTAGATTTTTGATTATCGAACTTGTGTTAGTTCGATTTTTATTGATATTCATCACATTAACTTATTTATTATTTGCTGTATAAAAAATTACAATTATAAGCAATTACAAATGTATATTCAAATTCAAAGATTAATACATATTGTAAAGTATTAGTTAAGTAAAATATCAGGCAGTTTTCCATGAAAGCATTATTATTTTTAGTCTACAAAATGATTTAAAAAATAAATAGAATTGATTGAGTTTTACTGATCCTTTATACTTAATCAATGGTCATGATTTTTTAATTATGTATTATTATTTTTTTTATTAAAGACGAATTTAAACAAAAATTTAATATTATTCATGTAATTAATAATACAAATATAAGTTTATATTAAATTGAAAATTTAATATTTCTTAATATACTGCCGAAGGATAATAATGGAGTAAAAACACTGATTTTTGAGTATGAGTCAAAATATTTTTTTTTTAATTTGATGAATTAATATTGAATTAAAATTGCATTTTTTTTATTCGGACCTCAAAGCAAAAGTAACTAATTAATATATTATCATAAATTATTGTACATTTAAAAAATTTTAAAAACTTTTAAATCGATTTAATGACTCAGTAATCGGGTACTAAATAATACAAGGCTATACAAGATACCTTTTATTTGCCCGCATGTCAATTGAACTTCACTAAAAATGCACCCCTATTTATTGTGATGCGAAAATACAATGTCTATCATTAGCTAGTAGGAACTTAGATCTTTTTTTTATATAATTGTTAATAGTATTAATTTAAAAATCTGTTTGGCATGTATTTTGTAAATATAAATAATCAATAAATATTAAGGAAATTTAATGACTAAAAATATAAGTATATTAATTGTATAATAATAATTCTTATTTTTTATTTTGTTCTTAATCCAAATCATTGTTTATTAATTTCGTTGTTTTGTTTTTTTTAATTTTTAATTTGTTATATATCACTAATATAATGTATTATGATTATAGGTTAAAACCGAGGTTAAAACTGATTTTCTCAAAAATTAATGTTTTTTGGAAATTTTTCTTAAATTTCTTTACATAACTTAAAGCTTCCAAAACAACATATTTGAAAAAAAATAATGTATATATTTTTACTATTTTTGAATTGTTTTTTGATGTGTTCTAAAATAAAATATTTTTCTGAGAATTCCAATAAAGTTATTAACCTGTATCAAAAAATAATTTTTTAATTAGTTATAACTTATATAAATACAGAAGATGAAAGGTTTAGGAAAATGTTAATACTTTTCGATACAATGAATGTTATTCTTTATAAAAATTTTCTTGTGTTTATTATATTTACATATTTATGTGCTAATTTTCTTTGTTTAATTTTTCAACCAGACCTTTGTTGTATTAAATAAAAATTATTGAAATAATTAAAAAAAAATTAGTTGTGACAATATTTTGGATTTTTGAACTTAACTATATTTGATATAGGATATCTAAATATCTTTAGAAAATCGTTTAGTATGTTTGAAATATCTATTTGGAAAGTGGTTTAACAAATTGAATTCTCTTCGGATTAAAAAATACATAACGTAACTTCAATAACATCTCTCTTTTAAATTTTAAAGCAATATTGTATTATTAAACAATGCCAGGAATAATGCAACATCTGAGTATAAAAATCGTTTATATCAGTAAAAATACTGAATGAGAAACAAAATCCATCACACATCAATGTCACTAAATATAATATACTGATTTTCACATAGTAGCTATAATAATTCTTTCTAGAATCTAAAACTAAACATATTTTACTTATTAAAAAAATAATAATTGGCTTTAGGTATTTATTTTTAATGAATTGATTTTACGTATTAGACATGAATATAATATTATATATTATATATATGAATACCTTTTTAAATTGTGGAATAATAATTATATAAAATAGATATTAAAAATTAATAAAATGATATTTTATAACAGTGTTTAAAATGTGTTCGAGTACAATTTATATTATTTTAAATCAAATCTTGATCAAACCTAGTTGTTATTTTTTAGAATATTTGATTATTTATAATTTCGAGTTCTACCCATATAACATGGGAAATAAACTAAATAGTTGAGGATGTTCTTATTAAAGTATACTTGTCGTGTATTGTATAGCTCACGACCGACAATAATACAAATTACGAGTACGTGTACAATACAACAACGTGTTTTTATCGTAATATTTCAAGTTTGAACTCATCAATCAATAAATTGTAGTTATGATTTTAAGAATATATTATCGCACCTCAATAACATTTAGAACAATGAAATTAATAGTAAGAAATATATTTTTTTAATTAAGACATGATCTATCTCTAAATCATTTTTATAATTGCATGCTCATTGCTCAGTATTACTTTGCTATAATCAAAGTGGGAAGTTTGAATGAATTCTAATGTTTTATATATTTTTTATAAATAATGGTTTTAAATAATTGAATAGACTATGCAATTAACGATGAACAAATTATTCTTAGACTGACCTCTTCAAGTTCATCGTATATTTTGCTGATACGTTATTTATAATCCATAAATGGCTACGAGTGCATCTCTGAAACTTGAACTTTACCCTTTATCGGTAGGTACCTACTCTTTGATATACTTATATTTATTATTGTAATACAACACATTAAATGTGCAGGTTAAGATAATTTAAACTAGTTGCGATTTATAAAATTGTGATTTATTTTTGTAATTATTTTTAGTGTCCCAAGTATAAAAAATACGTATCTCGTATCGGACCATAAGATTCTTTTGAGTGTGTTTCTCGTATTTTCTTCAAAATTATGCGTTTTCAATGTATTATAGTATTTCTAGCATACTACATGTTATGCATATATAGTAACACATATTTTGTTTAGTTCTAGCGAGTGGTTATGAGAGTGTATTTGGGTGATGGGGGGAGGTACTGGGACTTGTCGTAGGTACAATATCCAATTAAAAATATCACACTGAGAAACCATCGGAGACACGATGCGTTGCATACATACTCCGGGCTTCTGTTGGCGACCGCCGGACGTTCAAATATCTCACAAAACGGCGAGCGTCGGCGGTTTTCGAGGCCGACCACACCTAGCAACACCCGCTAGCATCGGATCCTGATTCCTGGTACACCAGTACCTATACCCACACGTTTCTCAATTTCGACGCTGAACCGATCGTTGCGGATTTTCAACTAGACGACGCAAAAATAAAAAAATGTCTATACCAATAATATTATATTTCCCGCATATTGAAATACAATGATATTAGGTATACTTAAACACGTAATATAAAATAGCAATAATTTGTTAAATAAGTCTATACTAATATAATAAAGCTGAAGAGTATTTTTTTTTGTTTAAATGCGCTAATCTCTGAAATTACTTGTTGGATTTGAAAAATTCTTTTTCATTTGGTAGTTTAATTCTTGGGGAAGTGGTTATAGGCTATTTAACATTTAACAGAAAAAAGAAAAAAAGTCAAAAAGAACGTTAAGTAAAAACGTAGTAATTGTGCAGACAGTGATATAACGTGGTGAGCCGCGACTGATAATGTCCAAAATATCAGTTGATGATCAGTCTTATAATATACAAGTTGGAATTTTTTAATTATCAACTATGTGTACGAGGATAGCTAGTGGCTAATTATTATTTTACAATATTAATTTGATCTTTAAAGAAATCTCAAAAGCAATTTTTATTCAATGTTTTTTTTTTTATAATTTTCAACTACTTTCATAGTAGTGTAGTACACGTCCGACTTAGTGCAAATAACCGACGCTGTAACGCCGGTACCGGTATCGTTTTCGTTCCGCACGCGCGCGTGACACGGTATGTATCACTAGTGCGGCGAATTTGAGAGAGGCCCATAATAATAAATTATAGATAAGTCACACTTATTACCATCGCGCGTTTCCGCGGAAGAAGCAATATGCTTTTTTATTATTCCATGAAAAATTTTCCTACCTAGACTTTTTTAAATGTTCAATATAAAATATTATGTATGACCTGTTTTATATTTTTAATAGAAATTAATTTTTGTATTTATTCGTACGGATATGCCTAATAACCCTACAAACATTTTAATTGCAGGTAACTTTGAAAAATACTTTCATACAAAACGATAGTGTTGAATTGTCTTTATGATTACTTAGGTCAACCATTTACACATCGATGTACCATAAGGAATAAAAATTAACGTACCTCTACTAACATATAATATCTATTTAGTGGTTAAGTAATATAATTTTTTTTTTAAATCACTGTTATTATTTATGTAATAAAGTCATATTGAACTGTATAATAATGATAAAATTAGTTGAATAATGTCTAAAGCATCCGACCATGGTTTGAACAGTACAATTTGATTTTGAATAAATGATAACATAATGAAGATACAATAGAAAGTTATACAGGCACTTTTGTAATGCAGAATATTCTGTTCTTTCAGACAACTGTGGTACCCTAATGTTAGGACTTCGTGGCATAGGTGTTTTCAGCGTGTTCTATCTATTCTTTTAATCTTTGGAGAAATCTGACGTCATAATGTTATTCTATCAAAATATTAATGTTGAGAAGAGTATAATCAAAACCATATGGAAAAATTTAGTTGATTGATAGCATTCATTTTTGTTTTGTGTTCTCCGGGAAGTATAAACAATTAAAGATCATCGAATAACATGCGAATTATGAAAAAAAAAATGTGCATCTGTAATAAATTCAATATAGAGATTTACATTTTGTAAATTTTCGATCATTATAATCATTGTAAATTTATAACCTTTTTTAAAAATAAAAAACATTCGATCACCTAATATTATTATTTTTATTTCCATGGGTTCTATGTCATACATTCATTGTAAGTGGTTCGTGACGTGCTGTTATTAATTATTATATGACGACGTTCTCTTGACGTTTTGTTCGTTTAATTTTTTTACGATTATTCTTACCTATGGTTGCTATGGTTAATGGTTTTACTTTTCGTTGTTCACGATCTTAAAGATTGTGATTTTTGCATGCATAAAAGTACAAAAATAACGATAACGGTTCTTTGTTATGTGTTTTGAAGACGACCAATTATTTAGGCTAGGAAATTAAGAATATGAACAATTTTTAAGTATTCTATTACATAATACTTTGTTTATTAAACATTCTTGATTGTATGTATATGTTAAACGATAATAATCAGTATTTTTTCGGAGCGTTGAGAAATTGTAGGCTGATCTAAAACAATAATAATATTGTCTTCCTTATAGTATATTTATAATGTTCAGTGATGGATTATGATATTCGTGAAGTTCAATAGACGTAATTAGATAATGTCTGGTTTTTATTTGAATTTACGGACGTGAAATTTTAAATTGATGGTACTCATATAACTACATCGAATAGTCTTGTAAAAAATTATTTTTTATTTGTATATTACATTATTATCTGAAGCAATATATCTAATGAAGAACATCATGAATAACATGTTATATTATTCTTACATAACTAAATATTTTATAATATGTTTTGTTTGCGTTTAATTATTTGTTTTATAAAATATATTTACTAAAAACATTCAAAGTTTCGATATTGATTAAAATACATTTTCTATAATGTCATAAATACATACAATAATTGTTATTAAAATATTTCATTATAGGTATATATATAGAACAAATATTAATTTATCTCATTATGTACACTTTTCATCAGTATATGCATAATATGTATATAATGTTATAGTCGTCAAACAATAGTTTTAATTCTGTTTAGAATATTATACAGACAAGTCTATTCATATAGTTCTTAGTAAACAGAATATGAAAAAAATGATCAGCGTTTTAGTCTTGTGTGTTTATTTTTGTAATTATTTACATATTTTCTACATAATATATGATTCTAGAAGCAAATACTTTTATCTATTTTTTTTAAAAAAAACTATGGAATTTAGAAAATATGGCGCATTATGACATATTATTCTCAACAAATGTGCTTTATTCGTCTTTGTTAATTTTAGTAAATATTTTAATGTTGACAGAAAAGTATAGTGATATTATAAATAATTACTATTTACAAAATAAATTTAACTATAGTTGTGTTTTAAAATAATTATATATTAAAATACTTAAGTACCTGCTATTTATTATAAGTTATAATTATTGTAAATTTGTATTGTATAAGTACGCGTTTTTGACCTAAAGTTATAATATTTTCTATGAAAGTCTATTTCTTTAAATTTCGCTATGTTTTGTTGACTAGAAAATGTATTTAAACTTAACTTTATTTAGGCACCTATTGTAATAAAAATATTAAATCATACATTATATTATGTTACGAAAGATATATTTTACTTTCCAAACCAATTTGTACATCTTTATCTACCAAAAACCACTGTACCGTTAATATCTTTAATAGTCTAATTTATACCATAATATAGTTAAAAATATGTCATCACACCAATGTTCGTGTGTATTTAGGTACTTCAGTTAACTTTAGAAGCATAGTGTATGATATCACGATGACGTAATTATGTGATGCATATTTTACTATGATAATATATTGAGAACTATTATTATGAATTTATAACTATACCGGAAATATTATAAATAATCCATGTCGTTTATTTTTGACAGTGACTAGTGACTAAGTAGGTACACATAATATACAACACCACAGAACTTTACATTACTTATCGGTTAATATTGTATTGTGTTCAATATTTTTATATATGTATAGACGATTGTGGGTAATTTTTGGATTTTTATTTTTTGAAAACCATTGGCGATTCTTCCTACGCGTGGTTTAGGTGATCTGCATCATAATATAATACAACGAATATAATGCGACGTACAGTGAACCATAGTCCGTTTGTAATATACTATAATATTATAATATCGTTTCCTTACTTACTATAATCCAGTATTTGAGTGTAATGACCTTTGAGTGGCTTGCGGAAATAAAATACTGCTTGCACTTTATTTATATACACCGCTGCTGACCGCAACATTCATAACAATCCCCCGTCATATGAATAACTGCGGTTAAGCGCGTGCCATACAAGAGTATCTATCTACCCCCATACGTATAATATATTATAGGAACTTATACAACATCTTGGTTATAAGAGTTATATTATTTAGTCGTTGATTAAACTAGTTAATTCGTACTAATACACCCTAATAAAATTGCAATTTTTTTCTTAAAATATATTTTTTTTCACTGTTTCAATGACTATATCTTATTATAATCTGTAAGTATATTTTTCTCAAACAAAGCGGACTTAAGAAAATAAGCAATAATTAATTATTTTGTTTTGTTTTATGCTTAGTTTTGAAAGTTGACCTTATATATTCCAAGTATGTTTAAAATTTCTTTTGATTTTTATATATATGATAAAGAGATCTCAAAAGTCATAAGTACCATCATATTGGTTATTTTTGTTATTTAAATATACGAGTGTAAAATAATTTCTAAAAATACAATTTTTTGTTAATTATTTGTAATAAATTTATGATAATATTAAAGATTAATTAAATTTGAAGTTTAAAACAATAATAATTATAATTGTATAATTGTAATTATTTTAAATAACTTTTTTTTTATTATTATTTGTTATAAGAAACGAGTACTGTATTCCTCAATATATACGTATAAATGTAATTACGTAATTTTAAATAACATAATTATTAGTAAAATTGTAAATTCAAAATAAAAGGATACCTATATATAGGTATAAGTGAAAAAAAATTATTATAATTTTAATTATTTTAATGATGCTAGCCATGTATAAAAACCATAAGTTTATGTGATATAAGAATAAGTTGTCATGACATTTTAAATAAAAAGCCATCCATTAGTGACACTTTTCTATGAATTGGTTGATTAGTTACCTATCTCTTGTCGAAACAGTTTGGTATACTTACATTAATAATAGGGTTTTTAAATTGTTAGCACTGAAAAGATTGACAAGAATATGCTTGGTAATGATAAAGTTAGCTGTAATTTTTATTGGTTAAAAAAGTTTTGAAATTTTCATATTATTTACACATCCATGTCACTTTAGTCAATCAAAAAAAAAAATAAAAATGGAGTATCAAAATTCGTTTTATGATACGTGTTCCTTGTCTATAGATTTAGTATAAAAGTTCTTCTTAGGTATTTATTTACTGATTTATACCATGCTATTTATCACGAATAATAAATTTTTCTTTGATTAGTTTATAATACATATATCTACTATATAGGTACATGGTTATATCATGAACTTATTTTATTACTTATTCGTTAGGTTTTATTCTTAAGTTAGTTAATGAACTAAATTTAAATGTGTTCTGTTAAAGTACTATACTATAAGTAGTATATATTGTGCTTTTGTCAGCCCCATTATTGAGTATGGATGTATTGTTTATGATCCTCATATTGCTAGTAACGTATTAAGGCAAATTTAATGAGTTCGGAATAAGTTTTTATGTTTTGTTAATATTTTTCTTGTTCACCTCGTGATGACTATTTTCCAATAGCAAATCGACTATAAGCTTATTAAATTTACTATATAATATTATATAAAAAGGGACCTCGCCCATCAAATAAATAAAAAAAATATATTCCTACTAAGTTCAATAGGTTGTGATTTAAAACTGGTTGGTATTTAAATAAATTTACAGCGAAAACTGTGTAATGCGGACCCTGAATAAAACGGAAAACTATCCAATACGGAATTTTTCTATAGTCCCCGACATGTTCCTATAGTCTTATATAGACGTTGAACCTCAATAAAACCGAACCTTCCTAACATAGAAATGGAACGATTTTGTAGGTCTCTTGCAAGTAAAAACCTTGCATAAGCCGCGGCGGAAATATAACGCGCGTCACGTTTCGTTGATATGACTGTATGAGTATGGAGTATGTAACATCGTAAAACGATAATTAAGATAAAACTGCACTACATATTATAATATTAGGTTAGGTAATTTGTATTTTTGTTTATCGTATTTGCAATACAAACTTATCCATATTAATATGTATAGCTGTGAAACAGTCTTAAAAATAGTCTTACACTAAACAGTTTTCTTATACATACAAAGTGACATCCATTCAAATACATATACAAATTCCAAAGTAAACGTGTCTATCATTAAATGAAAGGTATCAACCACGGACTAATACTTCTATCTTAGTCCGTGGTAACTTATCGATATAAAAAATTAATACGAATATAATATAATCAGGAATTTTCCCTGATTATTCAATAATGCGGAAAAATTCTTAAAGCGGAATTTTTGGTTGGTCCCACGTTATTCCGTATTAGACAGTTCACTGTATTAGAAATATTATCAAATGTCTAGCGACTCCCGGTTCAGGTAATCTATGTATTGAACTGACCTAATGTAGTACAGGCATCTTGTCAGTCTGCTCATAACAGAGATAGAACACACCTGATCGGACAATCACATGTTTTAGTGTGATCTAAGGATGGGTGTAAGACACTGCAAATGACACGTGCTGAAAACAGAAGTATGCACAAGTGAGACCATATTTCTTGGCAGTGAAATTGTTCTGGGTTTATGATGTTTTTCACTTTTAACTTTCGTATATACAGAGTGATTTACCAAACATGCTCACTACCTTTTTTCTTAAATATCACAGTTATTTAAAATCTTTAGGTCAGGTTAACTATATTTCTAACTTAAGGAATTTTTAAATAAGTACACATAAAGATATATATATATACATTTTTATTTAAGGAGTGTATGTGATCAATATTACATCTATTTTTTTTTAAACCCGTTTATGAGGAATATCGTTCTAAATATAGACATTAACTTATAAACTACTCATTAGAATTTTTAATTTAGTTCTTAAATAAAACTTTAAAAAAATATATATTCATTTCATTTGTAGAAAAAAAAAGCATTCATTTGAAAAACAAAGAAATATGTAAAATCATAAGATTTTCCTTAAGTATTAGGTACAAAAAAATCTCAACAATTTTAAAATATAGTTTATAAGTACATTTGAGTATTCTAAAAATAAGAATTTGTATATAAGCTTATTATAAAATTAAAAATGAGAGTGATGACCCTACCAAGTAAATTATCCTATATAATCCAGGATAAATGAAACATTTCTAGTGTCTTCATAATTTTTATGTTGACAAATAACAAGGGCAGTGAGTGTTTAGTGGTTTTATGAAAGACCACTTTCTTAAAAACAAACAATAAACACTGGTTTACTGAAATAATATTTCCATGACATTGACATCGGTGGATGCATGATAAATTATTTATATACTTTATATAATTCTACAGCCTGTTAGATTAAGACAAAATTTAGTATAATTCCAATATTGTTTAGTAGAGTTGACAGTTGTGATTTGGGTACTCCTTGTTGTGGTTGCTGTGACGTTGCAATATAATTATAATCTAGATAACTGCATGCAAACTATTAGCAGAATATTTTTTACATAATCACGACGGCTGTCGTACACGTGCGGACGTATATGTTTGCAAAATATCTCATCCGAACGGATGCATTTTTTTATTTATAATATTACAATACTCATGCGCTAAAGCTACAGTTACTTATATACTTTACACATCAACTTGGTGCGCAATAATTATCATATTGCGTGGCGCAACCGATCCATCGATTACTTATTGTGTTGTATGCATCACGTACGAAACATCGATATAAGAAAGTGTAATACAGTTATGTATCTCGTCGATCAATGTGCCGCACAGAAACGATAGCTATGTGGTATAGACTTAACCTCATACTTTGCATTAATATAAATACATATGTTCTATACCTATCTACAATATTATTTATATGTAGGTACGTGGTCATAACTATGTTAGGCGCCTAAGGAATTCTGTAGTGGATTACTGCAAGATCTGTATAGTGTTCGTAATATTATGGTTCGAGTAAAAACAATTATTGTGGTTTTTTTTATTATTATTAACCTGTATTTAGTTAAGCTTTGTTTAGTCGAATATAGTGACACGTCGACGATTATTTTAGCTACTTATATAATTTAATGTTTCTTAGTATGGTTTATGAGACAGTTATTTTTAATACCGAGATTATAACTAATATTTAAACACCTCTTAAGAAAAAAGAGTTATACTTTTATAGAAATATATTATGATATATGACAGTTTATTGTTTATTACATATGGTCCAAATATGAAAAAAATATAGTTATAAGTTATAACTTACAATACAGATATTACTAGATATTGCAGATATTATATATTTTAATATATTTATTAATAATTTATTTTAAATTATAAGCTATCAATAGTTTGATTAATGTTATTAGTTTATTACATTTAAAATATAATTTGATTAATAGTAGGTTGAAGACAATCACCTTTACTTGTTTTGTTATAAATATGTTTTAAATAAACTTATTACATTAACAATATTTTTTCATATGGATACATAGGTTTTACCGCTGGTATTGTTATTTTATGATTTGTTTATTATTTTATAATTTGTTGGGATTTTAACGGATTTCCTTATTCTAAAAACTGATAAATGTAGTGATTGCAATTGGTTTGTTATAGTATATCACTCCATTAAACGCGTTATCGTACGATATATTGGTGTGTAATAATTGATATGTTGAAACAAATGATTTCAGTTTTTCCTAGGATACAATACATATTATTATAGCTTGGCATAACAGTAACGTTTGTATGACCAATGTTATACTGTATTCTGCCAATAAATAGCAGGGTGATGGTTTATGGATTATAGTCAATAATACACTTAACCGTCTTGACCTTATTACTTCGCAATTTATTATTTATTACACAATACGATTAACAAGACAAGACGTTTTAGTTTAATAATTTGGTGACTCTTGTTTAAGAGCTTGTATAAATGTAAAAAAAAAATTGTGTATTTACCCCCGTACTACAAGAATTGAATTACTATCATTTACTATTTCCATTGGTTTGAAAACATGCGCGAAAATGATAAATTTTAAATTGTTTTGTCATTTCTTAGATTCTAAGTGGATTGATAAATATATTGGTTTTACAATGATTTGTGTGTTTTTTTATTACACAGATATAAAAAATCATTTGAACGATCACCACCATGTTAATTGACAATTTTCATCAAACGTGATCGGGATTATTATCCGTCATGATGCGTTATTGTAATTTGGGTATATACGCTGCGGCGTTGTTATTTGCCCACCTGTGCTATTCAGCTCAAACGGAAACTGAACTTCAAGGATCTAATGTTTGTACCAGATTAGAAATGTAAGTGTATTTTTATTTAAACATTTATCTAAATAGTTAGTGTCTTTAAGCTAATATTGTTATTAAATAAATTTCAGGGATAAAATAAATGTACTAGATATTATTTTATATGAGTTGACTATTGTTACTGTGAAATTAATATATAGGTATCAACAAAAAATTTTACTTAAGCATGACCATGTTTAATTATTTTACAACAATTCATTACGTCTAATTATTCTACAACAATTCATTATATTTAATGATGACAAAATAAATTACTTCTATAAAATAGAATGTATAATTAAAAACATGAATTGTTCAATCAAAATTAATACATTTGGTTTTAAATTCGGAACAAAATGAGGAATATAATGCTTTTTACTGCAGTTACATAATTTATTTTAGTTATTATAATTATTTGTTTTCTATTGTTATTTATTTTAGAAGCAGGAGTATTTACACTTAAGTTCCAATTGAAATTTTATATCTAATGAAATATTTTTATAGTTTGTAAATTATTAGAATTTAGAATTTTAGGTAGATTTATTTTATTGGACTTTTATTAGATAAGCATAAAAATTATTAGGATAAATTGTTTTATATTAGCTTTATTATCATAAAACGTGTATTCTTATACTAAACATGAAAGGTTGAAATTGTTGAATACAAAAAAATCATAACTAAAGTAGTAATTTACTACCTTTTACTATTCTAAATAAATAAATAAGTGATTTTACATTTACATTTTTGGCGCGTTTTTTTAATGAAAAAATATGATTATAATATTTTTAAGTTTCTACTTAAAATATATTTTTTATAGTTCTGTTGTTCTGTAGATTGATCGAAGTTTTATCATATAATATATTACATTAACTACATTTGTATGAGTAATTATTAAAATTTAAAATAATATCCTATACCTATATATAAATACTATAATCAAGTAGTAATCACAGGACACCGAGTTCCGATCAGAATTATTTGGTTGTATGTGGCCATTGACTGTAGCATAATTTTTGAATTTACTACATAATAATACATTATTATTCTACGTAGAAGTGAGTGATTCAAATCCGTATATAGTCTATGCCTGTAATGATTTACTAATCATTAATAATTATATGTCATTTATAGGTATTACATACAGGTATTTATTGTTTTTCTACATTTTAAAATGGCAATTTAATGAACATTTTGTACACAATATACACTAATATATTTATATTAATAAGTTTTTTTTTGTACTAATTACTTCACCTAAAAACATAGTAAAGGGAAAATAAAGTTATCATAAGCGAGGTATCGAGTAGTTACCACAAAAAAAAAAAAAAAATTCAATACGTATTATAATATAAAACGTGTTAATTTTGTTTGTGTTGTCGTAAAGGTATATAGGTAAAATACGATAATAGGAAACAGCAGGGCTATGTAAAATGTTATTAAAATAACTAAAAAAAAAAAAAGCCAATCGAGTCGAATAATATGAAATATAAAAATCATTAACCCAATTTATATAATAAAAGAAAATAATAATTAAATATTTTGGACTATTGGACTATTCAAATAATTGTATGCATTTGTAGCTTATTATAGACTTAAAAACCAAGATAGAAAATTCTTGTTTTTCCTGTATATTATAACGTTCATACGAATAAAAGTTGTTGCATAAATGCCCATGCCACATATTAAATTACTGATACACTAAGAAATATTTTAGAATGTGTTGATTTTTCAATTATAACGGTTTTTCTAATCGAATTTTGAGTAATGAAAAATACTAACTATACCAATAAAATGTTGTTTTTGTTTTTAAATATAATAGCTTTGATTTAAATTTCAAAATAATTTTATCATATTATGTTAATTATATTATAAACAAATAATATACCATTATGTTTTTGTTTAACATTTGAATCGTAAAAAAAAACTTAATAACACTACATATTTATTGTCAATAAAATATATTGATAAATATAACCTTCTGTTTTAAATACTTATCAATTTTATATGAAAAAAGCTGGACTATGGAGTTTATTAAATGTTATGTATAATATATAGGTAGTCACTTTATTATAATAAAAATGATATTGTAGTAAAATAACTTTTTTTTTAATAATTTTATATTTCTATTAAATAGTTTTTTGTTTTTGTCTAATTTATATTAATATAACTAAAATAAACGATGGCTACAATTTTTTATAGTGCAGAAAGAGAAATTTTTTAACTTGAAAATGCGTATTAATGAATTAGAGTTATGATGCTATCTAATATTTGTAATAATAATAAAAATATGTTAACAAACATAATATGAAAGTACATAATGTTTTCAATTTATGACTTACGTTTATGTACTTGTATCAAAAAATCTTTTTAATTTTTTTATATGAAGCCTTTATATAATAGTATAATTACTAGTTAAAATTACTTATAATTATCTAGTTAATATACACATTAAATTTTATTAGATGATAAATTTTATAGTTTATTGATATAAAACTTTTATTAATTTTTAAAATTTTTTTTTTAGATATAATGTGACCGTAAATGTCACTGAATTGAAACCATACCAAGTACGTGAGTCTTATTTCTGTTTTACAGACTTCAAATTAAAATGTTCCAGATATCGAATTGTAATGAAATCAATTGTTTCGCAGCAGGTAAATTCAAATAAAAATCATCTTTGTGTAACCAACATTTTATAATTGCAGCGAATTTTTAATATTTACCCTAGGTTTGCAATACATATTACCTATCTTAATAGTTAATATTTATAGTTATTTGTTTTTTATTAAATTAATATTATTTAAAAAAAAATTGATATATGTTATCAACTACATAACTAAATTAGTAGTAATTGATGAAAGGAATGTTAAAATGTATATTCTAAAACAGGCATGTCAAACACGCAGCTCATTTTTTTGTGGCCCTCGGCTACCAATATTAATGGAAAAAACATTTATTTATTTTTAATAATATTACTTATGTCACGACTGGTCAGAATGTCAGAATGGTTTATTTGGTATACATTATTATACTCATATACTGTCTTATCTTCTGATAAACTATTATCGAATAGGGATTATTGATGACTTATATATATTTATATCTATATTCATTATACATTGTAATCAGGGCTTGAATCGTAAATAACGTACAACGGAATTTTTTTTTTGAAATGCTAGCCATGGTTGTAATATTGCTGTATTTTGGTATTCGTGAACATAATATGAAGAATAAAATTGAAAAATTTGTGCAAAACATTTATTTTCGTTAAGGGGATTGGAAGCGTTGATTTTCTGTCTTTGTCTTACACACGTGGAATATAGGAAAAATAGCTATACGCGCCTGACGAAAATTAAGGTACTTCTAGTTGTTCGATTTAAAATATGTAAAGATGATTGAATTGGTATACAAGTTTACTTTGCATCGGTCGAAGTACTTTTTCGATTGTTTTATTGTTTAAAATAAATATTTTGATGAGAATAAATATTTTAAATTTAATAAATTTGTCAATTTTTATTATTAAATATATATTGAAAATATTAAAAATATACTTCGACCGATGCAAAGTAAACTTGTATACAAATTCAATCATCTTTAAATATTTTAAATCGAACAACTAGAAGTACCTTAATTTTTATCAGGCGCGTATAGCTATTTTTCCTATATTCCACGTGTGTAAGACAAAGACAGAAAATCAACATTTCCAATCCCCTTAAATTTTTATATGCGGCCCACGTAGTAAGCTATTCAATATATTTAGCCCACTTAATACTTTGAGTTTGACATGCCTGTTCCAAAACTTAAAGTGTAAAATAATTACAAATAATCGTATTTGTTTTATTGTATTATTGGATTTGTTTCTTATTGAAATTCTTTCAACAAAATGTGTTTATGTTTTCCATTTTATCTAATAATTATTATTTTTAGATTAAAACATCATGTGTAAGTTTATATTTTTATTCATTCAATGACTTAATTGGTATAGTTCAAGTTTTAATATCAATTATTGTTATATTTGGTGTTATTATTCCACTTGAGTGTTTCACATAAATACTGAATATTAAAAATTATTTTAATTTTTTAAACTTAATAAACTTTTTAACTATTTTTTTTGTTTACGTGATTTAACTTTTTAACTTAAACATATGAAATTTTTTTTCAATTTGTATTTGTGTAAAATTTTATTTATCGACTTGTTTTTCTTTTATTATTTTAAATTTAGTTAAAAATTTAAATTACATTTTATTTTTGTTTTTTAAATATGTTTAGTACATTTTATGAACTATAGTATTCTGTTTTATTTTATTAAATACATTATTGATAGTGAACAGTTCGTTAATACTTTATTGTATATAGATACTCTTTATGAGTCTTGTTTGAATGACTGGTAAACAATTTATACATTATATTTATAGGTTTTAGAAAAAAAAAAGCCTATTGAAGAATGCTGTGAAGGATTTGTTATATCACCCAATAAAACTAATTGCATTCCATTCTGTCAGAATAACTGTGAACATGGTACTTGCACGTCTCCAAATATTTGTAAATGTGATGACAATTATGGAGGACCTTATTGCAATAAAAGTAATAATGAATAATATTAAAAATATTTTCAGAATCTAATTATAAATTATTCATGTGTAGCATGCCCAATTGGAAAATTCGGTGAATTCTGCACAGAGAATTGTCAATGTGAAAATGGTTCACCGTGTGATCCATATGATGGACAGTGCAAATGCTTAGCAGGTTGGACGGGAGTTGACTGTTCAGAGAAATGTTCGCCTCATAACTTTGGCATAAACTGTGTCGAAGAATGTCCTTGTAAAAACGGTGCTATTTGTGATCCAGTCACTGGAAAATGTGACTGCCCGCCAGGATTTAGAGGTCCACTGTAAGTACATTTCAAGCAGAAAGTTATGTTTTGGTTTTTGAACAGACAAACATAATTTTATTACCAATATTGTCTATGTTTTGAAAGAAATTATGCAAATCGCACTTCTGGGAATAACCAGATGTTAAGTATAAAATAGTAAGATACATCTTTTCAACATATTATTAATTCCAATTATAGATGTGATCAGAGATGTCCTTCTGGTCGTCATGGAGATGAGTGTCAGAGCGAATGCAAATGTCAGAATGCAGGTAAATGTGATCCACAGACTGGTCATTGTTTATGCTCTTCTGGATGGACGGTATGTAACATTCAAATATTTATTTTATAAATTACATTCTAAAATATCATTTTAATCAAATATCCTTGATAAGAATTAAATATGCAATAATTTTCGTTTAAATTGTTCTTTTATTTATTGTTAAGGTTTATTGGTTATTATCTATTAGATTGTTAAATGCAATCAGACCGGAATAAAATCCATGATTATTTCACTGTGTCAAATAGATAAATAACATCGATAGTTTTTTTTTATTTTAAATAACTTATAGCATGCCACATCAAGTTTCTCATAAGATTACTAAAGAAAACAATTGAAAAGAAAGTATTTAAAAGTAATTAAATACTTATAAATTGATTTGGTTTTTGCACTATTAAATCTGAGTTTAGTTTATTTAATAAATAGTGAAAACTAAACTTAGTTTAATATTAAATATAATTGTATTTAGTTTATTACTTTTATAAGAAAAATTACTATTTGATTATATATTTATATATATAAATGTTTGACAAAAGTTAATTAGATCGCAACTGTTATAATATTTTAAATACCATTGCTAAGTTTAAATCTTGAAATATCCTTGAAAGATAAAAAAATATTTTTAATAGTTATATTACAACTATGCATTACAATAATAAAACTATATTTTTAGGGAATGGTGTGCGGAGAAAAATGTGAGCCCGGAAAATGGGGAGTTAATTGCAGTAAGTCATGCGATTGTTTTAATGAAGGTAATTGTCACCATATTACTGGGCAATGCCAATGTATGCCTGGATATTATGGCGAAAAGGTAATGAAAATTTTTTAGAGTTAAATTTCAAAAAATAATTTTTATGTTTTGGTTTAGTGCAAAGATATTTGTCCGGAAAGAATGTATGGTCCAAATTGTTTGAAAAATTGTAGTTGTCCAGAAAACTCTTATTGTGAACCAAAACATGGTAAATGCATATGTGAAAAAGGTTGGAAAGGCGATAAATGTTCCAAACGAATATGTCCAGATGGTCTTTATGGAGAAAGATGTGACAAAATATGTCAATGCGTTGTTGAAAATACCAATTCGTAAGTAAAAGTCTTAAATATTAATGAATTTATCATAATTTATTATCTTCATTGCCTATTGAAACTTAAAATACTAGGTACTTTTTTAACCCTTATGGGTGGTTTTGTTTTTCTTGTATTGGAAATACTACTTTTTTCTTTGACATAGAAATAATAAATTTTATACATATTAAAAAAAAAATGTTATGATATTAAAACAAAAAAATCTATAAATGTGAAGTGGGGTCAGCAAACTCCCTTCTATTAAGCCGTCAAGTTTTGTATACTTTACCCCTACTACCTACTGTATACATTTTTACTACTGATTGTATATATATTTTTGTTTGCTTTAGTAAAATATATATATATTGATTTTAGGTGTCATCCGTGGAAAGGAACCTGTGATTGTGTTGCAGGTTGGGATGGTCCGACGTGCTCTAGAACATGTCCTTTGTATACTTTTGGCGAAAAGTGTCGAAGAAAATGTGATTGCTACAACAACGCACAATGTTTACCTAATAACGGAACATGCATATGTGGTCCTGGTATGTTATAAGTTAATAATTCTCGAACATTACGGCCCCTAAGTAAATCAATTATATAATATGTTTATTAATCATTTTTAATTTGATAATATTTTGGCTACAGTTTACAATTTGATAAATTACGTTTATAAACATAATTTAGTAGGTACTTAATATTAATTTTGAAATGCTATATTAGGTACGTTCGTTATAATGAATTGTTCAATGTATGTACATAATTTATGCTCTTATTTTAATTAGATAATAGACTAATTGTTATTTTTAGGTTACCGTGGACTCTCGTGTAACGTAACCTGTCCTGAAGGTACATATGGTGAGAACTGTAACAACCAGTGCCAATGCAACAATGGAGCCAAGTGTTCCCCTGAATCTGGTATGTGCTTATGTCCTCCTGGGTGGAGAGGGCAACAATGTGATTTGCCATGTGAAAAGTCATTTTACGGGGAAAATTGTAAAAACGAATGTCAATGTAAAAATGATGCAGCGTGTAGTCCAGTCGACGGTAAATACTAAATATTATAATAATTATATAATATATCATATAAGAAATAATTAAATTTCAAATTAAATAGGTATAAAATGTTTGATCGTATTTTCATATTTTTATTATGGTCAAACATTTTTTTCTACTGTTTATTGATAGCACATGTCATAATCTTGTTTTATCACGTATTAGATAAAGATACATAGGTGTGAATTTGAATTTAAAATGATTTTGCAAAAAAATAATAACGTAAAGAAAATTGAGTCTGTTATTTCTAGTACCCATTAAATGAAATAATAATTTACGTGCAAATGTGATACTTTTGTGTGTATGTTGATATATTATTATAAAATTAAATTCTTAATCTAGAATATTGTTGATAATTTCATATAGATGTTATCAATATATTAAATTTGCCTAAAAAAGTCTTATAGTAGTTGATTTTAAATGGTTTATTGGATATTTTTAAACCATATACTGTCTTTAAATTAGTATAAAAAGCTCCCTACCTATATGGCTATATATATATTCTATATTTTTAGATTTATAATATCGATCAAAGATACAACTAAATATAAATACTATATTATATTTTTTATTTTTGTAAATATTACATTCTACTAATATTTTAGAAAAGTTCGAAGATATAATACTCAAAATAGTTTATACTTTAACAGATATAATATATTATATTCACGCATCATAATATTTGTATACTATTATAATACAACTGAAAAATGTTTATGACCCTGAATATTAAAATCGACCTAGTGAGTATAATAATAAACGTCCCGTTGATGGATATGTTTATTAATTGAATTGTTCATCTATTACGACGAGTTTGCCTAGCTATACTTCCATTATATAAGTTCTCACGCTAAACGTATGAATATTAAAATAATTAATAGTTTATTTTTTTTATAGGTAGTATATTATATTAACCACATAAAATTTAAATTCAGAATTTCTATAATAAATAAATACCTAACTAATTTAAGTAGTTTTCGTTAAATTATGATATCAATAGTATTTTAATATTTATAAATACAATATAAAATGTAAGTAACGTAAAATCAATATTTTGAATTTATAATATACATAGATAATGAATTTTACGGATTATTTTTGTGACAGTAAATCGTTTGCGCATAATTATTTTTAATTTCGATCTTTTTTGTAAGACATTTGCGAATTCTTCGATTTTTGGTTATGCGCATCATTCGTTTTTCATTTTTCTTACTTTTTTATTTAAAACATGATTTTTCCACTTCATATTATTGCAGATTTCAATTCCTAAATATCTAACGGAATTGGTAATAATAATAGTCTCACATAAGCAAATTGTAGGTATTTGCAGGCGCGGATCCAAGGAGGGGGGGCTAAGGGGCTTTAGCCCCCCCCCCCCTTTGGACGTGTATATACCTACTTATATATTATTACATATTATAATAATATATTAATATATTACTTTTCGAGCACCAACGACTATTCGATGTCGGCAGTCGGCGGATATCATAGATACTGACATGAAAATATGATATCAGTCATCAGATATATCATTATTATCATAATATATGAAATGTCAAGAAACATAAAATAGGAGTGTTTTCACGCTTAACCAAATGTAACCTGGTGGCTGATTGCTACACATTTAATTACCATAGGGAACACTGTTCTATCGAAATACCCATCGATATCGACGATGTCATAAATAGATTTTCTCGACAAAGAAGAATGAAAACTGAAGATTGGTCAAAAGACTAATGAATTTATTTATCTTAATATCTAACTTATTATCTTTTTATTATTTTAAGATATAATTTAATTAATATACAGAGTGATTCTTTTAAGTGGGTATACTAATTATCTCGAAAAGTATTCATGTTTTTGGAAATATTTTTTTACATATTACATAGTTTAAAATTGTTAAAAAAGCAACGTTTTTATTAAAAAATTATATTTTTAAATATTTTTTATCCCTATAATTTTTTAAGTTTTTTACTTTTTTGAATGACAACATAGATTTATAATTTCATATTCCAAAGCAGATTAATTTTTTGAGTATTTTGATACATAAAAATTGAATTTAGGGCTAGTAGTTTATGAGTTATACGTATTTAAAGTTAGACAAGCGGAGTAGTGGACAAACATTTTGCGGGGTAACCTCGTACCACTCCACTGCGCGCAACTAAACTTTAAATACGTATAATTCATAAACTACTAAAAAAAAAAATTATAATTACAATATTTGTAAAAAAATATTTTCAAAAACATGAATACTTTTAGAGATAATTAGTGTACCCACTTAAAAGAATCACCCTGTATATACGTACTAAAATTATATATTTTATCTTTGTGTGATATAATATATAGCCCCCCCCATTTCATATTTCTAGATCCGCCCCTGGGTATGTGGAATAATGTGTTATGAATTTTTATACATTTTTTTGTAGGAATTGTATTTTCCATCAAAGCATGAAGAACAACACAAGTTTTCTCGAAATTAAAGAATAGGTTATTTTGAAATAACCATTGCTTTCCTAATTGTAGGTTCCTATTAATTATTTTAAATATTTCTTCCCACGAGTCTGATCTATACATCGAATAGATACACGAATGCTTAATATCATGATTCCTATTAATTATTGATTGCTAATAATAAATTACAACTATCATTGTTTGTTGTATTTAAATCGAAATAATATATTGTTTCAGGTACTTGTACTTGTCCACCGGGTTTTACGGGCGATAACTGCGATTCGTCTTGTCCACCTAAGACTTATGGCAGAGACTGTACACAGACTTGCGAGTGTAACTGGGAAAATACAGCATCGTGCAACCCGGTGACTGGTGAATGCAAATGTGTCGAAGGCTGGAACGGTAAACGACGTCATACTTATACCTATTGAATTAGTGTTAAAACTGAAATGCATAACAATATCATTTCGCGGCCGTGTCGATAGATACCTTACAATAGATTTCGCGACAACCTATGTTATAACAGCATTCACATGTGCATTGTATGGGTTCTGGCTTATTGTTGTATTAATTGTTTTTGTGTTTTAAGGTGTACATTGCGAAACACTATGTCCACCCGGCACTTATGGTGAAGATTGTCAAGATGAGTGCGAATGTCACAACGATAGTTCGTGCGACCAGAAGACAGCTAAGTGTACATGTACTCGTGGCTGGGAGGGGCTCAAGTGCGATCTGCCATGCAAGCCGGGCAAGTACGGTTTCGGGTGCAGAGAGGAGTGTTCAAAAAGACAATTAGATGGTAAGTCGTCTTCTCTATCTTTATGAATTATTTATATTTTAATAGATTTAAAATAAAATGTTTTTTTCTTAAACGATAAAAATAGGTATAATCTTTATTAAAATGGAATAAACTTCATTTTTGCTCTTCGATAAATTCTTTATTTTTCGATATTTTTGTTTAATGATTAATTTATCGCGATAATTTTGAATCTATTTATGATATAAATTGATAAAACTTTGAAACTATGCTTTGTCAATGAAATAATGTAGCTACTATATTATAATGTATCAATAAATTATAAATGGTTAAAAATGATCAATATAGTAATTAGTACCTAGTGTCTACTTATTATTACGTATACATTATAGTATAATGATTATACATTTATACTAAAGTTTTAATTTCCGTTTCTTAGATAATTTGTCGTGCGATCACGTAACTGGAAAGTTTGAATGCCGCCCCGGTTACATTGGACCAATATGCCAGCATGCTTGTCCGGCCAAATCATACGGTCGGGGATGTCTTAAAAAGTGTGACTGCGAATACGGCGATTGCCATCACGTCACTGGTAAGAATAATTTTAGTCACCAGTTTAAGGGACGCGTGAAAGCAAATTGCACTAATTGTACTTTTTTTTTTCTTAAGGTGCATGCCACTGTTTTCCGGGCTGGACTGGTTCTAATTGCACAAAAGTATGTCCATCCGGCACATACGGTATCAATTGCGGGCTTTCGTGTAAATGTCTAAACGGAGGTTCTTGCCGTGCCATCGACGGTGTTTGCCACTGCAAACCTGGATTTACTGGTCCCGCGTGTTCTGAAGGTCAGTAAATAATATATTGTTTCAATTCAAACATAATAAGCAGAGAAACGCTTATCTTTTTAATATGCCTATTGCCTACAACTGTCACTAAGCATTAAAAAACTGACAAATTATCTACGATTTTACAGTTTGTCCTGATCAATATTATGGCGATCACTGTATGTCTACGTGCAATTGTCCCAATGACAAATTTATCTGTCATGCCGTCGATGGTTGTGTATGCAGACATGGATATACAGGTACCCCTACGATTTCTTATCTACCTACCTATTATTTATTATACATCACTATTCTTATCTAATTTTTAAAGATATTTATTATGTATTGTGTTTACAAATTTTATTTTATGAGTTACTATTAGTAAATTGCTAAATAACTACTTATTAAAAGCTAATGAAAAAAAAAAAATTGTAACTATTGGTATCATCAATTCTTTCAATGTGCTTAAATAGTATCTGTTATTTTTGAAACATTTACAAAATATATATAACAGTGAAAATACTCATAATACTAATAAAATAATACCTATTAACTACTCATATTAAGCCTGATTCACAAATAAATATTTAATATTTGATACCTAAACATGTAGGTACCCAGTACAGGGGGGGGGGCGGTGAGTTGGATGTTGTATTTCCCATGACCTTTTTTTTTTTAAACTGGTTAACTACATTTATTTACTGATTTGACAATAAATATTATTATATATTGTTGAATATTTTGTGATTATTTTATTTCCGTGTCACATGCATAGGTACATACATTTATTGCACTGAAAGGAGATATTTATGATAAATACGATTTTTTTTTGGTAGGGGGTTATAAATGAAATATAAAAACATATCACCTTCCCCCCCTCCTTACAAACATGACCAAATTATGCCACTGTAGGTACCTATAAAACTTTTTTAAACTTTTAACTTTTATTAATTAATCATGGTTATATAAATTATCGTGGTATAAATAATATTATGATAGCTCTCAATAACCTTAAAAAAATTAAATTCCGTTGGTAAAAATATAAATACCAAATAGTTACTGAAATATTATTAAAACCTATAGATGTCTACTATAAATAATTATTTTCATTATTGACTTGATTCTTTAAATATCAATGAATAGTTGTGACTTTATCGCTTATGTACATGGTGTAAAATCATTGAATTAATGTTCTATTGTTATGTATGTAATTATGTATATATATATTGGATACTTATTAAAATAGTAAAATAACAAATGGTTTAGGTGAGAACTGTGATGAACCATTAACTGATCGAATAATTGGTACATTGGAAACCGAAAAGAGCTCTACAAGTGCATTTGCTGGAATATGTGTTGCTATTTTGGTAATAGCTGCATTTATTATGGTGTTATTATACTACCGTAACCGTGTTGCTGGTCTCAAAAATGTTATACATGCACATGTCCAATATGGGGCCGATCCGCTTACCATAAATCAAGGTAAATAAATGTATAAATTAAATTAAATAATATTTTTAATTTGATAATATATAATATAAATAGACATTGTAGGTTGCTCTGTGGCTTTTTATGTATTATTATCAGTGGTCATGCTTCTCGTTTAATGCTAAGTTAAAGATGTACTTTGTCTTTGTGCCATAAATGATATATTTTAAAATGGGTTTAAACTTTTAAGTATTAATAAATATTAAGAACAGATATATTTTATAATCTTATAAAATATGAATATTTCAATTAATTGAATAACAATATTGTCATTTGATGATTTGTATGCATAATTTCAGATCGATTCCATTTCGACAATCCTGTATATTCTTTTGGACAGACTAGCACAACGGTAGGAATGGTTAACGAGCATCAAACATTGAACAACTGTCAAATTAAAAATAATTTAACTAAGTCTAATAATTTGGCAAAAGCTGGTTGCTCTTCATCATTGATGGACGACAGTGATAGTTATGGTATGCCATCAACTAGCTCTTCATCTTTCAAAAATATGGAAGCGGATTTAAATAATCCTAACATCTATCATAGTTTAGATGATTTGAAATCAGAAAATCTATATGATGAGATTGAAGATAAAAAATTAGCTGCAGCAGGTGAGCTATTATTGAATCTAAAATAATAAAAGATAATAAATAATTTAAATAATTATAATATAATAATATGATTAAATGATGTAACTTTTTAGTAACTCATAAAAATTAATAAAATGAGTTACATTTTCTTTTTAAATGTTGACATTTCTGTCAGGGGCGTCATTTGCGGTACGCAGGGTAAACATTTGCGCACCTAAAATTCTAAATTGTAAATTTTGGCCCGCTCTTCCACATCACAATAATGTCAAATATGTCGAAAAAAAAATAAATAGTGCCCTGTTTAATATTTATGCGTACCAAAAATAAAATTTAAATGACGGCCCTGATTTCTGTTCAGTTATAAATTCACATTATTTCACATTGCTTATAAAATATGAACAGATTATCATTTTAGAGTGTTTATTATTAATGTATACATTGACATTAATTTTTATATTTGTTATATAGAACAAGAATACGACCATTTAGATTATCAGAGACCCAACGGTACATGGAAGCCTCATTATCAACGAATGTCGACAAGTTTAAAGGCTGAAAGTAAAAAGAATTTAAACACAGAATAAAACAAATTTAAATACAAGACTTGCCTAATTGTTCATGATGTCCTAAATAACTGTCAATTTAAGATAATACTACTTGACTTTAGTTATCAACATTAATCTCTTCTTTTTTTTATTTATATATTTTTATTGATAATTATTTACCTACCTTTTATTTAATTAGTATCTAATCATATTATATTATGTGTAATTTTTTTCTACGAAATTGATATATTTTATTATTGAGGCGCTCTGTGATATTTTATTAATATACTTGCGTAGTCCATTGTTGATAGACTTTTAAAATTTGTCTTTATGACTGAAAATAAAACAAAAATTAAGAAACATATTTTAATGTTAAATCTAGGAAATTTTATAAAAACTTTTCCATAATATATAATTGTATATTATTGTATGTTATTTTGAAGTATCTCACATTGTATAAATTATTATTATTTTTAAAACTTTTTTTCATTTAATATGTAATTATTAAAAGAACAATTAATATAATTTTACTTTATGTGGGTGCTACCTACTATAAATTTTACTTCATTTCTTTTTTACTTAGACATTATAGTATTAAGGAGTTCATATTTTATTTGTTTGTAATTATTGATTAATATAGGTCATGAGTTGAATTTGGCATATTTATATTTTACTTTGTTAAATTTAATTGATTTTATTTAAACATTTACTATGATTGTACCTATTTAAATATATAATAAATAAACATGCATTTATTTTATCAATAATTTTTTTGTGTAGTGTAAATTATAAGAATTTTATATTATTATACTCCGGCAAAATTGTAACCAAAGTTATATAATATCTAACTTATAACATTCTTATTTCTTATTATAAAGACACAAGTACAAATATCAACGATACATCTCTATCTTTTATCATTTAAAACTAAAAGGTACAAGATAGGTAAACACTAATAACTAGTAATAATTAGTATAAACTAGTTTAAATATTAACTAGTACTAATCAAATATTTTATAATAAATGATAATTTATATAATTGTTAAAATTGTATGTATTTTTCATCTATTAAATATTTACATTAATCCAAAAAAGGTGATAAGTTAAATACTAATAATATGCAAAAATTGCAGATGTCTTGTCCACTGCCATTCGTATTATTTTAGTATTATTTAAATTTTTCCTTTTCTTGTCATATTTGTTATAATCTAATAAACTGAGGTATTGTATAAAAATTGAGAAACATTTAATATGCATTAATATATTAACATTACATATAAATTTAACAGTTTATATAAAAAGGAAGTCAACAATTTGATAAACCATGACTATAAAATATAATAATATATATATATATTGAAAAATCTACAATAAGTTATTTATTATTGAATTGCAACAAAAAAAACAAATTCAATTTGTTAAAAATAGTTTTGCGTAAAAATTCCAATATTTCCTTTATTTTGTTTTTATTATTTTAAATACTACTGGGAATTTATTATTTTTATTCCTAAAGTGCCAGCTAGACATGATTTACTATCAAAGACCACTCTCAAAGTTTAAAATTTCTTCAGGCACACAAATAATAAAAAATATACTTAATATTGTAAGACCAATATATTCGTATTCCACTCAGACTTTAAAAGTGATGAAATGATGTAAAATCTAAAATAATATGACGTATAACCTTCCATTTTTTTTATTAATCTTAAATTCTTAAAACTTAAAACAACTCTGCTGCAAAAGCCATTAGTTCCAATTACTTAGATAATAGATTAAAATCGTAAATTGCTTACAGTATGTATTATATATTAGTATATTACACAATAATAATAATTACATTATATTTTTTTAATTAAGTTGTTTAATTTTAAAACCTTCCTCTTAATTCATAAAATAAATTACATTACTGAGTGCGGAATTCCTTTAGTGTTCCTGTTGTTGGATACTTATTCTTGAATTTTCGTAAATATTATCTTGGTGTTTATGTATAAAAACGCATGATAAAATAATGATATCAAGCACCAAAAGAATACTTTATAATAATAATTAAAAAACTTTTTCACATCGTCTTGGTATTAATACAATTTGTAATAATATCTGTAAAAACCGAACTCTAACTCTAACCTAATTCAAAAAACGTTAACGTATGGTCGTATAGTTTCAATACAACAATTAAATTACATATTTTATTACAAAATGTAATCATAAATACATTATTTTAATATTATATCTGTAGACTGTATTAAATATTAGTTTACATTTTTAACATAGACTTTTAATTCTTTTAATTTTGTATGTCTTTATACATGAGTGATCCTTTAAAAAATAAGGAATACATTAAGAATGGTTTTGATGTACCTATATTCAATTCATTGTTTATGTATTGATTATTATTAATAAGTATTATATTTATAGGTAAAACACTAAAAATTTGAGGTATTTTTTATTCAATATTTGACTATTATAATTTATAAATTCAATAACATTATGAATGTAATAAACAATAATAAACTTTATTTTTTGAAATATATGAAATATAAGGTGAGTAAAATAAAGGTATTTTTCCTAAAAGTGTATAGTTAAGAAACACTTTTTTTTTAAGTTTATGAGATTTATCGCTGTTAAGCTATATTTATCAATTGATATTTTTTATATATTTTTATGAAAAAAAGCTATAACAGCGTCTCTCATAATAATTTCACCTATTCACCTCTTACACGTATCTTATATTATTACTTATTTCATTTTTATGTATATCAATAAATATATACTTTAATCTTTAAAATGTTAATTACTTCTTGCTTATGATAGTATAAACTTTACAATTTATAAAATATTATTGAACGTTATACAGAAGTAAAAATGAATATATTAAATTAATATAATCCTATACCTTGTCATTTGTCAATCTGTGTCTATTCATTATTTAATATTATGAAAACTGAACTTTTAAGACTGTAATAATATCTACTAACATAAGTGAGTTTATATTATAAATAACAAAAAGTGAAAAATCAAGGTATGAATACAAATATGAAACTATTAAATTTAGAAAAGTGAAATAAAACTAAAATAACTAGTTAATATTAAAATAAAATTTGCATAAACCGTTTATTAATTTATTTAAAAAAAATAGAATTACCTGCAGCAAAAAAGGTCAAACAATATTGTATTTTTTTTTTATTGATTAGTGACTACGAAACCTATGTTTGACCTGGTAGATTCATTAGATTGCGAGGAAGAAAACTAAATTTCAAATTCGGGCATATAAGTTATAATACTAGAAATATATCATATACAGTAATGTTTATAAAAATGTATTTGTTTATATTTGTAGATAACCAATATAAAAATTATAAACTTAATTTGAAAGTAATAAGATTAACAGATAGGTGTAAACTTAGAAATGTGAACTAAAAAAAATACAAATAGAAAAATATAATCTCATAACCAAAGTATTTTATTTGATTTATTGAAATAAAAATACAAGGAATATTAACAAATTAATTAAAATAAATAAAAATAAAAATTGAATTAATCATTTATAAAACTTTATTTTTTTTTTCGAATCTCGCTACAAAATTTCGTAACTATGAAACGATAAACAACGTTATTCAACACAATAATATTATAAACAAAATACAATTTTGAATTTTCGTCAGTCCATTACTAACGGTCAAGCGGAAATGTGATGAGCAGTCAAATGAGAATTAGTCACAACGTACATGAAGAAATAAAAGAACGGGTAGCTAGTGCGAACCGATGTTATTATAGCCTATTTAAACTATTCAGTTTGAAGCTATTATCGAGAGAATCGAAGGTAACTCTATACACAAGTTAGGTACTTGAGACCCGTGTTGACATATGGATGTGAGACATGGGCTACTACGAAAGGTGATTACGCTAAGTTAGTTACAACAGAAAGGAAAGTGCATAAGTCAAATTTGGTCACGAGAAATCAGAAGAATTCCAAACAACAACAGGATTAAAACAGGGTAACGCATTGTCGCCAATATTATTTAATATAGTAGGTACTAGAAATGGCAGTAAGGGAAGTACAAGATGAATATCAAGGAATTAACTGCGGCCAAAACCTTCCATTACTAGCATATGCCGACGACGTGGTAATATTAGGTGAAAGTAACTTTTTACTATACACCTTGCACATATTATTAGGTTCAATAACGAGGCTATCCGAGTCAACTTACTGGTGGTCAGGTCGTATAAAATATTTAATACTCGAGCAGCGCGCGGCGCTAACAGAGTTTGATCAGGACTCTTGCTAATATGTACAATATGTACAGGACACCCAATAAAGAGATAACTAAACGTTAAACAAATATAATATTGCTAAAGTTTAATAATAACGAGTCAGGACCGGATTGATTCAGTGATTACAGACCTATAGAGCTCAGTAGACCACCACAATCTTAGACTGCAGTTGAAGTCAAGAGTTGAACAGCAAAGGTGACACAGAGCATCCTGAGCAAGATTTGTTACTGACATAAAAACGTGGAGAGTTAAACGTCGAAGATAATATAAAGACTACGTTTTGGACCAGCATTATGTACTGTATAACTGGAGATTGTGGATATGGTATACGTATATAAATACGAAAAACTGAGGGAGTCGCACAGGTCAAATCCGGCCCTGATGATTATTTTTTTTTTTATATTATTTTTTAAAGTTTTTTCATTTTTAATTATTTGGTTAATGTTTGCTCTTTATTGGATGCCCTGTACATATTTTTTTTCAAGTTCCAATACTGAATACGCGATTCCACATGTACGGCGGTACTGCTACAAGTTTGATGTGAGAATAATGGAAGCCCAAATTACTTCCGGTATAAAAAGTGTTAACCACAATTTTTAACACACTATACTTATAATATTATGCACAATTTTTTTTATAATTGTATTTCTTTTGCAGTAACAGTTGGTGTTTCACGATGAGAAGCGCACCTTAAAAACAGGCGGACAGATGTCGAGTTCGTGGAGTTGATGGAAGTCCTTTGGGCTTCCGGTAAATGATTTAATCACACCTATATTTCAATTTACATACGAGTAAATGGTATTTCTTTTTTTCTTTTGTTTCATGGTTCTATGATCCAACTTCGTGCAATTCGTGCAATTTGACCCACTCACTGCAGTGAACTAAATGGACGAACAGGCTGAAGTAAATAAAAAAGTGTAAATATTTAAGATAATAAAATGTAATAACTTACAATTAATGTATCAGGTTTATGGAAATAAATAAATTATAATTAAATAGTTCTTATCTAGAGTTCGTTGAAGTAAGTCGTTTCATTATTACTGTTCTCCGTTATCAGTGTTTTATTTTATATTGTTAATCTACGATATTTTTCGTTCATTTTTCAGTTTATTTTTATTTTTCGATTACAATGACTTTTACGTGTGTCAAATGTTTTGATACTTCTACACATAAGGATGACATATTAGAGTGCTCTACTCTACTTATAGGAAATCTATATAAAAAAAAAATATTCATAACTAGGTGTTTATAAATAATAAACTTAGCTAAATGAACGTGAATATATGTATATTAATAAAAAAGATCTTGTATAATCGACAATTATTAAACGTTACAATTTTACAAACGCTACCAAAAAAAAAAAAATTAACTTTTTCGTAATGTGTACAATGTTTCGAACAGATTTGTATGTCATTCAACGACGTCACAGCCTTCGAATATCGGATCAAAATCAAATCGCACGCGTTGTCAGATAATTACACTGGTAAAAAAAACTGGAACTATAGTTTCACTGGAACTATGCCATCTGCTCACTAGATCCGACGTACGCCCGACTCGTCATCTCTGCGGAACGTAACCCGCTGTAGCTCTGCGCATATCGACAATGACGACGATGCACAGGGAAAAGAGGTTTTACGAATATACGTTCTGTTTGGAAAACATACTTGGACACTTATGAATAACGTATTCCTACGAATGACTGTTTATTGTATAACACGGAAACAGAAAAAATAAAATATGCATTAACGCAAATATTTAATATAGATGTGACGATCAGTGTTCGTACTAACGCAAAAAACCAACTACTGACGTATTGCCTGAACGGTGTCAGACTACTGCCCGGGGTGGGTCTTGCTACGACGGAGGATAGACAGTGAATGTCAATGCTGGTCGTTTCGCCGGGCCTTTTATACCCGGTGTTCTGTGACAGATAACAAGAAACCGTAGAAACCCCAATAGTGCAATCGCCGATAAACGCATAATTTAAATAAAAGTTATTATAAGAATAAAATAATTATAATAATAATAAAAATATTAATATTAATAATTATAATAAGACTAGGAATGAGAATAATAAAAAGGAAGAGAAGAATCTAGAACCTTAACCGTGCATCCCCCCACAACGAACGGAAAAATTCCCCCTCTCGGACAAAAAATTTAAAGTTAAAGTATTAGACAATTATTTATTATGTACAAACTTTTCACGGGATTTTAAGACTTTTCCTGCAGAGTTTTTTCCAACCCGTTTTTTTCGTATTTGCGTAGTTTGCGTCTTTTGAAAGCCGTGCGTATATATATATCTTCAACCACGGGGTGTACTATATAGTATATACCATAAAAGCGTTTCTCAATGACGTTTGTGTCACACTATACTGTATTCATGTACATGAGTGTATTGGTGTATATATTTAATAATATTATTAAAGGTTAATTTAAATTATAACGTCATTGGATAATGTGTAATAAATAAATAAGTGTTTCTTTATTTTAAAATATTTTTATATAATAAATTTAATGATTTTTGGGGGGTTATGGGTGGCTGAAGATGATGTGGGGGGCTTTGCTCCGCAGTCCGCACAGTAACGTGATATTAATTTTGTGTGGAACGCTCGTTCATCCAACATTCACTGAGTCCCCATTCTAGTTTTTTTCCAAATCAAGCATTGTGGTTGGTACGGGCATTGATTTTGATTTTATAATTAATTGAAATTTAAGAATGGAATTTTTTTAACCCCCCCCCCCCTGGAATTAATTTCTTTATACGCCAATGGTATTAACCACATTTTCTTGACACATCTAACTGAACAATAGTGGAGCCTAGAAACTGTTGATGTTATTTTTTACAAGACACGTTGAGACGTTAAGAATGTTTAGATAAATTTAAGTAAATTAAACTAAAATATTTATAATAATAGAAATATTTAATGTAAATTGATGAAAATATTTACTATGACAATAATAATAACTAATATATTAATATATTATAATATTATAATTTATATTAATATTAAATATAGTATGATATCCTAGTTAAAAAGTAATCGTAAATGATACATAAGTATTATAGTAATATTATAGTAGTATTATAGTACGAATGTCAGTGCCGTAAAAATCATAGGTGCTGGCGGTGTATGGCACTGGGGCCCGCATGGTCAAAGGGCCCATAGCAAATAGCCGTCAATTTTTTTTTTTTTCATTTAATTTTATTCATAATTATTGTATTATTAATAATTATTATCTTGTATTTAAGTTCTTATAACAAAATGTGAAAGTCTTGTAGCCGGTAGGTTTTACTTGGAATTGTTTATCTAAATATAAGGGAAAAATATTAAGTCTAGAGTGACATAAATAATTTTTTGATTACTATAAAAATAGATTTTAAAGATTATTAAAAGTAATCGCAACGATTATCTTACATCCACAAATACTATCCTATCTAAGGAGTAAAAAATAAAAATTCCCATAGTGTTGTGAAGTTCGACTTTTTTTTGTATCTCAAGAAAGAGGGGCCTACATACATTTGTTTGCACCCGGGTCTTTGACATTCTAGTTACTGACGAACGTACAAGATTACCAACAGGCAACAATTAATAATTTTTACAATCTTTATTTATTATTACTTTGTATTATATTACTGTTATGAATCATATCTATTACTTTTACTTGAATAATAATATAACATTATAAGTTATAACAATATATAAAAAACAGTATAAAACAGTATTTTAAATTATCCTCATAACATTTTATATATTTTAAAATGTGACCTGTCGTGGTTTAAAATCGAAATGAACGTAACAGGGTCCAATGAATATTATCTTTATGATTGTAATTGTGTGAGTTGTACTTAGTGATCTATACTCTATACTCTATAGTGTCCACTATTTCTTTTTTGTACGTCGAACAACAGTGCAGTGATTTAAAATCGAAATAAATGTAACAGGGTCCAATGAGTAAACCGTACATGTTTGTTGTTGTTTAATCGCTTATTACTGTATATTTCTTTGCAAACAAGGACGTACAAGAATTCTCGACTTTTCGGACAATACATTTCGTTCTACAGTAGAAAGACACTTATTACGGATAACATACGATTAACAAAATAATTTGTTTTACTTATCCTTATCAAGTGGATGTACTTATGTTTTGGATGATGATATATAAATAAATTGTCATGACCGTAATAATAATATTATCGTGTTGTCTATAATATAAAATATTATCTGAAAATGGAAACAAAGTACCTATTCGTTGTTGTCAAGAGCCGTTTCCGTACAAATACAAACAAATAAACAAATTGAAATAAATGTATAACATTGTTTATACTCTCTATTCAAAATAAAATTCTTAACGCGTTTTAGGTAAAAACCGCAAATAAAATTGTATTCACATCTTATTGGTTTATTTATGATGTATCAATTAAAATACATTATCATTGTCATGTATTTATAATATCTGTTCATGACGTATCGGAGCGCTATTTTCTTGTATAGAAATTGACGTATCTCATATGAGATGACATCGAAGTTCAGTGACAATGATTGTTATACCACTTGTAGTTTGTACCTATATTATTGTAGGTATTTAACAATATTGGTTAAAATTATAAATTATAATAATGTTTACAAGAACAATGAAATTATTTTGAAATGATTATTCATTGCCCAAGAAACTGCAGAACTTGTCTTATGTCATTGTAGTTATGAAATTCACGAGCATCGTGTAACAGGATCTCATGTGTTCAATGCCACTTTGGTCATGTGAATGACCGTGGCCGTTTAGTTTCATAGGCATTGTAAATAAAATAAACATTTCAACTGCAACGCCTGCACCTACTACCGTCTACCTATTTAAATCGTATGCAGTTCGGGAGTAGTAATCGACATTTTAACGAATATTGTTCGTCAATACTCTACACCACGATTTAAGGATATCCAAAAATAGCATTTATAGTAAATAGCAATATCATAAATTCTTAAATTATAAGGGTGTTCATCTCCTATTCTTTATTAGACAATCGATTAAATATTATACAAATTAACTGATTAAACTCAAAATTATTCGTTTTAATTTAATTTTATGCTTTTATTTTTATCAATTTTTAATTTTGGCATTTTCTAAATTATAATTTATCCATGTGTCTATAGTATTTAATAATATTATTCGGACTTATACACATCAGAGTAGACTAATGTCCAGTTTACATAACATCACTGTATTTGAATTTTTTTTCTACTTAAATTGTTAAAGTTTAATCCATAAGGCAAGTACTCTACCGATTTTTATTTTTTTTTTTATTATTTATGTTTAAATATATAGCAACAGTAAACTATATATAGATTAAATGTACATAGATAACCCACGGTCAAAAATAGGTAAAAGGAAGTTGCCAAACGATTTAATATAATACCTAGATGTCATAGAAAAAGGTATTTAATTAAGTTGTATTTTTATGACACACATTTATTGTGATCAAGATTCTAATAATTCAGCTTTAAAACATTTAAGATTTAATAAAAAAAAACACATTCATTGAAATAATTATTTAATACCATATTATAATCTATTCTATTTTAGACGTACGGCATATTATCAAATATTTTCCAGATAATTTTTAAAAATTATTTTATATTTAAAGGTCGAAAAGTTCTTTTTTAAATATACGAATATATGATTAGCTCATAATACTAGTAATTTAGTCATACCAATAGAGACATAGAGCCCTTTTAAAACTAACAGACAATCATACAAATCCTGGGCCATTTCAAAAAATTAACTGTAAACTAGCTCTCCAAGTATTTAGTAATTCAGTAGCAGCTGTTTTAAAAACGTGTGTAACTACTACTAACTAGTAACTACAGGTCAACGCCAAATAAAATCTAAAACAGCTGCTACTACCGTTAAATTTGTTTGAGAGTCGTTTACAATTTATTCGTTTGTCTGAATAGTAAAACGTTGTATAATTCAAATATGTATGTGTGTGTATTAAATAAAGATAAATCTCAAGTTTATAATTTTTTTAAGGTTAACGGTCAACTAAAGAATGGTGTGCACAACTTAAGATGGTAAAACCTATTAAAATGTATGGATATTTTCAACCTTATTTCAATATTCAATGCTACGGGTTGGTCTATAAATGTCATATTATAAATTATCAAGTATATATTCAAAAAAAAAATTTCAAAATTATTTTCAGTTTTCTTCGTTAACCTAACTTAATAATATAATAGTATAAACCGATTACCAATTAATTTTTTATCATTTTAATCAGTTTTTAAAAGTATGCAAATCCTTACGTTTTATGAGTTGACAGTGTTAACACTTTTAAATTTAATATTTTATTCCATAAAATAAATCACTTCTCAATTATACAATGTTATATTTTAGTTATAGTTCTGTAATTTATTAATTATAATATAACGAACACATTGAAATGAATTGACCTTGTTTATGTAATAACCATAAAATATAATTGTTGCAATAATATCGTTGTTGAACGATTATCTTCGAGTATTTATTAGGTATAATTATTTAATTTAAGAATGTGATAGTGATTTTATGTTAGCGTAAACATTAAATACTAATAAAATATACTCGTGGATGAAAATTTCTTTACTTTTAAAATGTTATACACTTACTATCTTATAGTTACGATTTGTACTCCGCACGGCTATTTCATCAAGATGATAATATTTATTTTGTAAAATTCAATTATTTCATTAGTATTTTACGTTACGTTATGTTTATTAATATGAGCTCCTTTTTAGACTGTTCTTAATAAAAATATCGATACGTTAATTTAAATAATACTATGTTGAGTGTGATTACTTTGACTTTAAGTTAATATAAATATTTAACAGTAAATTAATACCGTTGTATATATTTTATTTTTTTAGTTGACCTTGTTTTTGTATAAGACATATTATTTAATGTACGTATTTTAACGTTGAATTAATTAATTAAATAAATCAAGAAGATTTAATACACGTTCCGAAGTAATTTATAATAATATATTAAAAATATTTTTTGATTAAAAACATTGTTATGCTATGATTTGACCTTATTTTTTTAGTTTCAGAAGAACTTTAGTGAAAAATGATAAATATCATAATTTATTGATATTTTATTAGATATATAATTAGTTTTATATAAATATTAGTTCGTCAGTTACAAATTAACTTAATGATTTTTGTCCATCTTAAGCATGTTAGGTCATTGTTGTAGATAACAATATAATTAGGTATAAATACACGATACGTTTAAATTTTATATGCCGTAGACAATTTAACATATTTATTTATAAAATAATGCATTAATATTGCTACAGATTAATTTAATTCTAATATAAAACTTAATAAATTTAATGTATAACTACTGACCTTTCCAGAAATATTGGTTCATGTGAATAATAAAGATTTTTTTATTTCATCTAAAATTTTTTTTAAAAAAAAGAAAAAAGAAAATTTTTTAATATTTTATAATATAGGATTAGTATAATATGTATTTATTTATAATCATTTGCTTACACTCATTTCATATACACTTGTAATACCTAACATAATATTATTTTGTATGTGAATAATTTATTATTTTCTATTTGGCTACGTAGGAAATATTTTTTAATACAATTTTATAATGTAATTGCGCGAAATATTTTTAGTCACTTTTATAAATACTTTATATTTTATATTCAGAATATAATATATTATATAAGCAAGTCTAATAATAATTATTATAATTATCGTTATTTATGATATAGTTAGACATAGTTATAGTTTTGATTATTACAGTGAATTTTACAATCAATAAAATTGTTATTTCATTTCTGCAGCTTCAAGTATTAATATAGTATATTATAACTACAGTTGTGAATATTTAAATTCTTGTAGAGATACTTTAATCGACAATAAGATCGCTAGGAATCATATATTACTATCGTTTAAAATTATTGATTTTTTATAATAGTTGATAAACATTTCTATGCAGAACTTTAAACATTAAAAAATAAAGTACAGTATTTAATACATAATTTATTTAGTTGTATCTATCTAATAAGTGCGAAATTATATAAGCGAAATAACATGTCGTTATAAAAATAATCTAAAAAGTGCATCCGTTTAACTACTCGTTATTTGTTGAGCCAATGACTCGCTGTATATAGTTCACGGATCAACATCATTTAGAACAGTAGAAGGGTATATTATGTACAACAAGTATTAAAGAATTCTTAAATTGTAGGTACATCACATATTAAAGAACTTTCAATACACAATTTTGTTTGAAATTTATTTACGAAAAATATATTCATAATGACGAGGACCCGTACACGTGACAAGAAATAGGTGTCCAGGGGTGTGCATCATCATTTCGAATCGTTCGCAGAATCTGATCGGATGGTGGCACGAAGACAGTCTATCAACCATACTGATCCCATAATGTTATATTTATATTATGTGCTCGTGATACTATCAAACCGATTATGCTGCGTCGTCGACGATCGTTATATCAATCATTACGAGTTTGTGATAAAACGGAAAAATAACATCGTAAAATTATCGATCGGGCGGAGTGACGCGATTTCTCGTCTTCGTCGATCATATACGTCGTGTCCACGTGATCGCGACTGTCGCATACCTATGACACTATATCATCTACACATTATTAACTACCATCACTGTAGTAGTCCGATGCTTTTCGACCGATCGTCGGAAAACTCGCATCGTAGGTATAACTGCGATGGACTTATGTTGAGCGACCTGCAGTGTTTGCTCAAGTTTTTACAACACCGTCACTGTTTGTATACTCGGATTGTGGTGAGCGCTCAGTTCCGTCATTAATCACCACCAACGCCGCCGCTGATGAATCAAGTTTCCGATTATTGTAATATTTGTAGTAATTACTGGTATACCTATAGTCATTACGGTCAACAACATGAAAGTTCGGTTCGTTCTTGTGACCGCGATCGTGTTATTCGGGTTGTGCGTCCAATGCCCCGTGTCTTCCACCACCAGCATCACCAACAGATCCGTCGTCGAAGACTTGATAAAATTTATCATCGAAAACTCGGGAAATGCCTCCAACAAAACTATGAATCTTATCATTGAAAAAGTCATGGATATCGTTAATAATAATTTTACAGATATCGTTATTGATAACTCTACAAAATTTATCATAGGAAACTTCACGAAATTTAGTATTAACAATTCTACAAAAATAATTTTCGACAACTCTACCAGCCCTAAACCTACCGGACCTAACGTATGCACGTTTATCAAAAAGTAAGTGTTGCATCAAAAGCCGGACTTCGTGGACATTAATTTAAACAAATTAGAATTGCCGAAGTTAGATATACATAAATAAAAGCAATAACAAAATATCATATTAATTAGGGAAATATTATTATTAGTATATTTGAATTTAAACCGTGACACGTATCGTTTACAAAACCTCTATTTTCCGTTAAATTGTTATTATATACAATAATAATCTCATTATACAACATGTAACATTGAATCTCTTGGTAAATTTTGTAATTATTTTGAATGTATTGAAAACTGAGCAAAAAAATTATTAGTGTTACATATTTTTAGGATTTATTAGATTTTAAAAATTAAAATGTAAAAAACTCTTATTGATTTAAAATTTGAACATAATTTGTTTTACATGTTTGATAATATTATAACAATATAATTGTAGAATTTTTATCAATATTAAAAATTTGAAGACAAAATAATTTTAAATTCATAATTTTTAGTTACGTTTCAAAACAATTAGTCACGAAATATAAAATCCATTCGTTCAGAACTCCATACTTCTGTCTCAATAATTGGAAATTTGTATGTTATTTCGTAACTGAAACTGCAGTTCCGATTAAAACCGAAACCGTAAGTCCTGGTTTATATTGTTTTTTAATAAAATTAGTTTATGCATTATGTAAGATTTAAATATATTATATTAAATAGTACTTAATATAGGTACAATGGTAATAAATAATAATATATTGCTATTTGTTATACTTACTATACAGCTACCTATATGATTTTGGTTATTATTAGTTATAACTTTATAAGCTATAAATAATTTTATATCCTAAAGTTATCTTTGTAATAATAAGTAATAAGTAATAATAGTAATAATAATAGTAATAAGTAATAACATACTAAATATTGATAATATTTAATCGTTTTTTATAAAATTGAAAAAAATATGAAAACTCCCTAATTATGAGTTAATATGTTATACAATAATATTTGTTGGTTATATAGTAATGTGTACTGTGTAGTAAATAAATCAATGCATGGTAGATGATTAACAAAGTATATGCATAAATTATATTATACAGTATTTAAAATTATAAAATGTTTATTTCAAATGCTTCGTCAAATATTTTACCATATGATACTTCTATGTTGTATAATAATTTGAATATAATAGATTGTAATAAATTTCAAGATTTTAATTTATTAAATATTCTTATTAAGAAAATTGCCTAACAAGTTAAACGAATATACGAAATGTATTGTTTTATCTTATCGTTAATTTTTTTTAATAAGTTAATACACTAATGTTGGTCAAGTTAACTAATTTTTGTAATTTGAAAATAATATAGAAAATACTGTAAATTAAGTTTAAAGTTAAAAGTTACATAAATATATTATATGTTCATTTCATATTTTAAAGTTGAAATTTAATGAGTCTATTTAGAAAAACAAAAAATTTTAGAAAAAATAGTACATATGAAAAAAAAATTACAAAAACACCTAATAATGGAAAGTAAGTGAATGAATAACCAGTGATAGAATCTTAACAACAAAATTTCTGTTACACCTTGTATAGCACAGAAGGCAGGCAACTAGACAACAAAATAGTGAATCGTGTGGACTGTTGATTGCAATGGTTGATACCATAGAGTAATATAACTATGTATTACTCTATGGTTGATACACAATAATTTCAACAATTTAAAATAAATGTATTGTCAGAATATTTATCAGAACATATGTTATCAATAATTTTAGATATATAATATTTTCTCAATGTTTTCACTTGATTTTGTATAAAACATTTTCTTGTCCATTAAATACATATATTGTTACAATATGTTTCAAAACTTAATTTTTAAATAAAGTTTTGTTGATAAATACAAAGAAAATATAGTTCTATAATATAAATATTTTCCAATTGCTATCTGGAACGTTATTTAGATTAATTTTTGGTTAGTTAATTATTTAAAAGATCATGATTTCTTTTGTCTTTTTATGTGTCAAACTGAATTATCAATAATATTGTTGAGAAAATTGATATTTATTTCCATGAATTTGTAGTAATTTTTATAAATATTTATATAAATTTATATTTGTATAAGTTATATTAATACATATCTAAATTCCAAAACACTACTTTGACAAACTTCAATCATTCAATATTTTAAATGTATGTAATATAATATATAAATAATATTTTATTTTTAACTAACCAAAATAAATTTAATATGTGTAGGGTTTAAATAAAATAAAAAAGAACGTATTAGACAAAAAAATAATTGATCTCATAGATACATTTAAAAACAATTGTAACACGTTGAGTAACTTACTTAAAATTTATAAATCGCTCATGCTGAGCATAATTCTATACACTGATTATTATTTTTTTTATAAAAAGTAATAAATAATGGTTCTGTTATACAATGTATCATAATATGATAATCAAAACAAATAATATTATAAATGTATAACATAGTTTGAGCTAGGTATTTATGGGAACAACGATATAATTTCAGCATAATAGTTAATTTAATAATACAGTTAACTGTATATATAGTTACTTATTAGCGTATTGCCATTGTTCTAATTTCATTAAGCATTTTAAGTTTATTATGTCTTGGAATAAAAAAGTAACTAGTAAGTGATTTTAACTACCTACATAATGAATGCATTTTTAATTCTTAAATTAAAATTAAATATTATGTAATAATGTATTTGCTTTGGACGTAACTTAAAAAAAACTAATGGTACGACAAAACAAAGTTTAATATTAGAATTATTACTATATAGACATATAGTTGATCAGTATAGTTTACGTACAAAAATAAATAACCAGTGACACTAGTGACAGTGTAAATACTTAGTATTGTTTAAGCTTTTTTTTTAATACACGCATGCGTACATTTAATAAAATTTTTGTGGTTTTTCGAAATGTTAATTAATTGTATTATATTTTTTATCGATTTATATTAAAGTATTTACACCATCCCGAATAAAGAGTGAAATGCTATATTATAATATGAATATTATTGCATATACAGAGATGTCTTATAAAAGCTATAAACCATTATGATCTAATAAATCTATTGTTTAGTTAGAAAACAATTTTGAAGTCATCAATACATGCTGTAATGGTTACGAAAAAACACAAAATGGGACAAAATGCCGTCCTGTCTGTAAAGATCCCTGTGTATGGGGCACATGTATTTCACCAAATGTGTGCAGCTGTGACGAATATTACGATGGACCATCTTGCCGCAGACGTATAGGTACATTAGTTTTATGAAAATTAAACATTTAGGTTTAAAAAAAATAATTTTTTAAATAATTTATTTTTATATATTTAAGGTTGTCCATTGGGAAAATACGGATTTGATTGCACGCAAACGTGTCAATGTCAAAATAATGCTACATGCAATTATTTAAATGGTAGGTGTACAATATATTATAATTCGATACATTAAATATAACTATATTTATTATTTTTTAGAATTATATTGAGCTTGAATTTTTTTTAAAACATAATTTTTTAATTTAAAAATATTTATTTAAATACGTATTGTAAAATAAATCTTTAATTTTTACTTATTATTTATAATGCATAACTCCCCTCCTGATTATCGTTAAAGTCATTATTGTATATGTTAAGTGACACGCTCTAGACAACTAATTTATTCAAGTTCTTTTGAGGAAGATAACAGTTGGAGATTGAGTCGACACACCGGTAAAGCTTTATGTTATCCGAAAAAATTAGGTGTTTGGCATGACGTAGCAACTATGGGGTCGAATTTATGAACAATGTAAATAAGAAACTAGAAAGGATATAGCAAAGCATCTTAAGGAATACCTGATATCTGAGTAAACACTTATCACAGTTGATAATGAACCATGCATCGATACAAAAAAAAAATATATATTTATTAGATATTATTTATAGGATCATAACCAGGAGACTAAAGGGTTGTCTATGCCAATTATTATAAGTCGAAAGTTTTTTTTTATCATGATGAATTGTTCTATTCAATCAAATGCTTTATTATAGCCTTATAGGAAGTCACGTGTATTTAAATTGTATCAACTTGAATGTTTGCACAGAAAGAGTCATGTATGTAATTGGTTAACATTTTTTCATTTAGTTAAGTCATCAATTATTTAGAAAAAAATGTCAAGTCTTTACGGTATGGTTATTTCTTTTTTAATAACAGTAGTTAGTACTTGTACATAATCAATTTTATAGAAAACTTATGTTGAGTAAATATTCTTATTTCCCACTGATGTTTGATAGTTTTTCTAATTATTATTATACATGTAATAGGAAACAAGAATTACCTTCCTTTTACTAGATAAAACTAGATAAAATTTTGTAATATAAACTATATTAATGATTGAAAAAATGTCTTCACTACAAATTGTGTCGTAAGAAAAAAAATACATGTATTATTGTAAAGCCTATACAATATATTCATATTCATTATACACACTACACAGTGAATTTTTTTTTTAAACTTAATTCTTTATTTAGCAATTTGTTACAAATTTGAACAATAAGCTTAATTTATGTAATAATACAATAACAGGAATAACGGAGTGAAGAGACCTCCCAATGGAGGTACTTCGTCAACAGTGAATTTTAAATTAATTTTTATCCCAGATTATATCGTCGAAACATGTTTTATAGGTAATTGTTCTTGTCAGCAAGGGTATTGGGGAAAATATTGTGAAAATGTATGTCCATCTGGATATTATGGTCACAAATGCCAACATGTATGCAAATGCCAAACTGGCGCAAAGTGTGATCCAGTAAACGGTATTATATTATTATTTTTTTTTTGTTTCATATTTTTAAATAGTATTAGGATAGGTACTTATACAAAGATATTTTTTAGGTGTTTGTTACTGTTTACCAGGATACACAGGTATTAATTGTGAAATACAATGTCCACCAGGATATTATGGTTATAAATGCCAAAGTGAATGCAAATATAAAAATGGTACAAAATGTGATATAGTTAATGGTACAGCATCTTATATTGAAATATAATATTGATAAATTATAATTTGTATTTTAAAAATTTTAATCAAATTAAGTCTAACTAAATAATAATTAATTATATTATATTTTTTTCAGGTGATTGTACTTGTCTAACAAGATATGAAGAATATGATGTTGAATTAAATAAATGCAATTGCCAAACTGGTACATTATGCAATTCAATAAATGGTATAAATAATTTAAATTATAATTCACAATTAATAATATTAAAATTCATAAGGACCCTGGAAGAATTTAATAAAAAATTAATTGTTTGAAAGAATCTTATATTTTGTAGTTTAAAATTTTAAAATGACGAATATTTTACTAATATATATTATATATAAATAACTTAATTTAAAAAAAAATTAAGGATTGTTCACTTTGTGAGTTTCTTTATGATAAAATTTAGTATGTATCGAAACTTTTATTTTCATTTAAATGTGTATATATATTTATATGGGGATGCTAAATATTTCATAATATTTTTTGACAATATTTTAAATAAAACATAATAATTTTATAGAGATATTTTTCAGAAACTTGTTCTTGCCAACCAGGAAATTTAGGGAATAATTGCAAGTATACTTGTCCCCACGGCTATTATGGAAAAAATTGTCAGAATCGATGTAAATGTCAAAACGGTTCTAAATGTGATCCTGTAAACGGTATAATTAATCGTTAATAATTTTGTACTTATGTTTTTCTTCAAATAAATACTAAATTGAATTTAAACAGAAATAAAATAGAATTATTATGAGCTATTTAATAATAAAGTTATTTTCCAGGTGATTGTGATTGTACTCCAGGATATACTGGAGAATATTGCTCGTCGATTTGTCCATCAGGATTCTATGGTTATAAATGTCAAAACGAATGTAAATGCAAAAACGGTGCCCTATGCGATCCAGTTATTGGTACGGTGTATCATATTATTTAGGTTTCAAATATTTCAATACTCATAAGATATTATGATTAAAATATAACAATGTCAAATTCAAAATAATTTTAATTGAGTTAAACGATTATCATCATTATGATATAAATGTATAACACGAATTTACGTATAAATACATGCAGATAAAAGTATCTAACATAATCAATACCAAATAAAATTTTGTTCGATGGTTTGATTCGCCATAATAAAATCATTTAAATTTACACGACACATTATTATTTATTTATTTGTTTAAAGGATCTTATAGACGTCTATCGGGTCTATCGGGAAAGAACAGTCTGATTGGGAATAAATTGTGTGTGTGATTGTAATTGGCATAAAATAAATATGATTACTGCGAACTATTAACCGGCACATACAAATGTAAAAAATCTATCGACAGTTGTAGTGATATACAACGCATTAATATAAAACGTATAATTTGTGTTTCCACGATGTGACAGGTCGGCGCGTGGCCGCGTGGGATATATTGAATGAAATTGGTGTAGGTACTCTTAAAAATATATTATAAGAATATTATTATTCCTGCGTGACAAAATGAAATTTAAGTACTGAGGCGTAATGTCGGGAATGGAATAATTTATGTTTAAATATTATGTTAAGAGACAGTAAAAACATTCACATTTGTGTGGTATGTTAAAAAAATCATATTTTATGATCACATAATTGGAAACTAGACGGATATACAATTTTTTTTAAATCTTACTAAATAAGGGATAAGAAATAATTGCACAAGGATAAAGTTTCGGGTAGTCGGGGTGATATTTTATAATAAATACTATTAAGAATATAGATTAAAATAATATCCAACGATTAAAGTTAATAATATAATAGTTCGGTTTTTCATTTATTGACAACCACATTTATTATGTTTGTGTAAATTAGGAGCTTGTGTCTGTAAACCCGGTTTGTTCGGCAATGAATGTGAGCAAACGTGTCCACCCGGCATGTACGGTTTAAATTGTAATTCAACTTGTAAATGTCAAAATCAATCAAGATGTCGAGAGTCCGATGGTATTTGTTTATGTGAACCCGGATTTTACGGACCTACGTGCTCGGAAGGTAAGCTAAATATTATAATAATTTAATAATTTCAATATTAAGAATAACAATACGCACAGACGAATATTTGATTGAATTAATCATTAAGATACCTTCTTCAATGTACTTAAATTTGTATTCAAGATGATAATGTGATATCATTATAATTTATAATTATAGAAAGGCTGCAGATTAAACCATTTTTTTTATAAATATTTACGCTATCTAGGCAAAAAAAATGTTGTGACTAATGCTAGGAGTATATTTTTAAGCCAAAACCAATAGATAGCGTACTCGCATAAGTAAAATAAACATATTTTATTTGACAAAATAATATTAAAATCACTAGTTCGTATGTACGCTATAAAAATATATTGCTCCAATCCATCATAATATTTAAAATATGTACGTATTACTTATTTATTGAAATTAATCATTTATATTTTTGTGATTTAATATTAAATATTAACAGTACCTATGGTAATATAATATTAAATACACGATTTGTATAAAATAAAAAATAGTTAAAATATTGATTGATGTTTTATAAGTGGATTGAGAAGTTTTGAAAATTATAATGTTTGATAAAAGTTGGTACAAATTCAATTTATTACAGTAACGATGAATACATTGAGATGAATGATTTTATTGGAAGTAAGTTAAGACATTAGTGTGGAATGGGTGAGGTATGATGAATTAATGTATTAGATGAAAATGATAATTAATACTAGGCATATACTTACACTTTACAGTAATATGTTACATGTTTGATTTAATTTAATTTAATATAATTTAATAAATGCATTTGTTAATCTGTGTACAGTGATATACTCAAATGTAAACACCTAAGTACACACGAATAGTTTTTTAAAAATTAAATTTTACACTTACCTACTTAAAAATCTCATTTTTTTTTAAATTCATTTTTATACTTATCAATAATCATACATAATTATAAAATTGTAATATTACGATTTGTCTTAGAGCAGTGATATAATATATTACCTAATATTTCATGTATTCAAGCCAATTAAATTAATTTATTATAAAATATTCCTTAGTATTTTCAAAATTTAAACTAACGTTATAGTTTAATTGTAGATGATCTATAAAGGTTTACTCAAAAATAAATTGTGTATAATGTTCTTATAATATTATTATGAAATCATCGAGCAAATTTAAAATTGATTAATAAATTCATTATCGCATTGACATTCTATAGTTAAAGATAATGTTCTTATTATTTTTATATAGGTAGTAATAACTAATAATATATAAATAGGCATACTGTCATACAAGCATATAAATACAATAAAGCATACAAATTGTAATAATATATTACAAATTTAAATAAATAATTAAATACTACTTGAACCTTTAATAGTTTAATACCTTTAAGACTTTAAACACCTTTAGTGGATTTACTATGACTATGACTAGAGATTTAGATTATTCCTTAGGATATAATATTTTTAGATTACCTTTAAAATACACATACCTATATAACTACATAATAGTTAATTAATAACTTATATAATTGTACTCAGTTTCAAAATAATATATTTCTCAAAACGAAAACTGTACTATACATCAATACATCTGCTATACTTTATTTATTTTTTAAATATTCATGCGACACATATAATTACTTTTAAATTATATATGTTGTAAGTTTTAAAATTAGTAAAAAAATAATTATTTATAAAATAATATATTAGACTAGATTTGAATTAATTGAAAATTTCGCATTCATATATTTATAGGTAAATAATATGCACTACATAAACACTTGATACCGTTCTATAAAAATAGTTTTTTGAACAAATAAAGAGTTAGAATTAAAATTATAAACATATGGTTTGGATGGTTTTATTTTTTTTGTTCGAAATCATACATTATAAGTTTCTAAAGTAATATCGTTGTAATTTGACATATGTCAAAAACGAGCTTACTGCGTTTCACTCGTCACACAAAAAGAAAGTTTGCGAGAAAAGAAAATCAGAGGAAAAATACAGTTCAACTTTGATAATGAATTTGGTTGACATGTCGTCCTGGTTTTCAATTTAAACTTTTTTTTCTTATGTATAATATTGTAATTGTTATATTACACTTTCGTTATAGTTTGTACCATTTATTTTAAAAATTTATTCGCAACAAGAGATCATATTATTATTATAGTGAGTACAGTCTAAATATTTTGTGTATCACAAAAATGCAATAAGTACCTACTATGTAAATAGAATATGTAGAAGTAAACAATTTCATTTACGATAACTTATTGATATGACATTCACACTCGCATACGACCAATATTATATGAATGAATTATTAGCAATAATTATAGGTAGTTTATTCGACATTAAAGGCACATAATGGGAAACGTCATCAAAGTGAAGAGTGGGAAAAAATCTTAATTGTTGCTTATATTATGGTTCATGAAAAGAATTTTCGATATAAATCATACAAGCGGGCTTTACATTATTTCCATCGCACCAGGCAAAAATAAAATAATAATACAATTTATTAGAATAACGTGGTCGATAGCTCCTCGTTGCCAAAACAGTTTTATTATTTTAGTAATTTTCACGTCGTAAATTATTAATATATTCTAGAAAAAAAAGTAATATCGACCAAAGGTAAACAATAAAATATTTAACTGCCACCAGTTCATAGTTGGGTGTTGGGTGTACACATAAAGACAGTGGTGATTTGGGATTTTATAGTAATAGTATGATGAATACATATTAAATTTGTTTATTATTTAATAGACTTGCATTGTAAAATGAAAATGTCAACCTGACTTCAGGGTGTGTACAGATAGTAGTGTAGAGAAAATTACAGTTAACCATTTATACTAGTACTCGGTTAACGGTTGTCACTGGTTCAAGGAATGACAGGAACTTCGTGTAACACAATAATAATAATTCCGAATTAGACCGAATACGTGCACAATTTATTTTCCGACTTTGTGGCAATCGACCCAGCAAAACACACCTAAACCTGTCGAAATTCGGTAGCGATTACAATATTTTTTTTACTATAAACAATTTACAACCAAACATTAGTATGATTTCTGATTTTCAATATTACAACAAACTTTTTATATTTGTTGTTCTTTACTTTTTTCTCTAGATGTTAAAGATTAACTTAATAACTTCATGCTTATTTCGGTCGATCGCAAAAACATATATTAACTTATAGTATAGGTAAGTACTTTGTAGTTTATATCAAAATAAAGGTAGACATTAGTTAAGTGCATTTTTTTATAAAATATTTCAATTAACTTCATAACTAAATACTATAGTTTTATACCTAGCTTTGTAAAGTATCAATTTTAATTATTTAATTTTTTTCTAGTGAATTTAAAAAATAATTTGTTGTGTTTTGTTTGCAGCACGTCATATATTTAAAACTATAGTTAAAAAATTAAAACCAATTAATAAATTGTTTTTGTTTTATATGATTGTATTATATAATAGTCTTGCATAAAAATAAATAAATAAATGTTCCTTCATTTAAAAGTTTAATTGACATTAACATGTAATTGCGCAATTATTTAAAAAAACTACCAACATCTATAATGCTCTGTAATAAAAAAGAATAGTAGAATGTATTTTTAACAAAATATTTAATTATTTTTCAAAGACAAAATTAAGGTTGCAGCAGTAATTATAAAAATAAATAATTAACTTCTTTAATCGAGTTAACTTAAAAATTGTTCACTTTATCATTTAATATTCTAACGTTTACATAACTAATTGAATCCATTTTTTTCTTAGTCACCTTAGCTCGGTGTTTTAGAAATACTGGCAAATTTTCCATTTACTTTTTTATTTTTTATTTCGCTAAGAATTCTAATCATAATATGAGTATTGTTACCGGGTTGTTCTGAGTATTTTCGGTTTACGGTGAATAATAAAATAATAATACTATTTACGATATAAAATATTATAATGCGGGTGTTTTATAAAAAGTCACTTTTCTTACACTACTAGTAAGAAAAAACTGCAAAATGTAATTGTACGTGCATTTACGTATATTACTTTGTTTTTCAAGCGTAAATTTTTATTTAATCCGTTTTAAGCCGAGTCAAAATGGATAAACTATAAAAATGTATGTTTTAAAATACGCAACCTCGAATCAAATAGTTATAGGTAGGTATTGTAGTCTATTGTTTATTCATATATTAAAAAATAATAATTTATAGTTGTTTAGTAATCATCTATTATTTTAAGTTAACATTTTGATGGTTACGTAACATTAATTATTTTTATAGAGTTTTGGTTTAATTAATTTTACTATATTATACGATAATAAATGACCAGCATAAAATAAAAACATTTATAAATCATAACAAATATTGTTATTGAATAGCCACTTACCGCTGTTGTCTTAATTATAATACCTTTTTTGTAATAAAAAAAAAAAAAAATTTAAGTTCTTGCGACCAGATAATTTATTTTTATAGGAAACTATAAGTACCAGTTCATACGTCGTCAAAAATAACCATTTTCATTATGTTTAAGGCTTTTACAAATTAATTCGTGTTTAATCTATTTATCTAAGCATGTTAAGATCATTTTAAAAGCGTATATTATAGAAACAATGTTATAAATTTAAATAATAATTTAATATTGAAACATTTTAAGAGACGTAAGTGTGAAAATTTATCTGATATCGTAATACTTGTGCTTTTTATAAGATGTAAAAAATATTAGGAAATCAATATCATTGGAGGATGTGATTAATATTAAGCAAAGGTTTCTCGTTACGACAATACATTGCTATAAAAATGCTTAACTTTCAACCAAAAATAAAATATGTTTTTCTTGATCATATATCTTGTATACGCACCTTAGAAACTGTTTTTCATAATATTTTCATTTTTAAACCATAAGTTTCCTTTGCTCTGTAAGATTAGTTAATTTTGTGCATACTGTTGTACTGCCAAACATAATTATTATTTCTATGAGTTTGAGTTTAATTTATCGATTTATTTATTCTCATTGTAGTTTGTCCCAAAAATTATTATGGAGATATGTGTTTGCGTATGTGTATGTGCAATGTGACCATGGAAATTTGTAATCATATTAAAGGATGTGTAGCATGCAACAGCAGCTTTTCAAGTAAATATGAAAATTTACATATACATTTACTATAACTGCATAAAGAGATGCGACAATAATTTGATATCATAATCTTAGATGAATTTATTGTATCTTATTGTTATATCTATGAAAAATTACCACAAAAATTCGTAAAAAATGATTTACAATAAAAAAGTTGTATATTATCCTGTGGTATTGAAATTGTTTTAAATTAGTTGATTTAGGTATTATTTTTTAATAATTCAATAATCAATACTAAAAGTCAGTAAACGCTATTAATAGTATAGACTATACTATACAGTATACTGTATAGTTAAATTAAATATCAATAAATCTGTGTAGAAACATTCAGCTATTAAAATAATTGTTGACAATTACTTTTATGTATCTAATATTATACGTATATTTTAATACATATTTGATAATTTATATTTTATTAAATACGCATTTGAAATAGTGTGATAATGTGAAGGTACTTGAGCTATAATAAAAAAAAAATCAGTTAATTATTCTTATAGATAAATATGTTTCAAATGTATTAATGTATTGAATATAAGATTGCAAATTATATTATATTCATTTTAAATTATTAGATGAAAATGAATGCTTCAATGCCCTTCAGTTAGAGTCATCAGACAATGAAGCGATCTGGATTTTTGACATTTTGGTTATTTTGATCTTCTTGATAATTTCAACAATATGCATGGCAATAATTATGTGCTGCTATTACTACTGTAACCAACGTAAAATTCAAAGTACGTATTTTTAACAATAAGTGTTTATATGTTTGTTGGTACAAAAGGACGAATAATCGAACACCTAAATAAAATAATAGAATAATATCTTGGGATGTTTTTCAATATAGTAATTATAACTACTAACTAACTTATGACCACGATAATGTTATTATATCAAAACTGATAAAACTGACCAACATGTCGTCGAATACATTGGTATCGCTTATGAACATAAGTTCTTTCAATTGCATAAGCCTGTAGTCTTAAAAAACCTAAAATTATAGTTTTATGGTCTATAACAGAGGTTCTTGAACCATGGGTATGCGTGTACCGATGGTGGTGTTAAAAATTAATTCCATTCTTAATGATATTTTTATTATTAATATTTCAATATATCATGCGGTCAATTATACATTTTTTCGATAGATAAATAACAGATAAAACCTATCTAATGGACACATTAAAAATTACTATAATATTTTACTGATTTATCAAATTAAATAATGTTGGTATAAAACGTTTGTGGTACGCGATTGATACTAATATATTAACACACAAACTATACAGAGTGTCCCATTGAGATCTGACAAATCAAACAAACTTTTGTTCTAATTAATATTTTTAAAAAAAATTTTCAGTATTAAAAAATAAAAAATAAAAATTGTATAATAACAATCTAGCGCAATTGTCTATGAACTATATTTAAAAGAAATTTTTTAAAAATATTAATTAGAACAAAAGTTAATTCATTTTTCAGATCTCAGTGGGACACCCTGTATGTAATACACGTTTAAAAATTGAAAATATTTAATCTACAAAAATAATTTATAATAAAGGATGTATATTATAAACATTTGTTTGTGTAGAATATAATATAGGGCACGTGGACAATTTTGAACTTAGAAAGTCTACCGACACAGAATCAAACCATAACCATATTGAAGTGATATGTACTGCCAATAATTGTGGTATGAATATTGGAAATGATAGGCTCGATTCGAGAGTACCGATGACCAGTTATACGAATGAAACGTTTTACAACAATTATGCGCGTGACCACAGTTTTGATGATGATACCGGTGAAAACTTGTACTTAGAAATCGACGAAAGTACTTTTAAACGTGCAGGTATATAAATTATTTATAATAAACGAATACATGCCGACAAATATTTACTTTGTAAAGTAGTTAATCATTGTGTTTAACAAGGATCTGTTAATTTATTTAAGAGTTAATATTTAATGTCAAGAACGGAACTTGAAAAGAAAATGCAATTCAAACAATACTTATACTTTTGATTACAAACATAAAAATGTTATGTTTATTTTAATGGTTTAAATTTAAAGAAAGCATATTGGGTAATAAGGGGAAGGCTAATAAATGATTTTCATAGTCATTCATTGCAATACATTTTTCATAGATTTTTGTTGTTTTTATAGTACCTATACGGGATTTATAAATATTTGGAAAGTAATTGATATCACACTGAAAATGTACTGGTGTAAAATAATTCTGTGTGAAAAAACCTCGAAGGTAAAAACATTATATTGCTGATTTTACCATGTTTTCTTACAGACGATTTGTACGATCATCTAGATTTCCTACGTCCAACGGTATCGTGGAAGCCGCATTATCAAAGTGCAATGGTGTTGCAAGATCAAGGCAGCAGTAGTTCGAAAAAAGAAGAGACAACTTAATATATTTTCTCATTTTATATAATAACGTTTGTTTTATTATTATATTTATATTTATATTATTATTAATATTCACAGCGATAAAGACGTAAGCATTATAAAAAATAATAAATTTTAATACGACAATTTTTATTAATACGATAAATGGTTATATATATATATATTGCCCGTGATATAATTCAAAACGATTGTATTTATTTTAAAAGAATTTTGAGCGTGAATATTGTGAAATGGTGGAAATTATTGAATATAACGACAGTAACATCAATTATTTCATAATTTCCCACGTGTCAGCGAAGGATTATATTTTTACATATTTTTACTATTTTATAGTATTTATAATTAAATTTGTATCATTTATTAACTGGTGAGTTGTATAATGTACTCGTGTTCACTAGTGTGCGGGAATTTTATTCTTTTTAGATTTACTTTTCATGGCCGGTTCAGGTTTTTTCTCCTCGGCCGTCTGCTGATCGGGGCTATTGGTTTCGTTTTCGAGTCCTCCGCCGACAAGTGACTCGTGTGCTTCAGTTAAATTCACGGGGAGTGCGAGTTTTTCGACTTCGGCCGTCGCGGGCGTACTATTAGTTTCGGCCGCTGTCACGGCTGCGGGCTTATTAGTTTCTTCGGCATTCGGTTTATTTTCTTCGGCGGCGGTGGGTTTGATTTGTTCGACAGCAGCCGGTGCACTTTCTTCGACCACTACAGTCACAGCAGGCGGTGCGCTTTCGTTGGTAGCGGGTTCAGGTTTTTCGCCCGAAAGATTTTTGCTCGTCTCCTCTAACACGGGTCGATCTGCTTCGGACGCGTCCGTTTTGGGAGGAGTGATACTCTCTTGTTTGATCTCTTCGGTTTTTTCAACATCTACGTCCGACAGTTTTTCTTCATCCGACTTTATATCGACGCTTTCGTGTTTGACATCTTCGATCTTGGATTTTAGTCCTCTGTCAATGTTGTAGACTCTAAGATCGCTCTTGGCTGACTTCGGTGTTATCCAGCTCGATATCACGTTTTCATATTTTTCCTTCCAAATGATCTTTTGTCTGAGTATCTCTTCTTCGAAATGCAAGACTTCCAATAATGTTGGGTTCCTGTTTTCGACGGTGTTCCCGAAATATTTTTCATTAAAGCTCTGTAATATTTCGAGATCCGCTAAGCTATTTAAAGCTCGGATTCCTGCATGTAACATCGTACTCAATAACCCAACATTAGTATCTGCATATCTAATTCATACATTACATAAATGATCACTTCTTTTTTAAATGCAACATTAAACTTACTCTTGATTTAACGTTTCCCAGTTGTTTCTCAAGTAATTGAATGGGTACTGACCCGCCGTTGGATTATCTAAAATCGATTGCCAAATGTCGGCCAAGTCGTCGAATTTCACTTCTTCCGCAGACAATATCCTGTAACGTTTCATAATAGAGAATTTATATAATAATATCTGTCTGTCGTTTAATTTTTATCCGAATGTACTTTTGTAAAAATTGCGAATTTCGTGAACACGAAAAGCTTTTGGCTATGGATTTTCTGTCTAACGTCCACTTAGAACTTGTGTATTTACTCAACATAAATCTATGGTCGTACTTGGTGGCATATTGCATGGCAGTACAGTAAACGGATTTACGATCGTTCGGTGCGATACTGTAAAGGAAATTAACAAGTTAGTACGGTACCTATACGGCTACACATGAATCATTTAGTAAATACAAAAGTTTCGTAAAGAAAATTAAGTTCATAGTTTAAATATAATGAATATATATGTATCATGTATGTAAACATGTATGAGTTTCCGCGCGCGCGTGCGTATGTGTGTGTGTTGTGTGTGTATGCTGTATACATATTATGCTGTAGACGTTATAAATTACAACACATCCGAATGAATTTATCATTAATAATTTACATTTAAAATGATTTTCACGCGTTTGTATAATTCATAATATTTATGGTAGTTAACACGAATTTTCTTGGTTATGATTTCATTATTAATATTACCTATTTAATAAAATCGATTTAAATTTATTGGGTGCCTATATCATATTTTTTTGTAATTTTAGATTATACAGCAAATAATTACAAAATGTCTCATATTTATTGAAAATGTATAACTATTTGACTGCGATAATAAAATACATGGGAAATATAATAAAATAGACTATACAATAGAATCATATTAATTATGCTACTGAGAAATTAAAAGTACAATATTAGTTTATGATAAACGTATAAATTATAAAATTGGAATTTTTATGTACTTCTTATTTGGTGTTAATATTATGAACTAAATTTGTTTTATTTATATTTTTTGTCTTAATTTTAGCTCGAACGTTTGAAATAAAAATAAATATATTTTTATTCTACCCTTAATTTTAGTTTATCTCTATAAGACTCTTTTTGTTTATACGCTTATGAAGTGTAGACTTTTCATTTAATTTATTTACTCATCTGTATTAGTGTGACATAATAGTTTATTTTGAAAAATGTAATTTATGATATCAATTTTTTGTATTTTAAGTCGTAATAATGTTCAACTCCCAAGGCACTTTTATAAATTTAAAAACGAGACTCCTTTCTCATTTAACATAATATATAGTAATACTGAACTCAAAAAATATTAATATAATGTTTGTCAAATATTTGTAGTTTCTTGCAACGTGTAATGTTGCTTGGATGAAAATTATAAAAATAAGGCACTAAGACTAGAATAGTAAATACTAAATATACCAACCGCATTATTTGAAATATTTTAATAAAAATAGATAATGGTTGATACCGCATTAGAATTATTTAAAAAAGTAAAATAAAAGCAATTATTTTATTCTCAGTTTTGTTATTAATCTTAAAATTATTCGTTTTATTCGTGTATCATCGTAAAAAAGGGATCGAAAAAATTATCATACTTTTACATTTAATCTTATTTATATTATATATGTAATTTATTGACGTATTATAGTTTAAAAATAATATAGAAATATGGTCTATTATTCACTTATTTTAGAGTGAATCACAAATAGGTATTATTTAGCTGGCCTATAAACAGTACAAAGCGTCGTGGACACACAAACTATTGAATGTCTATAGTGGTTAGATAAAACAATATAAAAAATACATCTGATACTCATAGACCAATGCCCATTTTTAGATTTAAAAAAGTTATACATTATTTAAATAAAAAATTTAAAAAAAAGTCGCATTCATATTCTTTTTAGATTACTACTAGACCTAGCCTAGTATACATAATTTTTTTTACTAAATATCGTTAATTATAATGGAAATGTAGTTACGGATTTATTTCAGTTGTAGTCTGTTTCCAATTATTAAACTGTTCTCTAGCCCACCAGACACATTTTTTCAATTCAACACGCCCAGCAAAATATGATGTATCCATTTTGCCTATTATTTTGTCAGGTGAATCAATTGTACTGGCTTGAAACATATCATATGCTTTCTCAACCACCATTTCCATATAAACCTGCAAGTATAATTATTGCATTTTAATTAATATGAAAATTAAAAAAAGTTTACAAAAACGTTCTATTTTTGATAAATAACAAAAAACTAAAATATAAATTTATTTTATTTTATTTTGCTGGTTAGCATGTGATAAAAAAAATGTTTGCTGTTTATACTTAAATCAGTTTTTTCTAGATACTTAAGTAACTATTGAATATTCGAAAATACATTTTAGTGCATTAATTTGATTAATTGATTAAAATAAAACTGAAGTATATTAGGTAATAAGAATAAATCATATAAAATCGACAAAGTAATTCAAATTTGCCAATAGTATGGGTACTGAATGATGATTGAATTTAGCTGAGATTCGAATGATAATTAATTGATTTTTAGGAATTTTACGTATTCAGTATAAAATTAAAATATTTAAAATATTTAATTACGTAACCGCTTACTGATAACTAATTAGTAAGACTAGTAAGTACCTACTTTTACTTTTCTAAAATGATTTAAACTGCGTGGTTTAACTGATTAAGATTCAATTTATTTTAATTTTTTCGTTAATTGATAATTGTGTGCAATATAAAAAAACATTTTAATATCAATGATTAATATATGATTAAAGAAACAAATGTCTTTAAAAAAAAAAAAATCAGCCATTCTGTTATTGGAAATTATATCTCCCACAATCTCTCTAACATTCTGGTTATATTTGGTTAGACTATTTACTGTATTAAGTGACACATTCTTTACTTTTCCAGGAATCAATAGTCTGGTTTGATATGTTTAAAACTGTTATATCTAGAGTAAGGATATTTACGCGTTAAAAATTATAAAATAAGCATTTAAAGATATGCATTACATTTTGTCTTTAAATATAGTATACAGTAAAGCTAATTAGACAAATATAAAAATGTATAAAGTGCAACAGTTTTAGACTGTTCTTGCTCTATTTATAACTAATTAAGTTCTAAAGCTAGAATAACATATTCATTTATAAGAAGAACAGTCTTTTATACAATACTTGAAGGTTCAAATATTTGTTTTTTTAATTTTCATAAAATGTCATGAGCGTTTACTGCCTTTCTTTTAAATCACCAGTATGATTGGCGTTTACACTGTTGTAAACAAAAGATTCTAAGTGCATCTAAAATATGTATAAACTGACATATTATTATATAGGTATGTACTGAAACAAACTACATCGTTTACTGCACGCATAATTTTATTGAATGATGCGGTCACAGCTTAAAATGACCAGTATTATCAAATTCAATTGTTGATCTACTAATAATTGATGGCATTTACGCAAAATATTTAGATATAAATAACTCGTTATAAAATAATTATATTTAACATTTTAAATCCAAATCGGTGCATTAGAATGTCGTCTATATTCTATAATAACTCTAGTATGGCTTGTTTTGCATACTGCAAAATTGTCGTTCACAGCAAGTAGCCTATTAATTAACAACCGAATAATTATGACGTGTAGAAATATTTTCATCGTTACGTGAATATAATATTATTAAATACGTACCGAAAGAGCATCGTAATGTTTAGTGTTGTGCAACACAATTTCTATTTTATTAAATGCATTAAATATTGCATCCCAGTACCCGGCATTAGGACCGGCTTTTTGAATAACCCTTTCTAGGAATCCTAAAGCGTCGCTAAATCCGATAACACCGGCAAAAGCTCCTTCAAAAATGTCATCGATTAACTGTGCCACGATGTACTCATCAAACGATTTACCATTACTGATCTCGTAAGATATTCTATCTAAGAGAGCATCCTCGTATGCCACCCTGTAATAACCTGAAATACGAACGATTGAATTAAAATATAAAATTGTTGAAGATAGAAAAAATGTGTTAATTATTGCGGTTAATGTGACGGAGGTTCCTTTACGTATATCGGCGTTATTGTATACCCCCCAGTCGCTTTTTATTGATTTTAAACCATCTTAATTGTATAAAATTATGTATTTTAATTATAGTTCAGTGGCTGTAGTTGTCTCCAATTATTAATTAATCGCTGTTAGTTTTTCTTTTTTTTTAACAAACAAATCAAATTGAATATTATATAACCGAGTTTTTACAACGAAATGTCGAAATATACCCATCTACAATTTTTTTATTTTAGGCATGTATACCTACTGTAGAAACATAAGGGTTTTGAGATGCATATTTTATTAAATTACACATGTTGATATTTACCCTACCCTAAACGTCCAACTTAATTAGTTAATTATACAAATCATCACCGTTATTAACATAATATGAGTGTTTTTTTTTGTTGGAGACAACATTTTTTTAGAATCTGAACGGAGTGATGAATGTATTGATTTTACAATGACGTGTTTTTTTTTTTGATTCTGAACGGAGTGATGAATGTATTGATTTTACAATGATGTGTGTTTTTTTTTTATTTTTTATTTTTTTTTTTGTGTCTGACGAAAACATTTGGAGCAGTAAAAATGCTTCGATTTTTGAAAAGGAAATTGAATCTAGTTAGTACTTTGGGGGGTCAAAAGTTAAAAATTTTGAATATTTTTTAAATGAGTCGGGAAAAAACCCTAAAAAAATGAGGGAAAACGAGATTTTTTACGCAAAACCAGTTTTCGACAAAATCGAATTTTTTATTTTGCTAAAACTCAAAAACTAATCGATGTAAATACTTGAAATTTTTACCAAATGTTTATATTAGCGTTCTCCATACACAGTTAAATTTTCAAAGAATTTAGACTTTTTTTGAGCTATTTATAGACAATTTAAATTCTAAATTTTTTTTTTAAAATAACGATAAAAATTTATTGGCCGGCCAGAAAATCTTGAAAATTTAATGCAAGGTTTCTTATAAGTTGTTTTTAAAGTGATAAAAAAAAAATCCGAAATCGTTAGTCACAATTTTTTTTTATAAGTGCTTAAAGTTCGAATTTATACGAAATATGTCAAAATTGCGAAAATTTGCAAGTCATTTTATGGTTGAAAAATCGTAACATTTTTTTCTTTTATAACTAAGTCTTGAAAATTGGGTAAAAGGTTTTCCATACATTTTTCTTCAATTATCTGTAAAAAAAACTCTACCGGATTCAGACAAACATTTTTTATGAAGGTTTGAAATTTAAATTTTTACAAAACTGTGTCAAATAACGGTTTAGCCTCAAACGATTTTTGATATTTGCTGTTATTCAAATAGTATAAGTCGTAAATACTTGAAAATTTTACCAGTTATTTAGATTGCCATTTTTTTTACGTGATTTGGTTTTCAAAACATTTTGACTTTTTTTGAGCTATTTATAGACAATTAAAATTTTCAATTTTTTAAATTTTTTTTTATAAATGTTGATAAAAAAAATTTAGCTGGGACAAATTACTTGAAAATTTAATTTAAGGGTCCTCATAACTTGTTCTAACTCTCATTCAAAAATTATAAAAATACATAGGCACAATTTTTTTTTATTAGCATTTGAAGTTCAAATATTGACAAAAATTCGTCAAAATCATAAATATTTTTCACTATTTGGTAGTTAAAAATGTATAAATATTTTACTATCAAAAGCTAAGAATTGAAAATTTAATCCTATGCTGTCCATAAGTTAAGCTTAGAATAATTATAAAAAAGTTTGAGGATTATTCAATTTAAAAAATGTTACGAGTGTTTAAAATTTTAATTTTAATTTGAAATCAAAAATATAGGTGTAAAAATATAACGTTTTACTAATAAATAATTTTCGATTTTTGTAATTTTAAAAAAATTATTTGACGTAAGATCTTGAAACTTTTACTTAAATGTTTGAATTTGTTTCAAAATAGAATATATGACAATATTTAAATATAATATATTGACATATCCTAGACTGACAAATCATTTCCGTTCAGAATCGTTTTTCGTATACAATGATACCTATCATTGCATTCAAATTTAACCTACCCTAGTCCGAGGTCTATCCCACCCCCTAATATACAGCAGAGTGATACTCACTTACCCGCTTTTTTTATTTTTTTTTAACTGAATTTTTTCTGATTGCTACAGTTGCCATGACAGTCAAACAAAAATAATACTATAACGTTTTATATTTTTAGAATTATAGTACCTAGGTTACTCCTAGAATCCGATGATTATTACATCTAATTTACCATAACAACCTTGTTTTGTTTTTTAATCATGATTTTAAAAACGTAAATAAATATTATATGATTCAATATTTTTTAGTGTAGCAGAGAAAACAGAGAAAATATAAGGTAACACGATTCATTTTTTTTTTTAAACTATCACTGACCTAACCTGTTTGGTATTGGTTGACCAATATCCATGTGCCATTCGATGCCGAAATATATCCTGGGACTCTGGTTTCTGGATTGTTTTCTAGCCATACTGTTGTGCTGTACGCAGCACCAGAAGTCAAAGTAATTGGTATTACCCAATCGTTAGTGGGTTTAGGTTCGTCATAATCGAATCGAAACTAGATAAATAAAAATAAAATAATAATAATATAATAGTTTAATATAAATTAATATGATGATATATTATAGATGTGCTATAGAAAACAAAAATCGAACTCAATTTATTACTTGTTTTACAACTAAATCGTCACCGTCGATTTGTAATTTTATCAATGGATAGTTTTTATTTTTCATCCATGTATTCACAATTTGCAAGACAGCAGAACTTTCTGGCAATTTGATGGATTTATTTCTGGCATTATCATCCAACAACGTCCAAAAACTTATCGTATCTTTATATTTGTAAATTCTAAAAAAATATATACATAGCCTATTATATTATAATATTATATTTACTATAACGAGTTACCAACTAAATGTACTTTAATATTATATTTCAATGCATATATAAACTATAAAGATTGACTACCATACAAATATTTTGAAGAAGCTATTAAGTTGATTCAAAAATAAAATACAGAAATACAAAAAATACTATAGATAGGTAATACGCTTACAATAAAGATTTAGTCGCTCATATACTGTTCATATTCCAAAAATCAATTATTCTGCTTATGATTTAAAATTAATAATGTAATATTTACAAAGTTAAAACTTAATGCGGAATTAAAAATATTATAGGTAGGTATTTCAAAATACGAAAATATTATACTTTTTACAAAAAACAGTGAAAAAACCTACCATTTATAATTGGAAATATATTTATTTTTTTTATTAATATTTCAATTTTACAATTTTATTAATAATTAAATAATTATTTATTATTTAATATTATATTAACTAAACTTACTCTGTGTGTACAAATTCTCTTAAGGTCTGTTTGAAAATGCCTTCGGTAAAAGTATTGTTTAACATTCTCAATATTGACGTACCTAAAAATACATTTATTTTTAGATATGGTATTTTTAAATTATTTAACTATAGCCACATAATACTTTTATACCTTTCACAGAACTTATGTGTTTATATATTTCTGTATGGTGTTCATAGTTAGCTAGTGGCTCTGAATTTGTCCAACTATCGTAAAACATGACTGGTTGAATCGTATCAAGTGGAAATCTTGTTCCAAAATTCCAGGCAGGTTTGATCTTAACACGATTACAATATATTAAACACAATAAATTATGTTAGTTGTATTTGTAATTGTTTTATTTATAATTGTTTGAGCTTTACGTGATCGATGTTCACTATTTTGAGAAAATTAACGATAGCTTCGTTCAGCCATTTATCCTCATTACTTCCTCGATCGAGCCCTTGCAATGGCATAAGCCATTGTCGAACGACGTGCACAACCATCGACTCTACGGATTTCTGGTATTCGATGATTGACGATTTATCTATGGTACCTAAAATTGAATCTCTAAAAATATATAACAAAAGATATTTATTTTAGACATTTAATATGACCATATAGTATGATTGATTTTAATTAAACAAACTTAATCATGATTAAGCCTGGACTTTCGGTTGTAGTCATGACTTCACTGGGGACAACGACTATATCAAGTTTGTTCGTCGGAAAATTGGTTGCCAAATATGACGTCATGAAATCCAACGTTTTTGGCACTACGTCTGTGATCATTTCAATTGAATCAGTTGAATCTGGGCTCCATACTGTCAGTTCTAATGAACTGTCTGTTGGTATAGGATTAGACTTAAAGTTTGACATAAACAATCCTAAAGAGTCTGGTCTGATAAGTCCGGTTTTCTCAAAATGATCTACGAATAGATTGTCATTGCTGTAACACAATTTACCAAATTTTTTTTATCTTTTAATCTTTTAATAACGCGTCGTTATTTTTGACAGTTTTTATTGAATATTTTTCTACCCTTTTTATTTGAATAAAGTATTAAAAATATATTTTAGTCTATTAATTATTATGAACATTTAGTATTGATTAACTTTTATTTACATTTTTACCTAGATATATAGGTATTATGATGTAATATTTATATCAATTATATCAAACCTATTTAATTTAATAATTGATACATATTTAATATGATATTATTTAGAACAATTGAAAAATATCAATTTCGAGTTAAAATTTACATTTGTTTTTTATTTCTTATATTAGATTGAATTGAATTATTATTACTATTCAATAATGTATTTCCAACATAAAATAATTAAAATACATACACTGCAATGGCGTAAAAACTATTGCTTACACGCTTCGTTTAGGATCTATAATAAATTGATAGTTAAAATTATTTTATTACAACTTACAGTCTACGTTAACAAATAACAAACGTTGTAGGAATTAAATTATAGTATAAATCAGTGTTTCTCAACCTAAGGGTAGCGACCTCCTTAGAGATCGTCAACTAAATTGTTTGCGTCACCTACACGTATAAAATATGTATGTACATTTATATAAAATATATATTTAGGGGCTGCTAAAAAATGAACTTTCGTTTGAGATATTTTCGTTGGGTTACCGCGGTAAAAACGTTGAGAAACACTTGTATACATTTATTAAACAACATTTTTCGATTTTCGTATTCAATGAAAATTCACTGTTTATAATATTTGATTACACTTACTATAGTTCCGTTGCTCTAACTGGGGTGTTGAAAATAATCTTGGTGTCCTTGCTTCTGACCACACTCATTTCGAAAATGGCTTTGTGCTTTGGATTATCCACACAGGGCATCAAATGTCTTGCCTTGCGAGGAGCTAACTTTGTTGCCACATACCATTGGTTCTTAACGGCTTCCTTTTTATCGAATACGACCTTGAAAAATCCCCCGTCGGGATTCTGACCGATGGTGCCCGTGAAGTTCACGAACAAACTGTAGTAATGTCCAGATTTCAGAGTTTCACCAACGGTCACTGTCAGTGTCTCCAGTTTTTCGTCTATTTCAGTGTTGAGCTCGTACTTAGAATCATCCTGAAATGTTGTCGCAGTCATCCATAAAATAACTATTATAAGACTCAACATATTATCTATTCGTAAATCATAATGCATTTACTTTTAGGACTTGCTCGGTCGGCGTGTCCATACTTAGTCTACGCTTTAGCATCGTGTCGTCGTTGATCTTTAAATTTCCTACGTGCAAACTAATAACGGACGTATCGGTTTTGGGTCGGAAAATCACTTCCACTCTGCCATTATAGTTGACGTCATGTTTGGAAACCGTTCCATCGGCGTCATACAATTTTGGGTCCAAAAAAACTTTGTAACTCTCCGGCTCGACGGCCAAAAATGGTATTTGGTTGTCCGCAACGCCCGATTCAGCCTTCTTTACGAACGAATCACGATATATGTACTAAATAATGACAATATTAACCCTATCAATGTACGTGTTTTGTTTTATGTACGCCACATGGGACTTAACAACTTATCAACAATATTCTTACGTGTCTTGTTTTAAAATCAAGAACTGTTTTTATTTATTTATTTTTTTTGTCAAATTATAATCTTCCAAAAGTTTCTGAACGTAAATAAAAAATACATTATTCAACAAAACGTACAAATTAATAGATCTCTCAAATTCGTTATTATAAATAGTTTTTTTTTTATATAAAAATTAATTCCGAGGTAGGTATTAAATTATTTAATATACGAAATAAATAAAATAATTTAATACAGTGTTTCCCAACTTCTTTTACTCACGGAACCTTTGCAGAAACTTGAGCTATTTGTGGAACCCCTCCATACATTTTTTGGAGCTTTTCTATGTTCAAATAATAATTTAAATAAAAAATGTTATTAATTAGGTAATTTATAATTGCCCAAATTTCTCACGGAACACTTGGCACCGGCTGACGGAACCCTTAGGTTCCGCGGAACATCAGTTGGGAAACACTGATTTAATGTTTAATATTTTGTGTATTGTTATTATTGTTATACTGATATTACCAATACATAAATTTTTAAAACTATTTATAATAATTGTAACTCATTATATAAAATATAATAGTTTTAATTATTTATAGTATAAAACAATAAATTAAAAATAATAAAATGTTCAATCTATCTGACCATGTATACTTAGTCTGTATTATCTAAGATCATACATTATATATTATATAGGTACTAGGCACAAATAGGTTTTAAGTTAAAACAAAATCTTATACACGCAGAACGATTTTTACTTGTATAATTTTGTAATCCATTAAGTTTTTTTCTTTACCGTTGTATAGTTTTATTGTGATGGTTGTAAATTATAATACAAGATTTAAATAATTAATTAAGTACCCAATTAAGTGTGAACTTAACCGGTTAAAAAAAAAAATTGATGATTAAGACATCTTTACAGAGGTGTATTAAAAAGAAAAAACCAATTAGTAAGTATATTTTATAATTATTTAAATCAGATGATCGAATTATGCCTTAATTCATTAATACAAAATACTAAACCGGAACAATTAAAATCCCCAGTTAATTGTTAAGTTTTGCGTAGCATCGCTTATAGCGTTTAAATATAAGATTTGATTTAATTTTAATACTATTTTAATGTTATTATGAATTATATTTTTTATTTATTTAGTAAAAAAGAAATAATATTGGTGGCTTAACTAAGTTTTATAATATTTTTGTTTGTATTATGTGTTTTTTTTTCATATTTCATTTAACTTATTTTCAATTGAAATTTTTTTAAATTATCAGATATATTAAGTAGGTCATAGATGTATGTGTTACAAAAATTATTAGTAAAAGGTATTATAGTGAGGTAGTGAAAAAAAAATTATTCAATTTAATACCACAACAAATAGGTTTGCATACAAAGTGTAAAATATGTAGGTACTGCATTTCAGTGTATGTGTTTATTGACAATGTATCAATAATTGATTAATACGGTTATTTAAATCAATTAATTTAATAAGTAATTGAAATTTTCACTAAAGAATAATAATTAACTATAATCTATAACAATTTTTTTTTATTGTGATATTAATTTAAGAGTTATAAAGGCTTAGTTTAGCTAAGCTTTTATAGTGAGTAAATATAATTCATCATAATTGTGATTTTAAGACTTTTGTATATTCGTGTCCTAACTCTTGATTAAAAGTACACATAATATGATTCATGACTATAAAGATAATGACATGATTATAATTTTAAAACATTCGTAAAAGTATAATATTATAGACTGGTGTACGTATCACCATAAAACCTGTACCTACTATTTATCTTCAAAATAATCTTTAAATTGTTATCGAAATATTCAAACTTGACTGGTTGATGGGTTTGGGAAATGGCAGAACCTATTTTCTATAGAGGCACGCAACAGTATAATTATTTTTTTTTGTCACACAAATGTTTAATAATATAGTTAAAACGTTTATAAATTATAATTTACTCATTGTGATTACATCATAAAAATAATATTATCTATTATTCATTATCAGGAAATTTTTAATATCTTTATCTGTAATAAAGACAATAATAGTTCGGTAATATTTTTTTTAAAAACCATAATAAAAAAAAGCTCCTGGCCAAACACAGATAATAATTTTCATTATAATAGTATGGCAAGTAATAATAATTTAATTTTGATAATATTATTTCCTGAGCGAAATACAGAGAGAAGATTTTGTTATGTTTTACCGTATATAACTGATGCGTCCTCTTCATCATAATATAATATAATAAATTGTTTCCTAATTAAAGCCTACCAAGCACAACTTTTAAATAATAATAATGAAAATATGATGTAATATTTACGAGTATAACTAGCACGGCAGAGCCCGTATCTATCCATTAAATAAGTACCTACATGCGGGAGCGGGACCCCCAAGAGATGTGAATAATAATAATAATAATAATAATAATAATAATAATAATAATAATAATAATAATAATAATACAAGTCTCGTACAGTCGTACGATGATTTTTTTGTTTGTTTCTAATACATCAAGTGATTAATTATTTCCGAGGTTCAACGTATGTCACGTCAACCTGCAGCAGAAATCGGTATCGTCTAGCTTGACTACACTGGTAAAAATGATAATATAAATATTATACAGACGGGTACACGACGGTAAAAAGACGTGGAAAAAATCAAAATATTTACTATATTTACCTACTACTTATGTATAGATAAGTGGAGGTCAATTTGAACTATTTACTCCATATAATTCACCAGTCTCCTTGAAAACATTTCATGCAGAATAATTATTTTATACTGTCGAAACAGTTTGTTAATATTTTTAAATGAATTACGTTTTGGTGTATTTTTGAGACCAAAAGTTAAATAATTTGGTCCAACCAGTCTTATTCGGGTTAATACACAATTGTTTTTTTTTTTTGTCACCGACAGATAGATGGACATTTTTCAAGATAGAGTGAAACTTATTTTGAAATATTTATAGGAGTATTGGGGCTCTATGTCTGTGAATTGATTTGGTTACCTATTTAAATGTAGGCCGACTCTAAAATCCAACGAAATCTCCATCTATGGTCATATAATATTATCAGATTCGGTTATTATAAGCAATACATATAGTGGTCCAGTGGTGTAGCCAGGATTTTTTTTAGGAGGGGTTTTTTTTAGTAATAAAATAAAATAAATCTACAACCGTTTGAAATAATAAAATAATTAAATGATAATGATTATCACCAGTGCAGTCGATAACGTGAATACGGTATAACAGAATACATTTAACCACGAATAAATGATTGTATTTCTGTATTATAAACATTATATTTTTGATAAAAATACGGCCGAAGGGGGGGGGTCAACACCCAAAACCCCCCCCCCCTGGCTACGCCACTGTAGTGGTCACCAAATGACCATATTATCGTATATTAAATTTATATGATAATGTCATAATGTCATAATAATTTTAACGAGTAAAACCGTCGAAGTCGTATCTTTCGATTCGTGTTTTCGTTTTACCTGTCTCAGTTGCCGTTCGGCCGTGTATCGTCCGAGAAAAGCTGAAAACGCGGTCAACAGGAATACGATGATGACCAGCAACACGATCTTGGTCCGGTTGAGAAACACGCCGCCCTCGCGGTCGTACTCGATCTCGTTGAACGTGGTAACGCCGTCCGGTATGTTGTGGCCCCGGTGCCGGGCCTGTAGCGTGGACATCCTGAGCGTTTCGCTATTTAACCGTCGGAAAAAACAATATATTTTAACGCTATACTAATTTACGATGATTATTTTTGATTTCATCAAACATATACAAATCTCATCGTCATCGCTGTTGTGGTTTTGCTCACTAGCACGTTATACCTACACGCGTTGTCTGGGTCTTACAATCATACAATTTGCATTTAGCAGAACCCATTTTGTGCTGTTAGCTTTGATATTTGAGTGAATTGACCTACAATAAATGTTAAAAAGTAAGGGCATAATCAGTGCCTAAGCGTTGAATTGTTTAAGTTAAACATGAGTTATGTAAAGTATTACAAACTGAAAATGCTCAAATTCAATTTAAAATTGAAATATCGAACACAATTTAACCTTTTAGAACAACTGCTATTTTTCTTACTTCAGGCTTCGATAACAGGTCAATTCTTTCTCATATTAGTAAACAACACGAAATAAGTTCTACTCGACGCAAATTTGCTATGTCGTATGTTTGTAAGGCTACAGAGACGACACGTACGGGTATAGCGTTCTCTTAAAGATATATCCGCGATCGAAAAAATAATTTATTCATAAATTTTGATAAAAACAACAACAACAAAAAAAGAAGATTTCTAAAACACGATATTATTATATATGCACGGGGGTCGTACTTACGCGTTGCTGGGATCGTGTCTGCTAGTCGCCATGTACGGTACGTATTGTTGTTGACGTTGCCTATTATTATTATTTTTTTCCTTTTTTTTTTTTTTGTATAGGTATTATTGTTATTATTATTTTTTACAAGTCTGATGACTAAACACCGGTGTGTGCTTTCGTGCGTGTGCGCGAAGAGGGGGGGGCAGCTTTTTGGGTTATCTGCACACACGACCGCCGCCGACCCTATATTGTGCGAAACACATTTGTTAAACACCGGCTGTATTTAAACAGTGCAATACCTATATAACTATATAATATTTTACGGAAAATATTATTTTAATAGTAATACATTATATATATTGTAGTTGTATACGCATTTCTACATTTTTTGCTTATACCTTTTAACAGTTGGATTCATAATTATTATTATTATCACTCGCTGACTATACTGACTCGTGGCCGACGTTTTTCGTATTACCGGCTGAATCATTTAATATCATAATGCACATTATATTGAATTATCCACCAACTATGCTCTCAACCCCAATTTTTTTTTCAGCACAATAATATGCATTTATATAATATAAATTCGGAAAATCGGAATTTGTAAGTATACTTAAAATTCTCAAAATACTTGGATTTCATACCATTCAATGAGTGTTTTTTTTTTATAAAATTGTGTATAAAATTCTGTTTTAAACGAGATTTCGAGAATCACCATTTTTACTATTTAATATCTAAATGCGTAAAGCAGATAATTTTTATGAAAATGTCGATGTATTGAAATCAACATCTCAACAATTTAGTACTTTCTAAGTTCTTATTCTTTATGTATAAAGGATAATATATTTAAGTCCACGATAATATGTTGAAAATATCACATATGTCTATGATGGTTTGAAAATTATAGTAGGTAACTAATATTATTAATTATTATACCTATTAACATTTCATGATTTTCAAAATTGCTCAAGTATGATAAATACTATATTTATTTAGATAGTAGGTATTTATAGTTTATACTGTATACTTATGCAGTATAAATTATGTTCTATTAAATTATATTACATACATTTTATAATTTATATACGACTGTTATTCAGCGATACTATTATTTTTAGCATATAAAACTCGATAACTCAAAACTGCTTGTTCAAATTTTAATTTAAACGCATCGACATTTTGTAATATCACTGTATCTACTAAAATTATATTTAAAATAAAATCGTAGTTTTATTAAACGAAAAATTGTGGTTGAGCACTGTTGATAAAACAATCTGTGGTTATTAATAGTCTACTGCGTTAATATATAGTATTATTATTATAATATAATGAAATATCAGTCGTGATTGCGCGTATTATGCAATGCATGCGTATTGTAAATATACACACACTGCCTACTGAAAGAAACACAATTTGATTATACACACGAATTTAACAAGTGACGTGTTTCCTTTGTAATCGCATATAAATACAGGTACTCGTAAATGGTAATTTATAACTATGGAAATATTACTATTTTTGCCTAATATACGACTGCAATAATTGTTTTGTAGACTTGCGTTCGTTTGGTAGTCGATTTGGCTGATCATATGAGACGTTTCCTCATTTTTTCGTCCAGATGAGGTCTCGTCAAACTGTCTCTACGCGATATTCATCTAAATTTTATCAGCACGCATTCACGCACGTCACGCTTACCATAATATACGGTTTTGAGAACTTTTTTCACTTGCCATATATAATATTATTATCCACATTTTTTGTATAACGTCGTACTGCAAATTTTTTTGTTCACAATATATTGTCATATAATATTTTAGTTTTTTGATAAACAACCCGCGTCATTGTTGACGTTTTTAATTTAATATTATAAAATACTGTAATTAATAATTATAATTATATGATTATCATATTATACAAATATAAGATGCATAGTGTATCCGATCCAATAATAATAATTAATATAATTAAATAAAAATAACCAGCAACATATTCACCGTATGGTAATACATCACGGTGTATCGTGCTTACCGCGTATTTATTTAACTGTATACATAGAGATATACAAGTTACAAGTAGTTTTATCATGTTAAAAACATTTAAAACAAAGTAGAAAATGAATATTATATTTTATTTATTTATTTTGGTCATAAATTATACATAGGTACAGTGGCGGCTATCAAACAAAATAAAGGTGTATCAAATTTTGAATTTAGTTACCCACCCACCAACTCTGGTATATAATTGGTATATAAATTACCATGGCCTATGACCACCCACCCAATTATAAGGTGTATCGACGGATACACCTTGAGTATAGGATAGCCGCCACTGCTTATGTATAACAAGCTATATTGGATGATTCTTTTATCAAACAACGTTATTTTAAAATGTATTAATGTTTAAAAAATAATTGTTTTATACAATTTCCAATTGTAAATAAAACTTAATTTTTTTGAATTATTATCGTATATAATTATTTAATTTATTTGAATGACAACATACATAAACATTTATAATAGTTTATTCCTAAGCAGAATATTTTTCGGGGTTATTCGATTCATACAAATCAAAATTTGGACGAATAGTTTATTTAATGTTTAGCGGAGTGGAGTAGAGTGGTACGGAGAAACCTCAAAAATATTGGTTTATTACTTCGCTCACCTAACCGTTTTGCTTTAGAATATGAAATTAAAAATATATGGTGTCATTCAAAAAAGTAAAAAATTAAAAAATTATAACTAGAAATTATGTAATATTTTTAAAAATATTAATACATTTTGAAATAAAGAGTGGTGCTCAATAAAGCAATAACGCTGTATATAATATAATTTCCGAGTCGCATGAAACAAACAAAAAATGATCTTAGTAAAATGAATAAATATGATCTTATATGATCAGTATCATAAAGAATACATTTTTTTTATGTTCAGAATACGTATGTTAATACTTTGAAAATATTACTTTTTTTTTTATCTAACATATAATAATTTTTGTAGATTAAATAAAATAATTATTATTAATTACTCTTTATAATATTATACACGGTTATACATGTACTTAGTATAGTTATAATATTATAATAATACTTTTATACTTTTATAAATAATAAAAAAAAACTATAATCGGGTTTTCTGTGTTTATACCAAATTGTATGATTTTAATAACCACTAGCCAGGTTTATAATTTATAAACATAAATATATATACATATATATTTAAGTATTAAAATATAAAATTAAAGTATTAAAAATACAGTACACAAATACAAATGACAAAAAAATATTTGAATACTTCAAAAAATTGAATTGAACTAATAATAATTTTTATAATATGAATAATATGTAGTTCTTAAAATGTAGTGATTTTTTTATTAATTTACTATATTATATAACTATATAGATACCTGACTATAAATTAAATTTAGTTAAAAAAATATATTTTAAATGAGTTAAATATTAAAAACTAAATGTCACTTGAATTCATTTTTAATTATTTTAAGTGGTTCTTATATTTTGTTTAAAAAATAATAGGTTATGGTAGGAAACCATCATGAAACATGATCTGTAATTTTACTTTTGGTTGCCTTTACATGAGATAATGGATTATAAAGCAGTATGGAAAAGAGAAGGCCTTTTAAATGATTAAAACAAAGGTGTACGCGTATATTGTATAATCGTTGTACAGAAAAGTTTGGGTGCACAGTAAACTGCTGTATTCATATATTAAATAAAAAAAAAAGTCTCATTGTGTAATCCAGTGATATTGATATGCTTAATAATTAATATTAAATTCCTTATAAAAAAAATTACTCAAAGGATAAAATTAAATTACTCGTAAGTAATACATCTTGTCTTGTTTGAAAATAATATACACATTATATCAAATTAAGAGTTATTGAAAACGTAAAAAAACAATTTATTGATCCATCAGTGAGAATGTTTTAAATATTTTATACGTATAGTCAATAATTAAATTGTATTATTATCCTCAATAATAGTGAATTTAAACATTTTTTTAGATATCTCAAAAATAATCAGGTTTTCTCGATTATTGTTATGGTTTATTTTAAAAATTTAAAATATCGTTTGTGAACTATCCATTCATAAAATTAAAATAGTTAAAATAAAATATTAAATAATAAAAATTAATCTTCAAGCATTAAGCAAGAAGCTAAAAGTCTTTGATATAATTTTTTGTAATTAGATTTATACATTACAGGACTATTTTTAAAATCAACGTGCTATGTAAAAGTAGAAAAATTAAGGAAAAAATTAATTTGAGTAAAGAATGTTAAGCTATACGTTAGAATAGTTAACAAGCTTTAACTCTTAAAGTTTGATTAAAATATGGATAGAAACATCAATTTAACTTAGTAAGTTAGGAGTGAATTTGAAGTTTAATCATTTTTAGTATATATTAAATTTTTTTTAAAAAAGCATCATAGTATTTCTACTAATTGCACAACAGTAGACAACTGTAAGTATTTGTTATGTCAATAGCACATTTATTCTAACTTATTTATTAAATTAAGAAATATTTATTTGACCATTGTATACAAAATATATTTAATTATTTAGTTTTAATTATTAGATATAGTCTATAATAGTATCTATTTTATGACATTATACGTGGTTTTAACATGACGTATTATTTTAAAACGAACTAGAAAAAGCTAAACTATTGAAATGAATGCTTTACCTAACTAGTTCAGTTATTAAGTTAACTAGAAAATTCACTTAAAGTTAAAATAAAAAATTTAAAAACATTAATCTACCTTTTTTTAACGGAATAACTTAATCGCACGTTCCACTTTTGTCACATATTACAATATTTTTATGTACACGTATTTATATTCAACCAATATATTATTTTACTTGTGGGAAATTTTAAAACGCAGTAAGTACTTATTATGTAGATTTTATATTTTTTAGATGGTCGTTTATGGTAGTTTTGAAAAAAATTTACCTGAATCACTTAGATGTTGCGAATGAAATTCTGTGTGTAAACGCGACTCTACAATATTATAACTTTTAAGTTTTCTTTAATTAATAAATATGGTAATTTTAAATGTCGACCTATTATCTGACTGTATGTATGTTATGTTTGGTTTTCGAACACAAATAAGTGTTTTCGAAGAGAAAAATTGTAAATTTTCGTTTATATAATGTATGGTTTTATTTTATTTTGTCTAATTTTCCGTCGCTTTTTAATTCGTGTGTGCTAATAATAATTGTGTCACGGTTATAAATAATAATAGGCGTCGAACAAGACATCGGTGAAAATGTGTTTTTGGCGTTTTTTATCGGGCCTAGTGACACTCACGTTATAACAATATATTATTATTATTATTATTATTAGCCGGTGATCGGTTTACTTCGAACTGCCTGCCGTTTTCGCCACAATCATCGGGACGCGTGTAGGCAATACAACCGACACACAAACACACACACACACACACACACACACACACACACACACACACACACACACACACACGATTACGTGTCGCACGTTAAACGCCAGTGTGGGCGGCGGCGAACAATAACGATCAGTCACGCGACAATATACCATTATAATGATATTGTTATTATCGTCATAATAATACGTCTTTATCGACAAAAGCCAACGTAAATTTACTCATAAAATCGAGAAAGCCCACTCACTGCAGCAGTAGGACGACGCAATGATCTCATGACGTTTTACAATATTATTATCATCTAGTTACGACGTTATAACATAGCATTAGCTGGCATAGGTACTCTATATATTATATATTATAATGTATTACGAAGAGCTCAAACGGCACGAATGTTATGCGCGCGGAACAGCTTTAAAGCGCATTGTTCGCGAGATCGACAGTAATACGATTATGCCGTTATACTTGCCGCCCGCACTGTAATATTCAAAAGTTACGACGTTTCGAAGAATAAGAATATTCTTCGTACATGACCCGTTGGCGGGTGGGTGTTGGGGTTTGAAATACAATAATAACAATAATAATAATAATAATACGAGATTTGCGAGCACGTGCCGTGACGCGATGTGTGTCTGACGTGAACGTTTTTGGAAATCTCTATTCTCGGCGGCATGGCCGTTATGCAAACTCCGTGATCGATTGTACGGGTTGATTCGTTGCATAGCAGTAGACACATCCGTTCGGTATATCGGAAAATGTCGCGACGTTTTTGAAAATATTAAGCCCTGAGCCGAGTGATGAATGTGTTGATTATACAATGATGTGTGTTAAATTTAGAAATATTCTCCGTAAATAGTTCCATACCGTAACCATATAAATCGGGGGTGGCCAGCGAGAAGAGACTCGCGAACCACCAATTAATATATTAATAAATATGGAAGAGCCAAAATGTAAAAAAAAAAAAAAGGTCATACATAAATATAAATATAGTATATAAATTCATATTAAAAATTTTTTTTTGTAAAAATGTTACTATAAGATGCGAGCCGCATGCGGTTTGGCCACCCCTGATATAAATCTAAAAAACATATAAGCACAATATTGTTAACACATTTTAAGTTCAAATTTGTTCGAAATTATATATTATTTATAACGGTTTTTTAAAAAAATAATTCATCATTCAAAATCACTGTTTTCCTAATTTCCATGTAAAAAAATCGAATTTTGGGATAATTATAGTTATGATAGTTTTTTAAGCTTTTATGAGTGAGAAAAATTGACCAATATATTACAGACTATTAAAACTATGAAAAAGTATAGTAGTGATGTGAGAAAAAATGATTTTTTCGTATTTTCTTCTGTTTCAATAAACAAGCATAACGTATAACATTTATATGCCATGCATTATATTTTACTGAAAACAATAAACTTTCTACGATTTATATATATACTTTTTTAATAGACAATTCTTAAAATAGGCCTCGTTATGATATATTATGTTAAAATTGTATAAGTATTTTATTTGTTAATAAGCCATTCATTTACAGTTGTAAATTAACTTTATAAAAATACTTCGTTTTTATGAAAAAATTACTTTTTGAATGCAGATTCTCCATTGTTTTGAATTATTAATAATGACAATAATATTACTGAGTTACTAACACTAATATAAATCATATCATAACACTGATCATAGTTTTATTTGTAAGCATATTTTTATAGTTATAAAATCATATATTGTATTCGTTTACTAAGAAATAATATCGAATGATTTGATACTGGCTATTATACAGTTTACTGTAAACTAAAGTTTTTATCAACACTACTAAGTAAAATATATGTATCAAATTACTATGAAATCGAATTAAAGATAATTCAGTATCTTTAAGGTTTACATAATATTGCATTTTCTCATAGTATACAGTATAGTAATATACCGATTGATTTTTTTATTTTTATATTTCACGGTATTATTATTTTTTTATGATATTATATTTAAAATTACTTTTAAGGACATTTATTATGGTTTTTACCGGTTTATACTTTCATAAAATAACAATTATTTTTTATTTTCTATTTTTTTTTTGTAGTACCGCAATTTTATTATGTACCTACCCCTTCTCTTTACACGATTTTTTTGAAATTTATTTTTTTTTACAGATCAACAACTTTTAGAAATATTTCGAATCTGAGTATGAAATTAAAAACCTATGTAGGTAATTTAAAGATATAAAAACTTACAAAATCATAACGGTAAAAAAAAAAATTATAAAATATACTGTAGCTATTTTTTTTTTCATAATCGTTACCTAATTCTTATCATTATAATAAGTGTATACTGAATTACTGTATTATATTATTATTGGAAAATATTAATTTTTTATCGATTTTACTGTCTTTTGTTCAATATTGGTCGACCAACATTGTTGAATAATAATAATAATAATAAAAGCTCTACAACCTCTACATATCCCGTTCAACACACACGAGTCGATAATATCACAACAATAGGCGGATCGCGCTATACAATGTTGGCGGTAGTGTTATCTTCAGCCGACGGATTAAATTTATGCTGTCCAACGAAACTCATGACAATGATAATAATAATAATATTAATTATTACGTTATACGATCCGAACGACCGCTGTGAAAACTCGACAGATCTTAGCGTTATTTTATGCGTACCTAGTATATACCTATTATACCTATACGTCAACGCGCTGGTTTGGTCAACGGCCAAGTTCGTGGCGAACGCAATCGTCTCCGATTATAAAATAGGATCGATAAACATCATGCAAACTCGTGGTATACCAACAGTGAAATTGGGTATGCGATTAATATAGCGAATATCATAATAATTGTATCCACATTCCATAGGATAAAATATAATATTATAACGATATGAACGCAAATGTATAATATCATCAATATGGTGGTCCATTTAAAAATATTTCTTTGACTTTACAAAATAACGTTTTTATAAACTAAATTTAAATTATATTTTTCATTATTTTTATTATCGTTTTAAAAAAAGTTTTTACTTTATTGCACATACATTTAAAATTTAATATTTCTAAATAGAATATTTTAACTATAAAGATCAAATTTCGACAAGCTGTTTGTTAGTTTGTATTTATAATTTTGGTTATCGTAGTAGTTGACCAAAATTTTGTGCAATAGGTTCACCTGTACCAGTAAACTATAGTCTCTATATACCTTACTTTTATAGTCTAATATTCATCATCTCTATGGATCGCAGTTTAAAGGCTGAAAAGCTACGATCTAAATAGACGAAAATTCAAGTGTGGATATATATCTAAAATATTTTATTTCTACATCTCGACATGTAAATATCTAACGCAGCTAACAGGTTAAGGGCATAACACGATTACACATTTTTATAGTTTTTACCTATAAAATAATAATGCACCAAAAAAGTTCATAATTTTTTTAGATTAAATTTTTCTTTTCTATTTTGAAATTAAATAAAATATAAAAATACAGTATTTACAGATAAGAATAAATTATCATTAAAAATATTTTTTTTTTGTATAAAAATAACTCATTAGTCATTACATATTTTAAATCTTTTTTAATAGGTAGGCAATTAATTTAACATTTTATATGAATAAAACAAAAATATAAATTCAACTATTCATCGTTGTATATTTATAAAATATTTAAAATAATTTACTTTTTAACGGTTAACGGCTTAAAAATAATATAACCTATTTTCTTAAAACTATAGGTAGTAAATAAATAAATTATTAGCACACGTAACAAAATATCAGTCTTCATTCGAAAATAATGTATAATAATATAGGGAATAATTTTGAAGATGAAGACTATAATACAACTAGACTGGAGAAGACTTGTAGAAATTAGTGAGGAATGTAAAGCAGTTAATATAAATGACGACGTATGAGAGAGAAAAGCAACAACAAATTCTAAATGTCATAGAATGAGTATAACAAAAACCAATGTAGGAACTAATTTCAGATATTTCGACGTTTATTGCAGTCTTGGTCATTATTACTCACGACAAATGGTCACGTTGTCTACTCAATTAAAATTTATATATAATCATTGTATATTATAATATATTATATTATTATATAATATTAATAATATTAATTTATATTTTAATGTTTGTGCAATGGTAGGTGTATAATACATTATTATAGTCTTTAACACAATTGCCTAGCACAGTTCCAAAAATAGTTTTATAATATTATTAACAACACTTAAACACTCATCTTATTTAGACATTAGAGATCTTTATTTAACACATGGTAAATTAACAAAAGGCCGACTTTGCAGTGCGGCTGTAGAGACCAGACTGCACTACTGCAGACTGACTATCTTAACAGTTAACATATTAAATAGTAGTATCAGCACTTTACCATCCAAGACGCTTATCAGTGTTAACAATATACAGTTTTAAAAAAAATTATATTATCAATACATAATATTATATGTTTTCATGAAATTATTGGTGGAATACATTTTTTATATTTTTGCACATCGTTACATACGTTTAATATTAATGCATATTGCATATTATAAAAAGCTATAATTATATATTTATGGTAATATTTCACGGAAAATATATTTAAATTTTTAGTATGGCAATTCTTCATGGAAAGTTTAACGTATATATACAATATACATAAATATATAGTCGAATAATTGTCATGTCTTGAATGTTTGATTTGTATATATTATTAGTTTGGTGACAAAATGTAAATACTCCGTCAAAATAAAGTTGAAAAAAGTTATTTTATAAGAATTTAAAGTTATAACAGTGATTAATGACAAGTGATAACCATCATTGTCGATTGAGATTAAATTTAGGTTAACCGCAATAATGTCATATTCACACAGAAGGCCATCAATAAATATACACCAGAACAGAGCCCGTTTCAGTCGTGATTTTACAGTTTGTGAAAGTACTTTCATGTCATTAAATTCCATATTATTTATAAAAATACACTTTGAATATGTCTGTGGAGATTAATAAAAAAAGTTAGCATTTTATTAAAAATTCTATTAGATTTATTGTGAAGTAGATATTATATGCTTTTTTAAAAACCTATACGCACTGAGAACGCTACAAACTTCAGTTAAGACATAATAGTAACCTTATTAATCAATCATAATCCGTCTAAAACATAAAAATCGTTCTTATAAATTTTTATAGCTGCTACAGTTTTCACGTATTTCATCTATCACTAAATGGTTAATATAATAGACATATTATTGAAGCTGTTAGTCATTAAAAGTATAATATTAAATACAAATCTATAGTTCAATATTATATAAATATATATTTTTAATTTAGTACAAGAATTTTATTAAATAATTTAGAAACATCTCGTGAGTTTTTTGTATCATCTACAATGAAAGTCATTGATAATTTGAACGAATGATTTTGTATCAAAATATCACCATTTACATTTCAATGATATTAGGTTTACTCAGAAGATATAATAAATTTATATATTATGCGACACTCTGTCACTATAATAATGCGTTATATCATAATCTTTTCTATCGTAACTGACAACTATAGATAACTGAAAACCTAATGGTGGAACTTACTTTTGTTAGTTTTTTTCTGGTCTGTCTAATATAGATAAAAAAAAATGATTTTATTTCATATTTATTCATTTATTCATAATTATCTAGGTATTACTGTAATTGCGATTTGAATCATCAAAACTTAGAATAATATTAATTATCTACCTTGAAATATAAAGTTTTCTAAAAAAAATAAATAAATAATAACTATTTATAACATATTTGATTTGTACTTTCACATTAATATTATTCATGTACACTATTCACTATAATGCAGATGCTGTACGTGTATATTGTGTTCCTCTTGAGTATAATTTCAACGAGCATGTTACACATTGCCCTAGCCAGCAGATGTTACCCAATTGTAGAATAACGAATAACGTACTATTGTGATTTAACTGTTTAGGGAGTATCAAAAATAAATTGTTATTTATGTTTGTTATAACCAAGCCTAGATGTTGTATTTAAAATAAATTACATTAAAAAAAAACTAGAATTTAATATTTTTCATTAATATTTATATTAGCAATGGAATTTACATTATAAAAATATAATTTATAACGTTGATAATAAAAACAAATATTTTACTTTTGTCACTCGATGTTTGTCACTAATTAGTCTTAAAATGGTTATCACGAATTAGACGCTCATATAAAATATTTTATGATTTATTTTGTAGTCGTGACTCTCTAAAATTGTTTCCACGAGTGCCACAACAAATTGTTTTAACCTATGATTCATCCTTGCGACCAAAATAATTTATAATCACATTTACAATTTTTTTTTTTTTATAAAATAGAAATACAATAAAAATAATAAATAAATGCTAGTTTATATTGGTGATTAGTTGTTAGTATGTTTTCCATGAACTTAAAATAAATACCTACTCTCTGTACTAAACTTGTATACCTAATATTGAATACATAACTATAATTTATACATTTATCAAATAGTTTATACAAAATAAATAAAATAATATGCACAGTTCGTTTCAAAATCACAGTAATTGGACCTCAAAAGATTATCATAATAAGCAGATATAATATTATGATACTATTAGGTTTATTTTTCTGTGCATTTTTGACCATTTGTAACCAATACCTACCTATTACATTCAGTTTGTATTTTTTCATTAAATACAGATGATACCATATATTGTTTATCCTTGTAAATTTATCTTCATACAACAACACTAAAACGGAAAATAACCACTAGGATCGAAATAAATGTACACAAATACATAATACAACATATTATATTATTATTTTGCATCCATGTATCTATATAATTATGTAATCAGATTTCGTTTATATTATATTCATTACGTTTCTTCTATATGCATTTTTATAACAAACAGTCATAAACAGATATTAGTCTAAAAACGTTATTATTATAATACATCACAGTCTATTGTAACCCACCCTCCCCACCAAAAAAAAAAAAATGTATATAAACACAAATTTAACATAGGTATTATTTTTATCGATTCAAGTTTGCCTACACACGCATTACATTTAAAACATTATAAATTAACGTACATGTTCTTGAATATTTTTTTATGTTTAAATCTATTTCATAATTATTAAGCACACGAGCAAGAACAACACGAGTGAAGTCATGCGAATCCTCACTCCTATATATTTAAAATAATATTATATTTTACTATAGTTTTACTTAATATATTTAACGCCACGGCATATATTTTAAATCTAAACGTAAACATTATTCAATCAATATAATCTACGATTTTCGTTCAAACAGTTGGTAATTTATGTCTTCTAATTAATATCCTTCAACGTAATATTATTATTTCTTAAAGTTTAGAAACAAAAACGAAATTCAAGTCATTGAGCAATAATGTTCAAATTTTTAAATTTCTGTTTATCGTCTGCAGCTGCAGTTAACAAGACTATAATATTATGTAATGCTAAATTTGGTTCCCCCGTTAATTCGATCGCAGCTGATTAACATAAGACTCTAAATTCACAATATTTACAACAATGCCTGAACAATGGTGGTGCTTCATCATTTCTGAATTTTTATTCAAATTAAGCCTTTAGTTAAACGTATAAATAATTATCGTGAGTATAAAATATATTTTGACCGATAAAATTATTTGAGTGCAATAAAGGTTTTTTTATATATATCAATATTTTAAATTTCGGTTCATTGAGCGATAAAAGTTGAACAATAGTAACCAATGAAAGATTCTGAGTTCAATATACGAAAGGTTCAATCAATTTTTTAAACTAATCTTTTTGGGTCATATTAAAATTAATGGTTTGAGATTTTTAGTTATTGAAAATATTGAATATTTTTTTTTACAATTTAATAATTAAAAAAGTAAAAAAAAAACTAACTTTTATCAGCTTAATAGGATAACAGTGATATTATACATCTTCATTATTATTTTAATAACAATAACAAAAAATACGTTTAACCCAGTTATAGGTACGTACAAATTATCCGTATAACAAATTGTTTGCTATTGTTGTCGATAATACTCGTGTATAATATAATATTAATATATAAGGTGTATCGATTATTTTCCGTTATACAATTTTTGGCAGTTTTTCCATACACATAATATTTTTCAAATGAAACAGCACGTAGGCACACACATGCTCATAACTTTAAATCCGACAGTATACAAAAAAAGTAAAACGATAAGTTATACGACTAGAATGTAAATACGATAACCTACGGAATATTATATTAATATTATGTTTAAGGCACTCTACGCATGACCCTATCTAAATATATATATTTTTTTCTGCATTTGAACGCAAATGACAACGCAGTACAACTATAAATAATAAAAATACACAAACACGTAAAAAATATTATCGTTAGTAAATGGCATTTTTTGTTATCATAATAATAGTGGATAGTTTTTTTTTTAAATCCACTGTTAAATAAAATTCAACCTGTATAATAATAATAATATATTATAGTTTTGTGGTCAGTGGTCACTATATTAATGTTATAATATTCGCCACGACAATTAATTAATAATAATAATAATTATACAAATACGTTTTGTTTTAATAATAATATAGGCAAAATACCTAAATATATTATTATTGGGCACACGCGTACAGTGTCTGTGCATATTCATTATTATTATTGCGTAATAAATTACTCTGTTACTGGGCATCATTGAAATGATCGTTATATGTATTATAACAAAACTTAATATACAACAAAATTTAAACGTACAAAAACATAATTATATCATTATTATTTATTTATTTATTTGTTTTTTGGCTAACTTATTAATATATTATCATCGTTATGAACAACCGCTGCAACTGAAACTGCAACTAAAAAAAATGTCGTCACCGGCGTTGGAAATTTGTTTTTGTTTTTCGTTGTTTTTTAGGTGCCTTCTCGTTGCGTCAAACTGTACGATGTATATCTGAAACAATAACCGTAAGCAACAATGTACCGCGTTCAAACAAAGCGTGTAGAATTATCGCTAAAAGTCATTATGATTATCTACACGGTGTAGGTATACGGTATTAAGTGTATATTATTTAAAATACGTGCGAAACATGAACGCATTAAAATCGACAAGAATATTGCAACTTTCCTTTTGCGAATACACAATAACAAAATGTACGGTGTATACCTATATTATGTTCTACAATCGCACCGTTTTGTTTTCACGTGAAATGAAAATAATAATAACGAGACGAAATGATAATTGAATAGCTGTCCAATATGTAAAATAATTATCTCATATATATTTTAGTGGTAAAAAGTGTGGAGTACGTACACATCATTTTATCTTAAAAAACAGATATTATGACTATACAGGTATTATGCGACAGTTTATCAAACATTATAGTAGGCATTACAATTAATTTAATAGTTCGTATTTCTGTGTTTCAAGTAGGATACTTGTTTTATTTGTTGACATTTTTTTTGTGTACGGCCTATAAGTGTCTTACGCATTGCTATTGGTGCCTATACCTTTAAGTTGACACCTAACCACGATTTTATACTATAAACTGTAAAGGTTCTTGTCCCTAATTTCATATTATATACTGTTGGTAAACTGGAAAATTACTTTTTAAAAGTTTATACCACTCATTCTATTTTATCATAGATCTCTTTAGTTAATTACAACCGGAGATTTATTCGCAGATTTACACCACTATGCTATATATTATGATTCAGTCTCTGTCACTGCAACGATTTTTATTCGGGTTACAAAGTTCACAAACTTCTTCTCTTGAAGTTCTTATGTTATTAAAATCAGTAACGGTTGTTTTAAACTTCCTTGCCTATACACTTAAAAAGTTAAACTAAAACTACTCGTGTATTATTTTAACAATATATTGATTTCTGTTCAGTCTTATTCTGTATTATCTGATTCATCTTCACCCACTGATTCAATCGTACACTACGGAAATTGTAATGGTAAAATGAAAAAAACCTCTCAGCATCTTTAATTTTCTACGGATCCTCGTAGCGTTTAAGTATTGGTGCCTCTTAACCTCGTTCATGCCATCTCCAACCGTGGTGTTGAATCTTGGAATTCTGTTACTTATTACTCAATTTTCTTGATATTTTAATTCTTGTTCAACATGCTCTATTAAAAAAAAAAACCATTATTTCTCTTCTTTTTACGCTAAATTATTCTACATAAATGCTCTCTCTAGTCTCTATTCATCAATAATATTGTTCTAATTAAATCCGTTATAAATTGAATTCTACGTAATTGTTGTAAAATATGATTACTACCGGTTTTTTACTCACAATATATAAATTTGTCATATAATATTATATTATATGTTCACTTAAATTTATTTTGGTTGAAATCTAATAATTATTGTCAATATTTAATTTAAAAATAAATGTATATAGTATTTATACATACATACATAATTGTATATATTATAATTTATAATATATTATTATTTTATTTAAATATATATTTTTTTAGATTACATATTGGACTGCTTCTAATAATTTTAGTTTTCCAATACTATGTATAAGAATTACCTACATTGAAAATCGAATGTCTCAATAAAAAATACTAAAATTATACAAATAAATATTCAAGTTGTGTTAATATTTAAAATTAGTTCTAAAACTTTTTAAATGCCCTCAAACAACAACGATAATATTATTATACAACGTTTGAATAATACCGTTCTGTACACGTGAAATATGTTTGGTCCAACCTGCCATAAAGTCTAAAATTTTAATTTTTTTGATTTAAACTAATTATATTTAAATTTATTTATTTTAAATGCTGTTCCCTGTAAATATTATAATTATTCTATAAATTATGTAAGAATTCTAGTTTTATATTTTTTACGGATTATTGGATAGTAGAAAACATGTTATGAGGATGAAAGCGAGAAATTACAATTAGGTTTTATACAAAAATTTAAAATGATTGAAAATTAAACAATTTATGTAATGATAATCAATGTATTCAATGATGTATAATAGTAAACGTGTACTCAAAAATAATGTAAGAAGATTATTGATAGTTAGTGGTATGCGTAGTGAAACGCGCGGTCCCGAAATTTTAAATTGAGACTGGACATAAATATGTCTATATTAATCATTATTATTTAAATTAAATATTTTACACATAAACATATTTATTACATTTTAATGATTCGATTACCATTATACTTATACAACAATATTATTAATGAACTGCTTTTGAAATTCAATCTTATATTGTAGTTCCTCGCGGGCATCCACGCAGTACGCACGTACGATACGTTGTCTCTGAGCTGTGTTATGCAATATTCGTTAATCTTAACGGATTTTAATCTAATTTGTTTTCAACTCTACATAAAAATATATATACACAACAAACCTCAAACTTACACTTGCAAGTCACTTGTATTAGCAACCATCACATCTCAACTCTCAAGTGATATTAAAATTAAATTAATTAATTAATTAGTATTAAAAATACGCAAATATCATTATCTGTCATCCTCGGGCGCCGTCAATACGGTGACCTTTGGACTGCAGATTAGACTATCGCGCCATGTCCGAGAATCCAACTAAAAATAAACCACCCAAAACCGTACCGTCAATTAAGATAGTAAAACAATCAAATATCCATACAATTAATAATGATCCTACATTATCAAACTCTAAATGGCAACAACAAAAGTCTTCCAAACGTAGTCTTCCTAATTCACCTGTTACTCCAAACAACAGCCAAGGGAAAAAAACAAAATTATTTTTCTCACCAAACCGGTTCTCTGCGCTATCTGTGGATGAACCTTCTAACGATCTCAATATTACAGACAATAATGATGTTTATAATCAAAATGAACCTGAACACGTAACTACTCAAACAAAAAAAATAGACCTACCACCACCAGTATACGTAAAAGGAACAATCAACTTTGCTGAACTCAGAAATGCAATTACCGAAATAATTGGCCCGGATAGCTTTATCTGCAAATCAACCACCACGCATATAAAAATCCAAACAAATACACCCGATAGCTATAGAACACTTATCCACTTTTTAAAAGATGAGGAAGCAGAATACCATACATTTCAGCTTCAATCGGAAAAATCATTCAGAGCAGTGATAAAAAATATTCACCACACAACCGATCCTACTGAAATAGCGTCAGCACTCGAAGAAATAGGATTCAACGTAAGGCAAGTGACAAACATAAAACATCAAAAAACCAAAATACCACTGCCCTTATTCTTTGTCGACCTTGCTCCTGAATCTATTAGTAAGGAAATATTTAACATAACGTCCCTACTTAATACTAAAATCAAAGTTGAGGAACCTCATAAACGCCGTGAAATTCCTCAATGTCAAAACTGCCAAACTTACGGCCATACAAAAAGCTATTGCTCACACTCTCCTCGCTGCGTGAAATGCGGTGGGACCCATCCTACCACAACTTGCACCAAATCACCCGACCTGCCGGCCAAATGTGCTCTCTGTGATGGTGAACATCCAGCCAACTACAAAGGCTGTGCCATATACAAGGAGCTGCAACAACGTCGCCGCCTACCTTTCAACTCAAGACATAACAATCAACATCATCAACCGCAATCAATCAACCAAACGACAAAACCCAATTACCAGCCAAATCCACAACCATCAACGCAAACTCCAAATACTCGAACAAACCAATCATACGCAGAAGCAACAGCAAATACAGGTAACGCACCACCGCCAACCCCCTCCTCCAACACCCGACCTATAACCAGTCCTGATAATAATGATATATCAAAATTTTTAGAAGAATTAAAATGTCTAATTAACCCACTTATCTCTCTCATCACAGCACTCATGTCTAAACTTTTGAATGACACACACAACAAATAATTCAGTCACCCAAAACTCTATCATGATCCTTTCATGGAACGCGAACGGACTAAAAAACCATAAAGATGAATTCCTCATTACACTCCAAGAAAAAAGAATTGATATCGCTTTAATATCCGAGACCCATTTCACTAATAACTACTCGCTTAATATACCAGGCTTTCGTCTGCATCATACCAACCATCCGGACGAGACTGCTCACGCAGGCGCTGCTATCTATGTTAGGTCTTCACTCACATCGCATCCACTCCCTAAATTCCAAACCGACTATATACAGTCGTGCGCAGTATCCATAATAATCAACAATATACCTGTTTCAATAGCAGCCATTTACTGTCCTCCCAAACATAATATATCCTCCGAACAATTTAATCTTTATTTTAATTCTCTTAGCCACAACTTTATAGTCGGTGGTGACTTAAACGCCAAACATATACAATGGGGTTGCCGGGTCTCAAATCCTCGAGGTAGTTCACTCTTGCATAGTATAACAACCAAAAACGCAAAAGTCATCTCTCCTCCAAACCCCACATACTGGCCAACATCTCCTAGAAAACGACCAGATATACTAGACATATTTGTAACAAAAATTCCCAACACACTCTACTCTTCAATTGTAAACACACATGCCCCATGCTCAGACCACTCCCCCGTATTACTCTCAATAGACTGTCAGCCCCTACCTAATCATTATAACCTGCCACCGTTACATACTAACATCAACTGGGATAATTTCCATAAATCAATTTTACAAAAAACCAGTCTAAAAGTCCGCCTAAAAACAAAAAACGATATTGATGAAGCTGTGAATCTTCTCACATCCAATATACAAGCTTCAGCATGGGAATCAGCAAAACCATCACAACCACACATATCCAATATAATTCTTCCTTTATATATTCGCAACCTCATATCACTAAAACGTCGTGCTCGCTGCTTATGGCAACGAACAAATTATCCCTCCGACAAATCCCAATACAATGCGCTTGCACAAAAACTAAAACGGACCATAGCTAACTACAGAAATGAATCCTATATAAAACATTTAGAATCACTCACGACAAAAGACGGTTCTCTCTGGAAGGCTACCAAAAACCTTCTTCGTATACGTAATCCTCCAGCTATACTGCGAAACACAAATGGCAATTGGGTACACTCTGATGAGGACAAAGCTAGCATATTTTCAAACTACCTCGCTGAAACCTTTCAACCTCATAATAGCATTCTCCTTCCAGAAAAAATTAATATAGTTGAACAATTTCTCAACTCACCATTACAAATGTCTCCTCCGCCAAAAAATACCTCTCCTGCTGAAGTTCATTACACCATATCCAAACTCCCACGAAAAAAGTCCCCTGGTTACGATTTAATAACTTCAGAAATACTAAAGCAACTTCCACAAAAAGTTATTGTTCTAATAACCTATATATTTAACTCAATGCTCCGATTATCCTATTTCCCTATTCTATGGAAGTACTCCTCTATTATACTCATTCTCAAACCAAAAAAACCACCTGACCTTCCGTCGTCATATAGACCTATTAGTCTACTCCCAATATTGTCAAAAGTATTTGAAAAAATTCTAATCAAAAGAATTCTAAATATTATCGATGAAACAAAAATCCTACCCGACTCACAATTTGGCTTCCGCAGCAAGCACTCTACAGTCCATCAAATTCATCGAATAGTTGATAAAATATCTTATTCTCTAGAAGAAAAACAATATTGCACTGGAGCCTTCTTAGATGTTTCACAAGCGTTCGACCGAGTTTGGCACGCAGGTCTGCTATTCAAATTGAAAATCATCCTACCATCTAATTACTACCTCTTAATTAAGTCCTACTTAGAAGATCGCTTTTTCTCGGTACGATATGGCTCAGCAACCTCTTCTCCAAAACCAATCCAAGCAGGAGTACCTCAAGGCGCAGTCACTGCTCCCTTACTATTTAATATTTTCCTATATGACCAACCCACACTACCCACGAGCGTCATAGCTGACTTTGCTGACGACAAAGCACTTATAGCTACCAGCCATGATCCTACTATTGCTTCGGCACTCATCCAAGAACATCTCTCACTCCTTGAAAAGTGGTATAAGGAGTGGGGAGTAAAAATAAATGAATCAAAATCGTCACACTGTACCTTCACCCTAAGAAAGGGAAAATGCCCACCTATTACCCTCAACGAACATACTCTGCCAATCACAGTGAGCACTCGCTACCTAGGCATTATTATTGACCAACGTCTTACCTGGTCTCCTCATCTCCGTGATAAACTACTATCCTTAAATAATCGCTATCGTCTTCTCCGCTCTCTTCTAACTTCCAGCCATATGAGTCTACCTACCAAGCTACTAATTTACAAACTTTACCTAAAACCAATGTGGACGTACGGAATACAGTTATGGGGTTCCGCAAAAATCTCTAACATAAACCGGATACAGCGCTTCCAATCAAAAACCCTTCGTGCTATTACAAAAGCACCTTTTTACGTATCCAATCAGACCTTACACAATGACCTTGCCATCCCACCCGTCCTTGACGTAGCTAAAACTTTTTATAGGCGATTCAATCTAAATGTTCAAAACCACACCAATCCCTTAATCAAAGGTCTTGCGTCAGCAAATATACCTGGTAACCCCAGAAAAAGATTAAAAAGGCGGTGGTGTCGGGACCTACTAATATAAAAAAAAAAAAAAAAAAAAAAAAAAAAAAAAAAAAAAAAAAAAAAACTTTAAATTGTAATATAATACTATTGTAAACCCATATATTTATGTACATAAGTAACTGTCAAAGTGCCTTTACTGAAAGGTTTCTTTAATCTGTGTTTCACTCAAGCCATTATTCATTCATCACTTTTACTCATTGTTCTTATATGTAACAGATTGTAAATTGTATAAATAAAAATAAAAAAAAAAAAAAAATCTTATATTGTTAGACCACGTACCTTTCCGAGTCAAAAGGCGGCCTCCAATCGAATTTTTCTTTTCATTCATAAAAAACTTGTTTTCTTTATGTGCTAATAAAAAAATAAAAAACAAGTATTGTACAGAAAATGTCATAATTTCTGGCGGACAATGGAAAAATATAGAATTTATACAAGTAAAATTAATTAAATAAATATTTACACGAATAAATCGAAAAATGTTACCTACTTGAAAGATATTATTAATATTGAACCAACAATACAATGATATAGTCAAACGCATTATAAAGAAACATTATTAATATTCCTAACCAAACGTGATTAAATCCAAGTCTATATTATGTTGCAATATGTGCTGTTTAGTTATGTCGAATTAATTGTATTTAATTGATTTCCAGAAAAAGTAATTACTATAGATTTCCGTACATAACATCATCTTTCTACCTCTATAATATGTGTTCTATAGGTGTAGTATACCTACATAATTGTTTAACTGTTTATTTTAATATTTCGTTGTTTTATAATTTTCCGTCCGTCCTATATATGTATAATAACATTAAAATGTAAACCTAGTAAAAAAAAAAATGGCGTATTATTCATCGGAATATAGTTGGACCACTTCAATTTCGTTTGAGCCATTTGTATAAGGACACAATGTTATATATTTCTGTAATGCGGCTGGTCGTTGCGGGCGTAATGCATATGACGGACAAATTAAGTAGGACATCATATTATACGCTGATTGAGCGGTACAATATTATTGACCGGTCTGACCACGTAATCTGTATCTGTGTACTTAAAAATGAAACTTGAACATTTTGAAGTGGAAACAATTTGAGTATATTTTGTGCTGGCAAACGAAATACATTTAAAAATAATGTGCGATAGTGATTGCGGTTGTAGGCACGTCGAATCTCCTATGCGCCCATAATATGTGTATGTGATTTAAAGTGCTAACACATATAATAACATTTTTCCACAAATCTACATAGTGGATAAATAATATATGTACATAATATACAGGTTGGATCTTCAAACATGCTCATGCCCTTTTATCATTGTTTAACAATGTGCATTTATACAAATTATTTGGATTTTTTAAAATTTTAAGTATATATACTTAAACCACATTTTCAAATCCACTCGTTTTTATTTGTATTTATTTTTAATTTTTTTTTTATAGCTATTTAAATTTTTTTTTTTTAACGCAAATTACTTTTTAGTTTTTTACTTAAAATTATTAAGCAGATGATTTTTGTCTTTAAGATTTTGATCTATCTAAAAATAAAACTGAAAAAGTACTTTCTGAGTTATTAAACTTCATTATATAGATCAGGGGTGGGCAACTGGCGGCCCGCGAGCCTTGCATTAGGTATACTCTATTTCATTATAAACAAAAATAAATACTATTTAAAATGTATAATATTTTGAATGACCTTTTTTTTTTTTTTTGCTATGGCCCGCTATATTTTAAATTTCTAAAAATTGGCCCTATAGTAACTTTGAGTTGCCCATCCTTGATATAGATAATATTCTTTAATTAGGAATTATGACTTAATACAAACATAAAATATAATATGTAATATTTTTTAGTTTACTCAATTATAATTAAACACCAAAAATCTTAATAGATTATAAAATCTTCGTTTATATTAATAGGTATTACTTTAGTTTTTAAATCATCCACCAACTTTCTAAATAGTTAATAGTTTAATAACTCAAAAACTACTTATTTACCTTTAGATTGAGATACATCAAAACTTAAAAGTAAAAAATCATTTGCTAATTAGTAATAAATAAACAGTACGCAATAATATATTGTGGTTTTTGTTTGAAAAAATACGTTTGTATCATCAGAAGACACTCATTAAATGCCATAAAGCATCTAAATGTTTTAAAATATAGTTTATCAGTGTAATAGGTAATACAAATTTAAACACCAGAATTTAAATCAATGCGATATTAAACGAAAAAGAGATTGGAGATTCATAAAAATAAATGCATATTATAATATTATACTTTGTATTTTGTGCGATAAAATATGTGTTATGAAAAATCATTCGTGGAAATTCACGCCTGTGACAATTAAGTGTATTGTTATAATGTGGAAAAAATGTGAAAGTTCTATTAATATGACATGTATAATATAAGACGCAAGACTGTTGTGTATTTGATTATGTAAGTGAGAGATTAAAAAAAAATTAAACATTGCAATCAAAAAAAAAAAACGATATCGATTTATAATAGGTAATTATAATTTATTATAGGTACTTTATTTCAATAACGGCCTATCTTCAGTTTCTTCCTTATGCTAGGTGACCTGTAATTATTAAATTTTTTAACACTTTGTCCAATTAGTCGTTGCGGAGGTAAAAGAGAATAAGTTAATTCGACCACGTTTCTATCTTGTAGAAAAAAAAATATTATGACATACGTAATTTTAATTATCAAAATACAGTAGATTATTATTATATAGGATATCGCCAAGGGCGTAGCCAGGGTTCAGAATCCCCTGACATTTTTCTTGAAATAAGAATAAAAAGGTTTAAATGCCTATTATATTTAAAACTTTTACAATATAATATATTTATACACTAATCCCTCACACCTCACAAATGAATATTTTTCTGATTACGTCCTTAGATGTCGCTATGTATAATATATATATTTATATATATATAACTATCATTATGATTAATAGTGTTTTGTTCTCGATAACACGAAATAAAATTCATCGTTTTTCGTTATCCCCAATACACAAATAATATTTTTTATTACGGTAAAAACAAAAATATTAAGGAGTACATTCAGTATAGTAATTGTGATTTCACGCGTTTGTAGTCATTCGTATACACGTGAAATGGAAAATAAGCGTAAATTAAACGACATTCCATTTTTACATAACTTATTTAATGATAGATTTTTAAAAATAAGTAAATCCATTCATTATTGCAGTTTATTGTTATGTATGTACTATTGGTGTTTTAAGTTTTAAAATTATGCATTTTAAGCATTTAAATTATTTACCAATTTTATCAATTTTTTTATAAGAATTTTAATTAAACTCGATAATTCGAAGATTTCGATATCTCAAATCTTTTCCTGTTCCCCTTGAGATTCGACATAACAAGAATCTACTGTATTTGTTTCGTATTTTTTTCACCTTAAATCATACGATTCATACGTGAAAAATAAAATTACAGAAACTACTTTTTTTTGGTTTCCCAAAAAATAACGATTTTGACTTATTTTCTTTTATCCGTCAACGTCCGTCCATGCATTCATAAGTTTTTCAATAATATAATATTATAAACATCAGGGTGGTGGATTAATATTGAATATGTATATGTATATTGTACCTATGATATATTTTTTAAATATTTTATATATAGTATTAAAAATAATGAAAACTATTATTTTGTTTATTTTTTTACGAGTATATCAAATCATTTCTAGGTATCGATTTCAACACAATATTAATCAAATATCTGTATAATAAATTTATATGACACATTTTTTTTTTTTGAACTAAGTGATTAAACTGTTTTGATAATCACATGATAATATTATTAAAACGTGTATTATAATTTAACATGTCATAATATTACCTCGAGAAAAGAAATATAACTTGTTATGAAAATTGTGTAGAATTTCATAATAGTATAACGTATTAAAGAATTTTATTTAATATCAAATCCTTTATATTATAGTGCTAATAAAAAACATTTCATAATATTTATTCACCGTGAAATTTGAATAAAAAGACCTTTAAAAACTATAAGATATGTACTTTGTAATATAAACATTAAACATGAGCAAAAATACAACCCGTCCGACTTTTTTGTTTTTCAGCTATATTATTTTGAAGTTCGTAAACTATAAAATTATGCACTTCTATGATATCATATTTTATGTATTTTTATATTGAAGCAGTATCGTCCTAAGCGACTGTGCATATGTATAATATTATATTGTTTCTCAAAAGTAAGTATAACACAAATAATACCGTAATAATATAATCATAATATTATTGTGGTGCACATTTTATTTGTGTTACTCGTATAAACTCCACGTTACCAGCAATAATATATATATATTAAGGGTAACAGGGGCGGATTTCCCTGATCTCTAGAGATGGTGATTTTTTTTAAATAATACATAATATTTAGAAATGTGTTTGTAACAATACAACACTGTAGTATTATTGTCGAATAGAAGAATAGAATAGAAATTGAAAATATTATGATTGAAAAAACTAAGATTAAAAAATCAAAAAGTTAGATTAATTCCGCTTTATTGAAATGGAACCTAAAAATCTAAAAAGGTATTTTAAAATGTTTTAATCATCCACCACTCCCCACCCAGCACTTTTAATATCTTTAGATAACGCCAATTTTGACATCTGCGCATTGTACTAAACCATATTTAATATAATATCGTCGATAGACTATAATATTATTGTTAAAACTTCCATACTTACGTTTGGTATTCGCTGAATTTTTTGTCGATCGGTATCCGGTCATCGTACAACGTGGGCGCTTGTAGGATAATACCTGCCGTGCCTGCGAACACGGCCAGTGTAAATATCCACAAGAATAGTCTGTCCAAGACCATCGCGACATACTTCCAATCTTCTTTCACCTGCACAAAGCACGTGGAGGATAATCGTATGGAAATAATATTGTTGTCTATATACGAGCGCACACCGGATAGGCGTTGAGATTGATTGATTGTACCCATACGGCGCAAAGTTTTCGTTCTAGGTCGGGCAAGTAAGCCGGAATAGAGGTGTGCTGTACATACATCGTACATGTGATGATACAGTAAATTTGATAGGTAATATAATAATAATATATTATAATGCTTGGCGGTTCACCGTCGAACGTTCAAAAACACGCGAGTAGACTCTACAATGGTCAGGATAGGGGGGGGGGGTGGAGTGTGATATTTATAAGAATTTTAATGAATGTGATCAATTTAAATTTAAATGTAAGTCATTATTATACCTATAAGATGAAAAATGATATTGAGTAAAGAATGTCTAACTTTTTTGTAACTACAATTATTTTAATAATAATTCTCAATTTTTTCCCAGATTATTAAAAAAAATGCTTAGAATTTTCAATTTAGACCTCTTAAAAGTAGGCTGTAATTACCAATAACATCTAATTGCCAATAAAGATCTCCACTAAAATTGATTTTTTTCTTCAGTCACAAATGTAAGAAACACATATCATTGTAAAATTATTATGACTTTACTGCGTTCTTTATCTAAAATGTAAATTAAATCAATCTAAAAATTTCAATGCTTATTATTTAAATTGGTGGATATAATAACTATTAGTTTTAATTCACTAAACATTTTGATCCCGTTTAAATATATTTGTTGATAAACATTATGTTATATTAAATTTAACATTTTCTTGGTTATTTAAAAAAGACGGATTATTAATAAAAGTTTATATGCTTTAATAACGGTCTGGTAAATCGGCTGAAGGCAAAACGACGAGAGAAAATGTTTGCATGAAATATGTTTTATTAAAATAATATAACTATACTAAATAAATATATATAATATGTATATATATTAAAAAAAATTAATTATAATATTAAAAATAGTCTAACTACTATCTTGAAGAAGTACCTCCAATGAGAGGTCTCTTCACTCTGTTATTCCTGTTCTATGTATTATTATATAAATTAAGCTTATTGTTCAAATTTGTAACAGATTGCTAAATAAAGAATTAAGTTAAAAAAATATATTAAAAATATGTGTATAATTTGATCGCAAAAAGTTTGAGAATTCTATATTCATTTCGTTATAACTGATCATACAAATATAAGAAACTAATTTGGATAAAAAGTTAATACAATATCTATTATTTCATATAGCGAACAAGTACGCTGAGCATTCGTTTTGATTCTTTCAAGTTGATAATACATGTACCTAGTTTTGTGATACACTTGAAAAAGATTCTATATTATAATGATGATGATATTTATACGTATATATAAAATACAATGTAAGTGCAATTGTTTTTCAAATTACAATACAAGATCATTATATTTGTATTGATTTTATTATGACTGAACATGATTTTACTTAGGTATTCGGAGTTTTAGGTCGTTTTTCTATATGCGTAGACAAGCTCCCAAAATAATTGAAACCTACCTCTTTAAAATATAGTCTAGACAAGATTCTTCACATAGAAAAATGCTACTAAGGGTTTTTTGAGTTCTCTTATTTCTCAAATAAATAAAATTATATTAAAAAAATAAAACATCTTTGTTGCGTTCGGAATCCATTAAAACAAGGCCAATCGCCGCGTAAGTTGTTACGCAAATGGGGAAAAGTTTATACTATATTTTATAGTACAGTTACAAAGTATAAGTATTAGTGATGCACAATGATATAGAACCAATTATACCGACATTGATATGATTAGCTTATCGAAAGTACACCAATATTCGATATAATTTCATTACAGTCTCTATTTTATATTTATACAAGTTTTGACAGATAATGGTAACGATAAACACTCTCGATAAGCAATAATTTCTATTTTTAGTCTATAATTTTAATTAAATATTTAATTGATTTTTTTTATTATAATACAATATGAAAACTTTTTTTTAATGTCTACAATTACAAAATAAATGCGTCAATAAATTATTCAAGAAGTATCGTATTATTTTTAGTTTTATAAATTATATCGATATAAATGAATCGATATCGATGTGCAACATTAATAATTATCAGAGATGCGGTAAATCATGGTTTGCATATCATACATACTTTGGTCGCGTCGTCCGTTATTTTCGTGTGTTCCGCGATGAATCTGATGCAAAAACACGATTTGTGCATGGCTGGAGGACAGGATGAATGCAGAAATCCGGGGCTCCTAAGCAGGATAGAGCTCTTACTGCAATCTGTTGTCATCTCGGTGACTGATATCTCATCGGACATCAGACTCTGCGCCACCCCGTGTACCTGACAGCTACCTCCTTCTCCATCACTACAGTTAACCAATAAAATATTGTAAGACATTTGTTTTTGTTTCGAATATATTGGTACATGTAGAAAATAAAGTAAATAATAAATTATTACATAGTACTGCGATAAAATCATAAAATAAAGGCGAATAAAACCAGAAAAAAATAGTATTATATTATTTGATATATAGGTGATTAAGGATATACTGTTTTCGAGATACCTACGAGGAACGAGTACAAAGAGAATCATCGTCGACGGCAGATTAAGAGTCAACAAACATTTTGTATAGAGAATAAACATAATAAAAGTTTATCAGGCTTTTATTTTTCCAAAAGCAATAAAGTTGCATGCTCTACTGTACCAGTCATAAAAATTATTTAAATGCCCTGATATTTACGCCATTCTGTTTAAATTATTATATAATTTATAAATATATTAAACATATTTCGCGTTTAAATGGTTCAAAGCTAACTTAGCTATACTCGTATATATATTAATATAGTTACCATCGAATACATACTTTAGTATTATCATAATAATTGTTATTATTAAATTATTTCGTATTGAACAACTCAAAGCACTTAAGGTATGAATATTGTATGTGGATAATTAAAGATGGAATACATTAAAAATGTTATTCCGTTGTTAATAAGTAGAAAGAAAAGCAAGTGCGGTTAATATTTCGGTAGGCAATGAAATTTTTATTCCAAAAACTTAAAGTTACGCCTTATGGGAATAATGCAAAAAAACATTCAGGCATTAATAAAATACCTTAGACAAACACAATAAGATACAGAATTACAAAAACAACTCGAATACACGAACAGCTATCTCCTCGGGGATATTACTCTCTTGTATAAGTGATAAAACAATATTATATTTTGCTTCGTCGTGTTTTAGAATTATACAGAATATTGTTGATATTAAATTTGATGTGAAAATGTTTTTGATAATATTAATAATTAATAGAGGTTGAAATATTGGAGAACATTAAACATATAATATGTTATATCGTAGACGTGAAATTGCCAAATTCGTGAAACACGAACTCTTTACCTATCTATTTCGTGAAACAGACAATCGACCTGCACAATTTATGAACTGGGCAGAAAATTGATGATTCTCATAACTAGGTTACGTTAAATGAAATTCAGTTTATAATATTTTAAAATTCTAGAACAATTGTGATATAAAACCTAATAAATAGCATCTAAGTTTAAATTGAATAAATTTTTATTAATAAAATAAAACTATTATATTTTTTGTACGCAAAATTATAGTTGATTTAAATTGATGGAAAACCTTTATGATGATTATGATTTCGTACGATAATTATTTATTTAGATTATGTTATGTGATTACAAGACCAGCAAATAAATAGTAACGATACGTCGCTTCAGAGATATCGTTTTAGATTCTGAACGGAGTGATGAATGTATTGATTTTACAATGATGTGTGTTTTTTTTGTTTTTTTTTTTGTTTTTGTGTCTGTGTACAGCATAACTAGTCGAAATAATGTTTCAATTTCAAACTTTGGGGGTGGTTTCCGATGTAAAATTGGATATCCTTGGTGCATTATAAAGTCAAAAGTAAAAATTTTCCAACAGTTTTCAAAAAAATCGAGAAAAACAAAAAAAAGTGACAGAAAAACGGGAATTTTTACGCAAAACCAGTTTTCGACAAAATCGAATTATTTATTTTATTATAACTCAAAAACTAATCGATGTAAATACTTGAAATTTTCATAGTGTTTAAATTAGCGTTCTCCATACACAGTTAAATTTTCAAAGAATTTTGACTTTTTTTGAGTTATTTATAGACAATTGAAATTTTTAATTTTTTTAAGTATTTTTTTTTAAAATAACGATAAAATTTTTTTGGCCGGCCAGAAAATCTTGAAAATTTAATACTAGGTTTCTAATAAGTTGTTCTTAAAGTGATAAAAAAAAATCCGAAATCGTTAGTCACAATTTTTTTTTATAAGTGCTTAAACTTCGAATTTATACGAAATACGTCAAAATTGCGAAAATTGGCAAGTAATTTTGTGGTTAAAAAATCGTAACATTTTTTTCTTTTATAACTAAATTTTGGAAATTTGATACAAGGTTCTCCATACATTTTTCTTCAATTATCTGTAAAAAAAACTCTACCGGATTCAGACAAAAATTTTTTATGAGTGTTTGAAATTTAAATTTTTACAAAACCGCGGTAAATAACCGTTTAGTCTCAAACGATTTTTGATATTTGTTGTTATTCAAATAGTATAAGTCGTAAATACTTGAAAATTTTACCAGTTATTTAGATCGCCATTTTCTTTACGTGATTTGATTTTCAAAATATTTTGACTCTTTTTAAGCTATTTATAGACAATTGAAATTTTCAATTTTTTTTTTATAAATGTTGATAAAAAAAATTTAGCTGGGACAAATTACTTGAAAATTTAATTGAAGGGTCCACATAACTTGTTCTAACTCTCATTCAAAAATTATAAAAATACATAGGCACAATCTTTTTTTATTAGCATTTGAAATTCAAATATTGACAACAATTCGTCAAAATCATGAATATTTTTCACTATTTGGTAGTTAAAAATTTATAAATATTTTACTATCAAAAGCTAAGAATTGAAAATTTAATACTATGCTGTCCATAAGTTAAGCTTAGAATAATTATAAAAAAGTTTGATAATTATTCAATTTAAAAAATGTTACGAGTGTTTAAAGTTTTAATTTTAATTTGAAATCAAAAATACACGTGTAAAATAACGTTTTACTACAAAATAATTTTCGATTTTTGTTATTTTAAAAAATTACTAAACGTAAGATCTTGAAACTTTTACTTAAATGTTTGAATTTGTTTCAAAATAGAATATATGACAATATTTAAGTATAATATATCCTAGACTGACAAATCATCTCCGTTCAGAATCGTTTTTCGTATACAATGATACCTATCATTGCATTCAAATTTAACCTACCCTAGTCCGAAGTCCACTCCACCCACTAATGTACAGCAGAGCGATACTCACTTACCCTCTTTTTTATCATTATATTTAAACAAATATCTTAACGCATTTTTATTGTATAATATCTATTTAATCGTCAGTATATGTACGTGTAATTTAAAAAACAATACAATAATTCAATAAAATAAGATTATTATATTATATAATATATCCTAGACTGACAAATCATCTCCGTTCAGAATCGTTTTTCGTATACAATGATACCTATCATTGCATTCAAATTTAACCTAGCCTAGTCCAAGTCCACCCCACCCCCTAATGTACAGCAGAGCGATACTCACTTACCCGCTTTTTTATTTTTAATTAATACAAATAAGTGGATAGCTGAAGTATTTAATTTAAATATTATTTGATAATATAGGTTAAGAAGACGTCAACATGAACATTTATAAGGGATTTAATATTGGTAGTTTTAAAAAGTGTAAATTTATGTAAATACTATTTGATTTTTCAAAGTAATTCACAATATTATGTCTGACGCGTCTGTATTATCGTTGGTTGTTTAATAATCATGAAATCGTAAAGAAAAATAAGTAAAAATAATAAGTTCATTCATGTCAATTAAATATCGGTCTTATATTTAATAGTTTTAAATAAAATAAAATAATAATTAAAATATTACCTAGAAATCGATATATCAGTTTTTAGTTTTAAATTTTTGAGCAGTAAACATTTTAAGACGATGGTATCGTATTTTTTTTTATCCAGAATGCAGTTATCAATATTACTTTTTAAAAATTGGATGTTTGCAAAACGAATATATGAAGCCTTAGATAAAGGTTTTTTCCTTAATTTTGAATATTACACGATTGTTTGACACTATGTTATGATGTACAATAAAACACGTGTTGAAATCTTTTTGGCAATATTACCTATGTTTATTTATTTTTTTCATGATATTAAATATTTTATTTGTTTTTCAGCGCGTCTGTTTACATGAAGTGCGATATAAAGAATTTCTTTGTGAAAAAATAGGTCATTCGTAAATAGTGGGCACCATATATTATGAAATAATTAAATGTGCATATTTAACGAAATTTTCAAAATATAGGGACCGTTTCACGAATCGATTCAGTCGTACGTACACATTAGTAGTGTGACATGGATGTTCAATATATATATATTATTGTATAATGTATATACATCACTTCTGACCTGGATAAGTCTTCTTTGGACGTTTCTCTGGTGCCTTTCGACACGCTACTGTCATCTGTTTGTCGGCGACCTTTATCTTTACCGGCTTCTGTGCTGTCGTAACCACAGCCAGCTTGGAAGAAACATGGATGTATGTCTCTACCCTTCAGCATTATCGAACCGGCGTTGAATCTATTTACAACACATTTCGTAAACATGAGCGTAGAATCATTACAATCTTGTAAGTATATAAAATATTATCTCGAACAGAACGTATTTATAGGAATTAATATTATTTTTATGTAAGTTTTATAATTTATGTCATGTTAATCGAAACGGAATATTATTTTATAAGTGATGGTACAATACATTTAATAATTTTAAGAAAATTGTATTCAAAATTTATAAAATTAACATTATAATATTATTATAGTAACATTATTATTAACTATGATTGATGAATATTACGTTTAGGTGATTTTAACAATATATGAACGTATTATTGTTCTTATAAGATATTTTTTAAACCTATCAATCGTGTTATTAGATTTCAAAGATAATAGCTACGTTTCATAAATAAAATATAATATTTTTCCGATGAGTAAACTATGCGGTTGATGATTGATCATTTGAAAATGGTGTTCTACAAGAATGAACCTATATTGCCTATATAATATTACGTCATGTTAAAAATAATATCCGGTAAGTATAATATTATATTTGTTATATTATGATGGATAGCAATACGCCAATACATTGTAATTAATCTAATTTGATGCAAGTTGTTTAATTATTTATAAAAAAAATCACAACGAATTTTAGTTTTAATAGATTATAATATTTAATAGGTTTATTACGTGTATACATTTTATACAATAAAAAAAAGAAATTTTATTTGCAATCGTAGCGATGTGATGTCCATACAATTGTAGATTTCTAAATATTATAGACTTATAATATAATTAAAAAAATACTTTATTCTATTATATTTTAATTAAAATATTTGAAATAAAAATTCTAAATAATTATATTATTATTATATTATTATACCGTATGTACCTATAAATGATTTATTTTATTACAACAAATGATGAAACAAAAAATTTCAAAAAATTTCAATATTTATTTGTTTTCTGAATATTGCAGCTTTTTTTGTTTATTTTTTTTTTTAAATTTACTTATATAATATAATATATAAGTATATATAATAAATACTTATGATTTAAAAGTAATTATAAAAATGTATTTATTACATGTACAATTTCATTCATTACAATCTTCATGTATGGTGTTTGTAAACTTGTAAAAACATTTGTCACAAAATAATAATACAATACGAGTGAACAGTAACTATATTACCTTGAAATATTTAAAATGTATGTTATTATTCAGTATGAATATGCATTTTGTTATTTATTTTAATGAAATAATAGCCCATTCCAAATTTTCAAAACTCGGATGAGTAAGATACAGTGATTTTATTCTTCGTCTCATCTGTAATCATTATTATTATACAAAAGCTCTCGTCTATTTGATATTAAGAAATAGGCTATATGGTTGATATTTTGATAAAAAAAAATAATATAAATACATAGGTCAATAATTTTTATTGGATTGTTTTAAATAGATTCAGCCAATAAACTCCTATGTAACATAAAAATTACAAACGATTAATAACATAATATATTTTGTTAATTCGATTGTTAAAATGAACACAGTAATATTAAATTATTATTAACCAAATCATGCCCTGTATCGACTACATTTATGAAAAGATATACAGTATTATAACTATAGCATTTGTTGTTTTAAAAAAAATGCATTACCAACAGTTTTAATATTAAAATGTAATTACAATAATAAAAATGTTTTTTATTTTACCGTTATTAAAATAAATGACTAATTCAGTTAATTAACGTTATAAAAAATAAATTAATTCAAAATATTATGTTGTTTTGTAGGCTATTTCTAATAAACTATGCACACGAAAGTATTTTTCAGGTCGTTACCGGTGAAAAAAGTAAAATAAAAGTTATTTATAATTTATTTTACTAATATTATTGTTATATATATATATGTATATATTGAACTTGAACGCGAATTTGAATAAACAAATGTACAAATTATTTTTATAAATCAATTTTCTTTTCAATACCATAGATTAGCAAACTTAATTTATGCGTATTTATATTGTGCATATTTACTTATTTGGTTCGAATTGGTATTGAGGTCTTCGCATGACTAAAAGTCTTGGCAGTATATGGATGAATACTCTTTTTACCCAAGGAGCCATTTTGTGCGTTTGAGGTGATCGGAAATGAACGTTCAATACGACAACAGTAACACAAATGCTGAAAAAAAGTCTTAAATATTTATTTACACTTAAACAATATTATTTTTCAACATGACAGAAATTCAAAGGAAATATCTTTCCGTGAAAATATTTTGTTTTTAAACTGATAAAAAAATCATACAAAAGTTCTTCAAAATCAAATCAAAGTGTAACAAAAGTCTGATTTATAATATATATTATTAAATATCCAAAATTTGTAAGAAATAAATTCTATATTAATTTTAATGAGATTTGATTGTTGATGCTTAAAGTTAAATAAACAAGTAATATTGATTTATAAATATGTAATTATTTTTTATTTTATGTAATAATTAGATATTTATAAATGAAAATCAAAAACGGGAACATTGATACTTAACTTTATAAAATATTGTAATTATTTTTAATATATTTATTATTTACATGCAATTAGTTAACATCGAAAAAATTAATGGTAGTAATTAGTGTAGCTGTATAGATTCATTATAAACTGAATAAAATTAAATGAATACAATTCTCGTTAATCACCCACATCTGTGTAAATATACAGTATAATTTTGAATGGTTTATTATTATTTATGTGTAAGATCCGGGAAAATTACTAATTTCGAAAAAAAAAATGTAATAAGTGGTCAATTAAATATTTTATCAAGATTTTCAGCGTCTATTGAAAAAAATATGCTTATTATGCATATTATATATTATTATTTAAACGGGCAAATAATTTATGGTTCAATCATAAAATGTGTCACCTATAACATACTTCACATTAAAAAAAAATATATCGCTAAAACCTCGTGTTTATTTTTATTGTATCAAAAAGTATTAGCATTTTCGTACACATTATTTTTCTATTTACTATAAGTCATTAATACAAGTGATAATTATTCGCTGAATATATTCAATTCATTTATAACTCAAACAGTATAGGTATTAAATACTATTGATAAATAAAAGTATGTATAGTTATAGTATAGTATATTAAAACTATTTTAAAAACGTTTATAATTTAAATGAATTATGCACATTGTCTTTCGGTTATTATTTCCACGGGTATTTTTTCCATGGGTATTTTTTCCTCGGGTAATTTTTCCTAGATTCTTTTTAAGGTAAAATTCCAGTTACCTACTCAATTGTATTTCAGGAAAATTAAACCAAAATGGCTATATATAAGAATAACAAATAAAACATGTCATTGATAGGTCTATATATATATATATTTTTTTTTTAAAGAAATATAACTGTACTATAGTACTTATAATAAATACTTATGATAACATACATTATATAATTAATTGACAGTGAAAAATTCATCTGAGGATAAGTCTTATCTAATATTAATTCATATGTATATATTGTTATTGGTGTTGGGTTCAGTCGTTACATCATATCCTTTTTAGGTGATGTGGAAGATTTCCCTAAAGAGCATAAGGTTTTATAGTTCTCTAATTAGTGGTCTGTTAAACTGTGATAACTGTTTAAAAAAAAAATTAACTTATTTTTTTTGTATATACCTAACTATATTTTGTTAATGGTGAAATAAATGTTTAAATATTTTTATTTTAATACATTTTATGTTTACTTACTATTTTAGTTATGTTGAGAACATTTACTCATAGAAGTTATTATATTTATGCAATTATGTATAAATTGCTGCTATAATATTGCATTTTACACTTAAATCAAAAATATTTATTATAGTGTAAATGTGTAATATACAAGTACAGTAATATTATTATACATACGAAAAATTTTTTCTTAAAATATTCAATTGAAAAGGCCATTCTTAAATATAAGTAAAAATAATATTCAGAACGAAGGGAACATTATAATTCGTAACACATTTTTCGTTAAAAGATGAACCAAACAGCTAAAAGGGTGTATTAAAATAAAATATAAACCCAATGTATCAACTAAAATGGATTTCAAAGGAATCTGGTTATAACTTCCTGAAACAAATGATGTACCTCCGTATTATAATTTATTACGTAGGTAGGTATTTAATATATAATATGTATAATATATAAAAATAATATATTGATTTTTATGGACATTTTACCTTAAATAGCTTTTGCTTTTTATTTTTTGCAGATAAATCAAAAATTTTAAAATCGATTATTTATTGTATGCCTTTAAAAATGTTATATACCTCAATATGTGTATCTAAATATCTAATATTTAGTTCAAAACTTAAAATTAAATAATATATACATATTTATTTAGTTTTAAAATGTTTAATAATTAATTGTCGTATTTTTTTCGAATTTAGATAGTCAAAAATAAGTAAATTAAATAATATATTTTAATTTAAATTATATAATTAGTAAATTAAATATGAGGTTTATTATAACCAATACTTTTTTGGCGAATCTAATTTTTTTTTAATACAATTTATTAAGATACTAATATTATTGTAAAAATCATTTTGAGAGGATATTTGTCTAATTTGCAAGTGGTTGTTAACCAGAATTGATTTTTAAGTCTATTGCAAATTGGGTAATTTAATAGCGTATGTGCGTATAAGGTAAATGACATTTGGATTAAAATAAATATCTACATATCAGTCTAGTGATTGCCTATAGGAATTTGAAACTACATAAGTAATGACTTCAATTAGGTTCCGATTGACTTCATTTCGTATGGTAATTGTAAAATAAATTTCAAATCCATTAATTAGAAATTAGTTGTCTGATAAGTTATAATCATTATTTTAGCATAAACATGCGGAATGAGTATAATTAAAAAAAAATTAATATTATTTATATATCTAATATTGTGGTTAGACTTAAAATTATGTCTATAAATACCTAGATGTAGTCCATTTTCAAATAGGCTATAGTATATAGTAAATAGGCTATTTTGCGATTGTTAAAATTAATTTTCTTTCAAGTCTTAATAGATTGAAGTTTATACTATAAACCAAAAGATTAATTGTAATAACTACATTTATAATCGAGCATGTAGATACAATTAGAAACTAGAAACTAAAGATAGTGTGTTCTGGCGATATTTTTCTATTTGATATTAGGCAAACTATTTGATAACCAGTTTTATATTGACTGATTGACTGAATATAACAATCAATGTTTATTTTACACAAAATATTAACTAATTTGTTTAAAAAGGGTTATATATTGTATAAAACAAGTTGGACAATAATCATAAACTCAGCAGTAAAAGAAACGGACTTATTTCGATCATTTTTTTTTCACAACAACCAGCCAATATAATATATTGACTATGAATGGTTGAAGAGGTTCTATGAAATATTGAATTCCATATGCAAAAATAAGTGTTGAAATAAAATATGTGTTTATATGTGCCAAAAAAAAGTCAAATGAAATATATCGAAAAGTGTCGTTCAAGTTTGTTTTGTTGTAACGAACTGAATTGTATATCTTTTTTTTTGTTTAAAGAGAAAAATACTGTTTTTTACGGATGTTGTTAATAAAATACTATGATAAGAAATATATAATATAATTTGCACCATCAAATCGTATTTTTATATTTAGACAGAAGATATTGAATTGAAAATTGTGTGCATTGGTGCAGACAAATAATTATTTTATAGGTTTAATACTACAAAATAACACAATTTTATTGTCGTTGAAAAAAATAATAATGAATATCGTATAAAGTTTTTTGTATTTAATACGTAGGTTATAATTTCAGTATATATATATTTTTTTATATTGCAGCTTAAATTCCGAATTAGTTGATTGAATGTTTTCAACAGTCAAATATTTTTTTAGATATTTCATCGAATTAATAAAAATAATTTTAATATTAAAATGATACATTTTAATTTATTTCAAATACGTTTTAAAATTTTTAATATATACTTTCCTAAAATAATAAAATTAACAACACATTTATAATTTTTATTACAATTTTAAAGTATTATCACTATAATTTAGATAGTAAATTTGAATACAATTTAGCTTGGGGAAATTTGATTAAACAATATTGTGGTCTTATGTAAGTATATTATGTTTATGTACTCTTGTTATACAGTTATTTACTATATAGTAGTAAAAAAGTTTGCAGATATTTCCCAGAACAAATTTCCAGTCTCAATAAAGTAGATTTATTTTTTTGTTCGTTATTTATCGATCATTAGGCACAGTACAAGAAAATTTTCAATCGTCTGCTATTTTGAAATAATTTATAATATAAGAAAAAAAAACCATAGAATAATCACTATTAGAAACGAAACTTAACCTCACCAACCTTCTAACCGGAATACTTTTTGTTTTATTTTTTATAAATCACTACTGAAACCTAAACTGAAAAAAAAACATTTGAAGGTAAAATATTTTTTGATTCTTATATTATATAGTGTTTCTATTTAGTTTTAATAAATTAATGTAAATAGTAGGAGGAAACTATATATAAGAATTCTATACTATAATATATTAAAACGTATGTTTATTTTTGAAGTAGTCTTTATAATATAATAATAATAATAAAGTCCACGTAGCGTATAACATTTTTAACGGACCAAAAATATTTATATTGAATATTCGAGTGAAAAGTATTGGAATGATAAAGCCAAAAAAAAAAGAGTTTTTGTAACTGGACGGCATTTCAAAGTTTTCACAACGAGCTAAAAAATAAAAATAAATAAATAAAATAATAATGTCTGATTATGATATATATATATATATATTGTATACGTGACCTTTACTTCAATCTGAAATGGAATACGTGAGAGCATTATCGTGTCTCTTCACATTTATGTCCACTAAATGGGGAAAGATTCCGAAGACGTTTTTAGTGCCCTTTTTTTTTGCCATATAGTACAGCCTACCGTTTGGCCGATATCGCGAATACGAGATATTTTTCCTCGGTCTCGGTGACCGATAAAGAGAGAATGTTTTTATTATTAATGGTTATGGGTCCAAATGTAAGAAATATTGTCCATAAAGCTGAACAATATTTCAATATTGTCTTATTGTCTACGATAATCCTGTAAAATGGAGCACAACTTAGCACGACTTAAAAAGATAATAATATAACAAAAGTGGTATCATTTGTCATTCTGAATAAGTTTATTGTATAAATTGCGCATATCAAGTAAAATTCACCACCAAAACAAAATATTATGTAATTCTTGTGACATTTCAAATTAAAATTTATGTTAATTTAAAAAATATATATTTAGTAAAATGTACTATTAAATTAGTATACATTTTCATTTGATCATTATGGTTTATAAAAACATAATTGTGATGGTTGGTTTTATAAAAAATGTATTAATTTACAAACATATTATATTAAAATAAAATGAACAGTTTAAAATAATAAATAATAGTAAGTCCCTGCCGGCGATTAGGACTTTAATTATTCGGCAACATTTTAAGTAAATGTTTACGTTATCACTTTACACAATAAACAAATTGGACAGTTTGTTTTAATTAAAATTTCTATATAAAAACTATATGGCACTGACTCGATAGTTTACTGCTATTCGTTTAATTTATTAGAAAAACTTAAATTCTTTTTTTTTTTTTAACAATACTATAAGCGATCAATTAAACTAATCAAAAGGATATAAATAAAAAAAATAATAATAATAATCCTTGTTTTTGTATAATCCCTTTTCGACAAATGAATTGTTATTTCATAGAAAAATAAAATAATAAATTTAAATCTAATATAAACCACAAACAATAGTATTTAATAAAAAACATATTTAAAGTAAAATTACTCGTAAAATAATAAACTAGTTAATTTAATTTTGTTTTTAATCATTCCATACGATTGTTGCTGCAATAAAATCGTCAAAATATTTTAATTTTTAATATGATAGTTAAGTGTGTTTAATATTATATTAATTAAACTAGGATTTTTTTCAATAGGTATCATTTACTCAATCGTTAATTGTTCCATATGGCAGGTGTAATAATATTACGTTTATTATTACTTATTATGTATAGCTTTCGATATTGTTTTACTGTTTCAATTAATCACGAACATTTCAAAACTTCAATAATATCATTGAAATATTAAATGTGTCAATGCTTGTCATTGTGGCGTGTTACGTCTACTCATAATGTTAAATTATTATTGTCATAAAATATAATGAAGCTATTGCGTGTTTAACGACAATGAACGAAATTAGGTTGTAGGTATATGTTTGTGTTCAATGGTATGTTATTAACCGTGAACGTATTAAATGTTAACAAAACTTTTTAAACCGTTTGTACTGAGTGATGTATTTAATTGATTTAATTAATATTCATTGAAAAATAATAGAAAAAATACATTTTGAACCTAGTGGACTGACTTAATTAATTCATTTAACATTAAATTATGTTATGATTTGTTTTATTACGAATTAACGTTAAAACTAACTGAATTGCATTTAGTCGCTATATGCACTTGATTTTATCAGTTAAATTATGTGGTTTAATTTAGCATCGTCGTTTTCATAAATCGATTAACAATCGTCATCGTAGCGATTATAAGCCAAACCAACGAATAGATAAGTTTAGTCGGCATTGCAGTATTATGTATGGGGATATTTTAATTGTTGTTTTGATATGGTAATAAATATCATAAATCTCATTATAAAATATCGGTAGAACAATTCCTAACAGTTATCAAGAATATTATTCGTCTGTGAAATTGGATTGACTTTGAAATACTACGATGTTATAATTTAGATTCAAAAGCATCAACAGTTAAGTTCGTAAAAATGGAGAATACTAAGGTCGAGGTTAGTTGAGTAAAATGACCACTGTGACTTAAAAAGAGGGAGGTGAAATCTTATTTGTGCCTTGACTTGGCCTCGTATATAAGTATATATGATGTCTCGTTCAAGATTTATATGATGCCCATTTAATGATGCAGTCAGATGTAGTAACCAAGATGAGTTTGTGACCGGCTACGTTTATAGGTTGCATAGAAAAATGACGACCAGTGAACACAACTACGTGCAAAATGTTGTGATGAACAATTTTGATGAAACAATGATGATTCTTGGTGGGACCGTTTCATTTGTCACTCGTTAAAAAAGTTACATTTTTTATTTAAGGAAAAATAGCAGAGGCTGGTAGTGAAATTACTATATCACCTGTCCCCCGAGTCCTCAATTTCAAATGAGGAAAAAAAATTAGGTTAGGTTAGGTTAGATGTTCACTGTCACACCGTCGGAAATGTAACAAAGAACTTTCGAAGTAATCGATACGGTTTCGATTTGTTGTCACATTTATAATGCGCGTACAACGTTATTGAATGACCGTTGAGGTACAAAAGAAATGATATAATCGACGAAACTATTCAGATGAAATTTCCGTTTCTCGATAATTCCGAGGAAATGATATCGACGCAAAATGGGGCGGTGGCGATGAAAAATAAATGATTAACTCGTTGATTTTTTTTCAGTTTTCTCAAAAGTAAAGTTATATTTTTCAAATTCTAGATGTCTCGAAAAAAATCTGTTATAATTTTTTTTTTCATTTATATAATATATTTGTATTGAAAATAATCCAATTCGGTGGAGTCTTTGTATTTAAAATAAATCGAATTCAAACAACGAGAGAGAGATAAAATAAGGGGAAAAAATTACGAACAAAACATTCAACAAAATGTCAAGAGAACGGTGACGCCTTCGTAAGCTCCACTGTCGAATGATTAATAAACCAGTCAATTTGTGGCTTGAGCTTCGCAAATTTCTGAAACGAAATTCGATAAAGGTCTATCAATTTATACGTTTAGTTATTAAATGCGCACATATACAAACTGGTGCACTTATATACATATTTTATCTGCACGTGCATGTTCTTGTACTCTTTTTTCTCGGTTGTATTCGTACAGCAACTTTTTAACAACAATAACGATAAACCACCCTGTTATCAGCCAACTATATGGTATCGGACTTGACCAAAATACAATTATCGAACATACGTTTTTCTGCGACGACAGTAGCAATAGGACTTAAATGTAAAAACACGATCGAAAAACGGAAACGTTTTAAATGGACTTTATAAAGGGAATTCTGTACATGCGATTCCAATTTTGTTTTATCTTTGCATTTATGTAGTGGGTGTGTTAGAATGTGGCGCGTGCATGAAACAAACTCGCCAAACTGAGGCAATAATTTCAAATTTGTGTATTTTCTATTTAATATTATATAATATGGTTAACGCAATAGCATACTTGAATCATTTTTGTATCGACTAATAAAATGTAAGTGTATATTTTAATCTCTATTATTCTTATCACGAGCGCCGTGAAAGAGATTAAAATCGTTCATAGGATAATCACAGTATTTACCTATATATGGACATTTTATTTATAAAATTCTTTAGATAAAATCTTTATAACCATTTAAACCGTTAACAGGTTAAATATATATATATATATATATATACCTATACATATATGTGTATTGTATGTGTATATATTGATAAAATTGCGTCTAGTAAAAAAATGTTGTGTTGTAACTTTGTTTGTTAAAGCTGCAAATATTGATACCTGTTATAAGACTTAAAGACATATTATCTGTGCTTGTAGTTTTGCGTAGTAAAATTCTGTATGAATTTTATATTTTAAGCGAGTTTTGAGAATTTTTATATCATAATATACTTAATACCGACTTATTATTCACTTGAAAATTAAAATTTAAAAAGAGTCATAACGTAAAAAGACATACTTATTTTTAACTTTTATAATTGTAGTTGATTTTAAATTAAAACTAATAATATATGTTTGGTTCTGTTTATTTCGCATTTTTAATGTTGTCCATTAAAGGGGTATTATATAATATATAGACTGTGGTCAATAGAAACATTTTTATTGTATATTGTTAGGTAAGAAAATGATTTTTAATGTATATGCATATATAACTAATAGATATTGAGTTAAATTGTTTATATAATATGTATATGTTATTTTGATTTTGGGGCTATAATGATTTCATAATTTTAGTAAGTAACTAATCAGTATACTTGACTTAAACTTACATTAATATTTTATAATTGATGTAAAATTAAAATCAAAGATTATAATCCTAAATATATATAAATTTATAATTAAGAAACTATTCATTTGAATTACGATTTAAACACATCAATAAATATTCAAAAAAAATAATCAGATTAATAATAATTATAGCAGTAAAAATTACAGTTATTCATTGACGAAAAGAAGTTTGTGTCGCCACAAGGCACGAATTAAATGTTATGAAAGCAATCTAAATTAAGTATCTGAAACTGTGGTCTTTATGCATGTACTCAGAAATTAAAAAAAAAACATAATTTGAATAACTGCTGTATTAAATAATCAATGGGTGAAGCATGATGGCGAATCGAATGTTGTATATTTATCATAATTAAAAATTTCGCATTTGTGTATCCAATATAGTTATTCGTGTTATTTGTAATTTGTATTTTAACAAAAATACGTTCCACTGTTCATATTATACTATCGTAATTCGAAACTGACGCATTTTATCGAAACAATGCACCCCGGGTTCGATTGCGGATAAAAAGGAATGGGCGTTTTAAATATTTAATGTATACCAGCCATCACGTCACAATGTTAATAAAATGTGTTTGGTTATTTTTGGAAAAAAATGTATGTATCGCACTTAATCAAGCATAAAAAAATAATAGAAAATTTTTTACCAAGCGTGCATACTGGTTTATCAAAAATCATTCGGTTCACAGAAATTATAAACACCGTGGAACAACAAATCGCTTTGATCCGACTTCCCAGCAATATATATATAATATATGCAAATTAACTTCAAAAATAATATTCGATTATAAATTATATTTCCGTAATTTTTATAGAATCGTATTAAATACGTATCATTAGTTTTCAAATACTCCAACTAGATGACAAAATAAAAGTTATAATTGCACGTTGTTATCAACTCGCGTGGATGTGTCAGTTATACACAAATTATAAATTTAACAAATGATAGGTCTTGGACGTCAAGCGGTCCATATTAGTTATATGGTACGTTAGGATACGTGCCTGAGTCATAATTTTCAACCAAAACATGCTTCAACTTAAGGCTTAATTACAGTTTCTCGTGTACCCCATACAAGTTAAGAATGTTTTTGTATCATTACTAGCTTAGTTAAAAAAAAAAAAAGAATCACCTTCTCAATAAAAACTTTTTATTATACTTTGATTATTTTTAAAAGATATAAAATATTGATAGATATAGTATATTAAATTACTATAATTTTTAAATAATCCTTGTAGCCATATTTTTCTACCCCATAATCATTGACCTATTTTCCTTACCACGTTATACTAAACAATTAAAAAATACTACTCGTTCAAATTTTTATTTGGATATATCACAATTTAAAAAAAATGTTATATTTTTAACATTTTACAAGTAAAAAGGTAGTACTTATTTAGAAATAATAAGTTGGTATAATTGGCATTGTTACAGAACACCGCTCAAGCGGTATAAAACAGTAAGCTACGAATGACGTGATCTATGTATTTGAAAATGGCCTTAAAGTATACTTGAAAATTACAAAAAAAATCGAAATTGTAACGTATTATTATTGAAAAAAATAGTATGTATATGACGTACCTATAGTGGGGATTGGATCACACTCTGTATGTGCGCGGAGTCAAATACTTATCGGATATTCGAAACCAATTTAACAGCGGCACGGAAGTGTTAACAAAATATAGTGCTACGGGTTTAATTAAGCATCCGTGACTACACCTGTGTGTATAATATTTGAGAGCTGTGTGCAGCAAACGCCGGATACTATACAATAATATATTATATACTATATCGGGCGACGGTACTACAGAATATTTGAAGTGCGGGACTTGACATTATTTCACGTAAAATGTTCGAAAGCCCTTGACTGTAGCGCACGGCTTAAAATATACGCGTTTATAATACCATGGCTATAATATTATAATATGTATGTACACGCGTATACGTACAGCACGCGTACACGAACGCCAAAGTTAATATCAAAACTATGAATAATTTGCATTAGTAGCGACGCGAACGGTTATGACGAGGAAAACTACGTATAAGAAATATGTAGGTGTATACATATATATATATATACATATGCGGTATCGTGACAGGTACGTCGCATTACATATTATTTTAGATACGTACCTACCTGTCTACGTAAAGGCGGTGGTATAATATGGAAATTAGTTTTCTTATTTTTGGGTGAAACCGACTGTTTGTAAGGGCGTGCTCGATGCGGATTTCGTGTCTCTAACCCGATTGAGGAAGTATTACTACTGTGGCGATTCTACGTATTTGGCTGATGTCGTTGCAGTAAGTGTAATAGGTACTCGACCATATTAAATTGCTTTTGTATGTCACGTTCAATTTGCGTCGTTTGTATTGTGCCTAGGTGAATATAGTTTTTCGAAGGGACAGCCACCAGAGGCAATAATATTATAATGCACAGTGAAATTTATGTCACTTAAACGTAATTTTTATTCCCTCTTCCCCGCCGAATTTGCGAGTGCCAGTCACACGAGAAAATCTAATGCCGTATCATGTGTATTACGACGACAAACAGAGTTGCATTACAGAAGACAATAATATTTATTAGCCTATTCATAGGAATATTTCATATATATATATATATAGATGTGTAGTGTATACATTGCATACTCTGTGCATAAAGTTAATGAGGCCCACTCGAATAATTGTAATCTACCGATTTGTATAAATTCGTCACTTGACACATACATCATATTATTATAACATCAAAATAATGCATACGAATGTTTGTGATTTTGATTGAGTGTATTTAGTGACGTTAAACGCTTATAACATTAACTATGAGTATTTTATAAATTTATCGATTTTTGTCGAAAAAAAACATTCCTATATCAACATAACTAAAGAAAAATCCTAAAAAATTGAGTTAATATTTTATATTGGAAATAATAATCTTAATGTTTGTTGAAAATTATGAGTATTTGCACTTATTTATTTTAGAATAACAACATGAAAATAAATCGAAAATTGGTGTTGCGTTTCAACGTTGTATATATTATTAAATTCATCTTTTTTTCTTTTTTTTTCGTTAGTTTTATTATTAACAAAAGTTCTAGGCATTTATACTTGTCTTTGGATCAGATCCTCAGGATCAAATATTCTACCAGAAACCACTCTTAACGTCGACGATTGAAGCATTTTCGTGCTCCGAAAAGTTTAAAGGTCTTATTGCGAAATATAAAGTGTACTGATATTGAGTGAAGTAGTTTATATTTTATTACATTTTATAGCAAGCATGATAATAAAAAAAAATCTAGTTACTGGTGTATTATTAATTTTTCAATATTCTTTCTAAGAACGAATATAAAATTACTGATAATCCTATATTTACTGTATTATATGATTAAACATTGAACATTATTAGCTAATATTGTTAATATTTCTAAAATGTGATTTTGTGTACAATTTCATAAAAAAAGACTGAAAACCGTATACAACGTTAAAGATGTATTTATTAGTTTGAATTTTAATGATAACTTATAAATATTTATTTTACTATGCATTATTATATACTGCTATAACTGCTCTACATATTATTCTTTTAAACTTCCAATAATAATTTATTAATTTCACATCATGCCTAACAATTTTTTTTAATGCTGTTTTGTGCACTTAATTTATTATTCTCGATTATGTACAAAACAATAATTTATCATGTAACATTAAATTTTTTAAAACTCAGAAATTCTTTATGCATACATTTTTAATTTATATACATACCCTCTAAGTTGTAAAACAGTTACAAACATAATGACACACATTTCATAACTTTTTCAAACATGTATAAATTCATTATTTATTTTATAGTTTAACTACTTATTTATATTTTATAAAATTAAGCATTAGAATAATAATTAAACAATACCATAACCACGAGTTTAATAAAAATTATCATAATATCTCTTTAAATTTAATAATTAGCAACTTACCTTATTGAAACCAGTATCATAGCAAATATCAGGTATTTTCCCAGTAATGGGACAACTAATGACGTTGGAGGAATAATTTCGACAACCAGTAAGAAAAAAACGTGAAGACTAATCAAAATTGATATAGACAGCGTAACCTGAAACGAAAAAATACAGCTATTATTGAGAAGAATTATTATGTAAAGCATCTATAAAATTATTCATTACGAAATATATAAAGAGATACATATATATTTGCATTCATTCTAAATATTAATATTTTGGATCTGTTTAAAGACAAATTTTAAAATAGGCCAACATAGTTAAAATAATATCATTATCATTAAAATATAGACAAACTTCAAAATTATATCAAATTCAAATATTACTGAAAATTAATAATTTAAATTTGTGATTTTTATAAATTTTTATTTATAGTATTTTTAATTAGTGATTACTTCATAATTTCGATAATCAATATTTTATTTTTTTTTTTAATTTTTTAAACTAATCTATCGAAAAGTTTTATGAACAAATATTCAAAATAATTAAAAGTATCAAACATTTTTATTGATACAGAAATAGTAGAATTCATAAACATTTTTTTGTTAGAAAAACAATTTTAAATAATAATAATAACAATTGTCAAATTGTTTAGTTTTAATTTAAATTGTATCAGTTTTGTTTCAAAACATTTATTATACTATCCACAACATTGAAATTATAATATTGTTATTCAATTCTACTCTATAAATAAAATATATACTCCTATATATTATACTATGACCTTATAATAATATTTATCAAGAATTATCGAATTTATGTAATTTATCGGATTCATAAAGCATTTAATAATGCGTTTAATAATATCATTGACTAAAAAACATGAGAGATTTTTAGATTCCGAACGGAGTGATGAATGTATTGATTTTACAATGATGTGTGATTTTATTTTTATTTATTTTTATTTTTTTAGTTTTGTGTCTGACGACAACATTTGGAGCAGTAAAAATGCTTCGATTTTTGACTTCAGCCCCTCTTTAAAAAGGAAATTGAATCTAATTGGTACTTTAAGGGGTCAAAAGTTAAAAATTTTCAATATTTTTTAAATGAGTCGGGAAAAACGGGATTTTTTACGCATAACCAGTTTTCGACAAAATCGAATTATTTATTTTATTATAACTCAAAAACTAATCAATGTAAATACTTGTAATTTTTACCAAATGTTTATATTAGCGTTATCTATACACAGTTAAATTTTTAAAGAATTTTGACTTTTTTTGAGCTATTTATAGACAATTGAAATTTTAAATTTTTCGAAGTATTTTTTTTTAAATAACGATAAAAATTTTTTGGCCGGCCAGAAAATCTTGAAAATTTAATACAAGGTTACTTATAAGTTGTTTTTAAAGTGATAAAAAAAATCCAAAATCGTTAGTCACAATTTTTTTTTATGAGTGCTTATAAAGTTCGAATTTATACGAAATATGTCAAAATTGCGAAAATTTGCAAGTAATTTTATGGTTAAAAAATCGTAACATTTTTTTCTTTTATAACTAAGTTTTGAAAATTTGGTACAAGATTCTCCATAAATTTTTCTTCAAATATCTGTAAAAAAAACTCTACCAGATTTAGACAAAAAATTTTTATGAGTGTTTGAAATTTAAATTTTTTCAAAACCGTGTTAAATAACGGTTTAGCCTCAAACGATTTTTGATATTTGTTGTTATTCAAATAGTATAAGTCGTAAATACTTGAAAATTTTACTAGTTATTTAGATCGCCATTTTCTTTACGTGATTTGATTTTCAAAATATTTTGACTCTTTTTGAGCTATTTATAGACAATTGAAATTTTCAATTTTTTTTTATAAATGTTGATAAAAAAAATTTAGCTGGGACAAATTACTTGAAAATTTAATTGAAGGGTCCACATAACTTGTTCTAACTCTCATTCAAAAATTATAAAAATACATAGGCACAATCTTTTTTTATTAGCATTTGAAATTCAAATATTGACAACAATTCGTCAAAATCATGAATATTTTTCATTATTTGGTAGTTAAAAATTTATAAATATTTTACTATCAAAAGCTAAGAATTGAAAATTTAATACTATGCTGTCCATAAGTTAAGCTTAGAATAATTATAAAAAAGTTTGATAATTATTCAATTTAAAAAAATGTTACGAGTGTTTAAAGTTTTAATTTTAATTTGAAATCAAAAATACACGTGTAAAATAACGTTTTACTACTAAATAATTTTCGATTTTTGTTATTTTAAAAAATTACTAAACGTAAGATCTTGAAACTTTTACTTAAATGTTTGAATTTGTTTCAAAATAGAATATATGACAATATTTAAGTATAATATATCCTAGACTGACAAATCATCTCCGTTCAGAATCGTTTTTCGTATACAATGATATACTATCATTGCATTCAAATTTAACCTAGCCTAGTCCGAAGTCCACTCCACCCACTAATGTACAGCAGAGCGATACTCACTTACCCTCTTTTTTATCATTATATTTAAACAAATATCTTAACGCATTTTTATTGTATAATATCTATTTAATCGTCAGTATATGTACGTGTAATTTAAAAAACAATACAATAATTCAATAAAATAAACAATTGTAATATAAATATCTAAATCGCCGTAATAATGAAAATTGAGTTAGATTGCAGTCTGTAGGTATTTATTTTTGTACATCTGTCTATGTTACATCAGGTGTTTTTTATCTAGATTTTCACATATTTCAACATACTTGTATTAATGTTGCATCGTATTACCGTCTTAAGTCTGTTTTTCTTTTAAACAATGCCAAAATAGATAAACATTTATCATGGTAGTCAGCTTAATTCGCAGACGCACGGTTGTCTCGATGCCAACACTACTCCGATCCCATCGGATGGATTTCAATACATATTATAATATTATTATCTATTTGCTACGCACTTACCTACCCTATGATAATTTAAAAAGCGACAACAAAAAAGACTTTCGTTAACTCTTGAGTAATTTATTATATTAAAATCTAGAGAGTAAAAATATGTAGCGACGAAATTTTTTTTTAACGTTTTTAATCTCTTAACTTGAAACAAATAAAATATAAAACCTTTTAGTTTATAATATCAACTATGATTTACTTTCTAGACTTGTAAATATAGCAAAGCTCGGTTAACAGATTTGTTATAGACGAATTTTTTGTTTATTTTTTTTCGAAATTGGATTTCAGATAAATACCTCATGTCCTTTTAGCTTTTGACTCTGAGTTATACATAATGACAATATTTATATTAAAAACATTTATAAATTAATCATAACCAAGAACACAGGAAAAGCTAAAACTGTTTTCAAACATTAAATTAAAAATACTTAAGCACCTTTTAACTACCCGGGTATTAATATTATCTCAGCGAAATAAAAACGCATTTACACAGTGAATAACGCGCACATGTCCGATGGTAAAACATTATTATGAAATAACTCTCGTGGGCTCGTAATTCGTATATACCTAATATATTGAATAATGTATTAATTTGGTGACTTTTGTGTTCGGTTCGAAGAATACACTCATTAAATTCGTTTGGTCTGTATATTAATGAAATACAGTATAACCCAAAATCCCATATTATCCTAAATATCACTGTGAAACCTTAGCATATCAATGATTAATACCTATATATTAAAAATTTAGTTACTTAAATGAGAAAATTCCAATTTAATATCATACGTTTTAATATATTATATAACTGTTGAAAAACTAGCATTTAAATATAAATGTATACACCAATTTACTAAGGAGATTATTTAAGGTCGACACAGTGATTTTGAGATATATTTCATACAGATTGGTCAAAAAAAGAAATTTAACGACGCGTGGCTGTTTAGCAACAGCGATTTTGAAACTAAATTTAACCTAACAGTAATTAAATCAGGCTACACACTGATAAAATTTACATGAACATTATACAATATCGGAATTGTACACGCAAACACACATAATATAATATAATAATATATTATATTAAAGTGAGGATGGTAGTGATGTTGTATGAGCGACGATTACCCTCAAACCTGACTGAATATAAGTTACTCTTCAAATACCTATCAGCTTACCTTTATAGTCTCTAAACTGAACTAACTGAACTCTATCTAGTTAATTTTTTAATTTTTGAAGGCAACGGTTTTCTGAATATTTCAGGTAATATGAATCATGGGCATACAACGACTAAAACGTCTAAAAAATAATTTATAAATAATAATGTGTAGAATGGACAAAATGGTGTGAAGTAATTAAAAACCATTACAGTATTTATATTTTATTATTAAACTGTCCATAAAATATTAAATATATCTCAAACGCGTGCGACAATCTTAAATTTCTTTTGTACGTCACGGAATATCAATATAATATAGGTATAACTATTTTTGATTACTTTTCAAAACATTATAATAATTAAAAAAAATTAAAATATTAAAATTTTCGGCTTGCAGCTACATACAGATTACATGTGTATCCAAATAGTATCGTTTTATAATTTGTTGTGTTTACCTGTTACTAGCGGTTCATCGGCAAAGTAAATTAAATTAATATTGTATTTTAATATGATGTAAACGTTAAATTGTATTTGGTATAATTAATATACTGTTTTTATTAATATTATTAACCTTAAAACATCAAAATCATTAATCTGTCACTGATAAACCATATATTATAGATAGATAGCAGTTTATAGTTACTACCACGGAACAAAAGTTAATTCACTTTATTCGTTTTTTTCTTTTATTTAATCTAGCACAAAATATTTTATTAGGTACTTATTTTAAATGAAAATATCGTATGCTCTATACCCTGGGTTATCCGACCTAGTCTTTCGTATACGTATGGAAGAATAATTCAAATTGATATAGAAAACTAGAGCCGTATAGACCATTATAATGTTTATATAATATCAACTATTTATATAATACACGAAATGATGACACGTGGTCCTGTGTAATTAAAACTTCAAGCAAAGGAACGTTATTATATTGTCATAGCGATATCCACGTGTTCAGACATACATTATTCATTACGAACTCAAACCATAATAATAAGACAAAAATAATAATAATAATATCTAGACAACTGCCACCACAAATAGAAGAATGTAATCGCTTTTATATTGGAAAATTAATTTCGTTGCTTCTCTGATGAGACGAATGCATTAAAAACTATGCTCACATCGACCGCTATAGAACGTACACACACGTATTAAACAAGTGGCACGTTTTGTACATTCACAATTTTTCATATTATATCATATTGTTAATTTTTATTATTATTATTATTGGAATTTTCATTTGTATGTTGTAAATTTCGTTATATGTATTCTGGTAAATCGAGTGAGTTTGTTTATTACATCATATGAGATCATTTTTACTCGGAATAGTGCATGCTTGTGTCAGATCATTTTATCTGCCATCATTCAATATTATAAAAACAGTAGTTAGTAATTGAAACTACAAATGATCTTTTTCGACGAAATTGTTGTCGAAGTTAATATATTATTTGTTTTTAAATGTTTATAATAATCACATTTTACGAATAATAAATTGGCATTTCAAACAGGATTTTACAATGTTTAATTGAAATACCTTTAATTTAATATTCTTAATATCTTTGATCGAATAAAATGTGTTTATCATTTAGTAAATTGGTTTTTAGCGATGCATTTTGACAAATATTTTAGTAATGAAACATCAATTCAATGTTTAACTGATGACCATGCGATAATTATTTTACGTTTTTATGTATTACATGTATTGTATAATAAATAATATTTACATGTTCATTAAATTACTAAATTAATTACCATTTAAATGAGTATAAATGTACATCACTCAATAACGCGTATCGGTACGTTAATTTTCGGATAATATTTATGAGTAAATATTTTATATAAATATAAAATATTTGATTTATAAAACCGAATGCATGCATACAAGGTGTGACAGATAGACTTGACCAAAAAAAAAAAAACAAATTATGCTATTTCAACGTATGAAAAAATTGTTAATATTATGTATAATTAGTAAATAATTTAAAAAGTATACTCATGTCAGCAAATTTTCAAAAATCATACTTTTAAAAAAGTTATTACGTTCCAAATTAATTTAATCAAAAAATATTAATATTTTAAAAAAAATCTAAAAATAAACTACTTGACTTAGATAAATATTTTTACCATCAAAATTGTTCTTATGATCAGATTCACAAATTGGCTAGGTATTTTAAATTTATTCAAAAAAAAATTTGATTTAAATTTTTTTATTATCAGTACTAAAAAATAAACATAAAAAAATTAATTATACATGGTCTCTTCATGATAATTAAAAAAAAAAATGATATTAATAATTAGAACAAAAGTTATTCTAAAATTCATTTCTAACTTTTACACTCTGTATATTGGAATACAAGTTCGATAAAATAGATTCGCGTTGGCAGATTAAGACTTACCTGAAAATCGACCACCATATTATGAGTTATCATAAGTAGGTTATAATATTGCGAATCTTTATCAGAAATCAGCTTTTGTTTATCTGTCGGCCGGGTTCGAAAATAATTGAAACTGCCAGTGTGAGTATGGCGACCCTTACTGTTGTTGAAAAATGAGAGCATGTCTTTCTTTATCATACCACCACTCGTCGTCGGTTTGAAATTTCATTAGGAAGAAATGACTTTTTCTCAGTTTGTCACGGCTCACAGCTCACGATATATACGACGTAACTTATATTCGACTTCGTAGTTCACGAAAGGTTTTAGGTCATCGTTTTCCATGCTAACTGTTTCGTCATCTCTATAACATTATGTTTCTACGACTATACGGTGTATCTTATATAAAATAAAATCGAATAAATACTTCAATATTTTTAAATTTGGATTCTCTTCAACTAGGCACAGAGAACAGTTTTGACTTTTTGACATCATAATATACAAATTTGATTTATAGTATATAATTTATACTTATTGAGTATAAATTCACTGTTATTACGTTAAAAATAGCGCATTTTATACTTTTTATTCGCGTGTTAACACAAAATGCAAATATCAACGAAATATCGTAGTATCATTATTTCCAATTACATTAGGTAAGTATTATAATATAATAGTATGCGTACTGATTAATATGTTTGTCATTAAATTGCAAAATAAAGTTCTAAATAAAGTATACTATTTTTTTATCATCTCCTTTACGCTATTACTTGGTTTATATATTCGTTGAAAGTTCTTTTGAGCTCAAAATTACCACGTTTTAATGACTTTCTTAATAGTACATCGTACGTGACTTGAATTTAGTTTCATTTATCATATAGTATGTCAACCTTTGAATTTCGTCAGAGATAATAATTCTTGAAAGTTTGACTTGTGAACAAACAACGAGTTTGATCCGATTTTTACTTAGAATGTTTACTTTCATAACTAAATATTAAATTTTGTGGTGGGTATTGTTATACGGTGGATACGGCCTTTAATGAGTGTTTAAATTTTTAAATTAAATATTAAGCATTAATTGATGATATACTTCACTGACATAATTATGAATATATTATACTTATCATCATGTAACTGCACGTACCAGACATCTTACTTTTGAAACATATATTGTAGAATATTATAAAAATTCATTATAATAGGGAGAAATTTCCAAAAAATTTCTTGGTTACAAACACTATAATCCACAATTTCAGATTGAAAAATGCTGCGCAAAGGTTGGTCAGTGAATAAACCATGGAAGAAATTTTATCTAATAAAAATACTATTTTTTTTCTGATCGTAATAAAGCTTACTTTGTAAGATTTTGCAAAAAAGATTTTAAATAAATATATATATATATATATTTCATATAAAAAAATCAGGGACTATTCAATAGTTTTTTCTGAAGTGAATAACGAGTGGACTGTTTCATCTTAAATTTTATTGAATGCCAAGTTTGTCGTATTTATTAAGACTGCACATCTATATTAGCAATAAGTCAAACCTCTTGTGCGTTTTAGAGATAAGTAATGGAATAACTATCGATTATTTTATAGCCCTCCAACTCAACTTACAAATAGATTTTGAAGAGTCTTTACATAAAGTTTTGTTCAAAATGAAAATAACTCTATACATTAAATTATTATTTAATACTGCAATATATTTTATAAATATTTTCCACTAGAAAAAAAATTCATAAATAAACAAACAAATATAGGTATTTAGGTTATAGTTTAGATATATGTAGGTAAATGTTCTATTTGGTGCACATCAGAATGTGTCTTGTGTAAAATTCTCAAAGTATTATTAGTATAAACGTTTTTAGAAATATGATAGTAAATCGATGAGGTGAAACGTGATACCAGTATTTTTTTTTATGAGTTACAATGTAATTTTATTACGTTAAGATCGGTTCAAGATCTTGCACTCCGTTCGCGTCTTATTGATGGTTTTTCAGGCTATAGAAATGTAATTTTTATTAAAATCATGACACAAGTGTAAATTACAAATTATTATCATAAGCTGCACTTTCTAAGAGTCAAAAGATTTACTTAATGATTATATTATAAGAAATGGGCAACTTAAATTTTATTAACCTTAATAATTGTATTTGACAAATTTTTATTTTTTCGTTGCACATTTAAAACTGTTTTTTATTTTTTTACTGACAGAACATATTGGGTTCAAGTTATTTTTTTTTCAAGAGATAATTATTAAAATAATTTTATGTTTCACATAGTTTTTATTGATGTATTATTTATTAGTTCTATTTTTTTAATAGTAAGTACAATTAATGTGCCAAAAATCAACTATAAATAGATTTTGAACGATTGAATGAAAAATTAACTTTGCAAAGTGCTATTAGTATTATAACAATGCGACAGCCAATTTGGAATTTAAACTTTACCGATGTATTGTTTATACATAAGCCTTAGTGAGTATCGCATAAAAAAAACAATACAAACACAAAACACACCTAATGAGATTATTAAATGAAGATTTAGCTCATATGTATTTGTATTTACCTATATATACTGCGGGTAATATTCACGTTTATATAATATTATATAGGTATAAAAAAAAATTGAAATAGCGTTGTCGATGTGTTTGTATAACTAAAAAAATACTTCTCTTCAACTTTGTGTGTACGAACCTAACCAAGTTTCACACAAGATCTATCTCACTCGGGGATAAGAGGACAGGTCGTTTTTAAATTCTAGAAATATCCGGTCGAATGTCCCCGGAAACGACTACGCATATCGTATAGTGGCCGCCAATGGCGTCAGTCGGGCAACAAAGAATCACGTCGATGGTTGCGGCGACGACGTCTGTGACGGTATAATATTATATAGAATCATCTCACCCTTTCAACCCTTATATAGACACACGTTTGTGAGTACCGAGGGGAAAGAAGACACGACTCGTGTTTATAGTTGGTATTCGTAATTTATCATCGCTGTGAAATGACGGAGGCAGTGTCCGTTTTCTTTTCCACCAATTGAAAAAATAATAATAATATGAAAAAAATGAACTAACATAATATTATGCTATATTGATAACAAAAAATTCTAATTGCTTGGATTCGGCACTGGATGTTTGTTATTTTATGTAATTAGTAATTGAAACGTTTAATTTTTCGCTTAGAAACAACGCTAAAAAAGTTCGTTAAAAATAAACCTATTATGTTATTATAAAAGCGTATTATATACTGTAGAATATTATTAAATATATATTTTGTCTACTATTTTTTTTCGTAAATATAAATACTTTTTAAATATGAAATACTTGTTTTTCAATAGTTTATTTGGACTATTCAATTTTATCGGTATTATATTGAATGCTATACACACATAGAAACACACGTTTTTAATTTCACATTTCTGAAAAGTATTTTGAAAACAAATGTGCATTTGAAACTGAGATTTTTTTTTATTTATCTAAATTAGTTTCTTAAAATACAATTTTAACAAGTGTTTACGATATAAAATGTTGTTTAGAATAAAACTATATAATATTAATACGAATTCTAATTTTCACATTTTTTTTTGTTGGTATATTATGGACCGGAATTGGTTAAAAAATGTCCACATTTATTGGTTCCCTAGTTGTTGTATCCGAATCGGTTCTTAGATTATTTTTAAAGCAATTTCAGTTATATTTTTGAACATTTGCTTCATTTCTGAGTGTTAAATTTTATCATTGTCATAATATTATATCATACGTTTATCAACAATTGAACATAAATTATTTATTTTAAAATACAGCCGATTCCGCTGCATAGAGATACCGGTTAATAAGGACAACCACTTAATAGGTACAATTCTTCAACTGCGAAAATAAATGTATACTTTTAGGGTAAACGTTCACTGCTTATCTGGGCCATGAATCCGGATAGCTGGGACATTTTTATCGAGTATATTAATAGATCAATAGTTTGAATATCGCGACCGTCTCGCATAATCGATTATTGGATTTTTTTTTTTTTTTTATTAATAATTTATTATCAAAACAACGAAATGACATACAGTGTAACATGGTAACAATAAATTATTAATTTATCTACCTCATTAAGCAATGCTTGTGGCGAGGTAGATGAGTTGATAGTGTACAATATAATATTTTTAAAATAAGAATAAACAAAAAAAAAAAAAAAAAAAAAAAAAAAAACAAATATAATAAGAATGACAAAGAAGAACTAAATGTGTGATTACCGACAATATTAAATACTTAAATTCAACAGTTTTTAAAGTTCAAGTAATAAGTAATTAACAATAGCTTTTTTGTTAGTTATAAAATTATTCGTACTTACATTACTACTTTTTTTTTTAGGTACAGCGGCAATGAATTAAAATTATATTAAATTGTATCTTATCGTATGTTCAAATGTGATATACATGATAATGTAATATCATGTTTTTCTTTTTGTACTATCAATTAATTTCTATAATAGTTTGTAATTTGTAATATTAAAAATATATAAAAAAATAAGTTTTTCAACAAATGTATATGTTTGTTTTTGTATTTCGGATTATTGGGACAAAATAACACGAAACCTATACACATCATTCTCAGAGGAATCGACTGTACCTACAACCTACATTTTGACAAATTTTATGAAATCCAAATTTAAAATCTTCTACTATGACAAGTTTTTTTATTTTTGCAGTGTTTATGAATTCCATGTTCAAGAAAATATGCATTTTAAGCGCAAAAAATGCTAACATTAATAATGTATTCAATGGTTATTAACGGATTACAGTATGCTGTAGTAAGTATAACAATTAGATTTTCATCCGTATCACATCGATTTTATTGTGGTATTTATCTAAATGGAAATTTACTATATTATGTACATAATTATGAGAAATTTGTTATAATATTAATATTAGATCGCATTTTTGTTTTTTGAAATTCTTTATCAGCAACAAATTGGGACGTGTGTCGCTTAGAATATTGATAACCAATTCGGATGCAACCATTTTTTTAACTGTCATGTTGGGTACTAAAATTTGGGAACGTAAGTAAAAATCTTTTGTGGTGTATTATACGCATAATAACAAGGTGACATTAATGTTCTCATCGTAACTCGAAACTTTTATTAATAACAATATTATTAATTATATATTGTAAGAAGAAAATTGGTTCAAAGTAATAAAATAAAATTATACCGTTGCATATTCTTGTAGATAGAATCTATTCAATATCTATATTATATCCAGATAAGAGGTGTAGATTTTTTAGCGTACCAACTTATTCTTATTTCGATATAAATATTATTTATCTACCTTTTACTATTATACAATCCGTTGTTATAATATACGGTTATTACTTCCTTGCGTAGGAATTCGTCGACATCGTGGCGGGGTAGAACGAAACGTTGTCATTTTTAACACACGTCCATCACATGAAAGGAGGGAGGGTGCCGTCCAAACAGTCGCCATTAGTCATTTTTGACGAGCTCGTTATTTTTCTTTCTCCAACCCGTCGTCAGTGTGGTATTATATAGCCACGGAAGAGAACACGCCGTGTCCTCCAACCCCCTTTTCACAGCCCATCCATTCCACAGCAGTCGCTCCGCGGGTCGCCCGCGGACCCGAAACAATAATCACTCGGTAGCTGCTACAGCGTATCAACAGGAGCGGAAAAGAACAAATTTTTCATTCGCTCGCGGGGGCCTCCCTTAATATCGTTTTTGTTTTCATTCATATATATATTTTTTATTTTTTACCTCTTATGCACAAGCATATATCTATAATACTTCGAAGTACAGCATTTTTTGATGTAAACCATCACCGCCGCAGCCGTCACTGCCACGTTGATGCTAGATCATGGTAATTTTATAATATATACATATATGTATAATATGTATATATATTATGTATATAAGTGTGGTTTTTATTTTTGAACTTTGAAATTCTGTTTACAGTACCCACTTATAGGTACCTTTTGAGAGTTCCAAAAGAAAATGAATATTTTTTTGTAAAGTACCTACGCTCACACCGTTTCGAGCCACGCTTTCCAATAATTGTATAACTTACTTTGGACCATAATACGCGATACTTCTTACTAACTCACCACATTTTTCAAATATAAATATAATTTAATTTCTATACTATGGAAGTTTGAAAGTGTATGTACCCAAGTTAATATAAGTTCTTTCAGACCTAACAAGAGGGCCTTAACGTAGCAGTTAAAGGACATAAAAACAATGGAATAATAAAACTTTAACCACTATAACAAAGCGTGAGCCCCGTGCATGTTTATATACTCGTACCAGTCGTACCTTCATTCTGGACGGCTCTGTTTCAAAGATTTATAGTTTATGCCGATCGATGATGGCTCATTAATCATGAATATACATAAAAAATCTAGTTAACTATTACGTTAAAATATCTATGAATAAATAAGACATGCATGCTGTGTTACATTTTGATGGTCATTTTTGATATTCAATTAAGTTCACGCGTCACCCAAAACAAAAAAATTAATTATAACGATTTTAAACGATTTGAGTTTTTACAAAAATATCGAATAGAAGAGTCTAGAATACGTCATACATAAATATTATGTTAATATATGAGTTCAAATATTATTATTTTTTTTAATAGTTATCTGCGTGTCTTGTTTTTTTAGAAAATATAAATATATTCTCTGTAGTTACTGTGGTTTTTTAGTTTTTAAATTTCTTCCGTGGTGATAATAATTTTTAAATAAGAAGACTTTGATCATTAATTGTATTTGCGAAAATACGAGCAATTTACATCATGTCATTAAATTTGGTTAATTTATTTGTAAACGTTTTCTGGACCATAAATCTCATCTTAACTTATCTTTTAGCTTTGACAGGCTTTAATTAATATTAAGACCTATATATTTTCTATTTTATTAATTTTATATAAGAATTAAAGTTTTATTTTATATTTAGATATCTACTGGCACTACATTATTAAACGAATTTAGATTAAAATAAACATTATTCTATCTATAAAAACATAATATGTAATGTCATTACTTATAAATCTTAATTAACTTTTGAAAGCTATCCAAATTAATATATTATTTTTTGTACACCTACTTGCATACATTTTTATTTGTATTGATTAATATTGTAACAAATAAAAACTTAATTATTAAAGTATAATTGATCTATGTGTGTATTATTCTCTCTATTTAAATAATACAGTGATTAGTTTTAAAATAAATATTATACAAAGTATTAAGACAAATACAAATTTAATATAGAGTAAAACGGATTATGTTCGTAATGAATTAAAAAATACTTCCCACTTAATTATAATTTATGTTCAATTTTAGAAATAAGACTTAATATTACACACATTTAACGAGTATAGTACGTTAATCTACAATAGTACTACGCGTACACAATTTGACAATATTTTGACATTTACTGACGAATAGAAATTTTCGTTATAACATCGTAAATAAATATTTTAGAACTACATAATAATTCAAGAGAGAATCTCACAAAAATATATAAAATAATCATATTATTTTCTATGAGTCGTTCTAATTTTTTTTAATCATTTTCAAATGAGAAAATAAATTAATGAATTTCAATTATTTCTACTCCAATTACAGATAATTTCAAACTAGGAACATTTGATTGAGCTGTTAAACTTCTTAATCGGCTTACAGGAAATGTTTTGGATTACACCGATTTTCCGATGTGTATAATATAATCACACTGGTTCATTATTGTTTAAGCCTAGGTTTTTAATGTCATAAATATATTAAGTCATCGATAATTATTAATACTTTTGTCCATTAATCCTTGCAACCCTAAGCAATTGCAGAGAAATACACAAGAAAAGCATTAAGAAGGATTTTTAACATAATATGTATAAAGCAGACATGTTCATATCGCACGACTCTCACTGATTCGTACCAAAAAAGTAATTAAAAAGGTATATATAATATATATATATAGACGATATAAATTTAACACTTCTGCAATCGTTTATATGGTAAAAATATACATCATATATAATATTGTATCAACACAGAAATTTAATTAATCTTAAACCTCTTTCTCTCTCCTTTTCTCGACCTCTCGACGAGCAATCGGGCTTTTACTTTAGTAGTTTATTTCAAATTATTATTATCATATAAACATGTAAACGACAATGAATAAAATTAAATTAAATTCAACACCGTACCCATTTTATATTATTACGATGTTGCCCACAGTAAAAAAAATACAAATTGTTGTAATTAATTTACGAGAGAAAAAAAAGATTAATAAATACCTATCTAAAATGGTTTTTTTTTAATAGAGCAGTAATGTTTGGTCTTTTTGTAGAATATATCAATAAAAAAGTAATGAAAATGTTTGTTTCAAATAAAAATTCTTTTGTCACCCAAACGAACTTTATATTATATTTTCTTATTAAAACGATAGTAATAATCATGACTTATATTTAAATTGACAATGCACGCGAAATGATTCACACAACATAATACTCATAAATCTTACCCTTACTCCGTTGAACCATCATTTCGTCTATTATTGTTATTTTTTTAAATTTTTTTTTATTTCTTAGACTTTACTAGACCGGAAATTTCAGAAATAATACGACAACCCATATTCCGGCGTAATCTATACGAAATATTATAATAAAGTATACGTACACAGGCACACAGCTGATGTGGCGTTCAGTTATCGCGGGATGTCTGAGGTCTAGACTCTAGACATTATCATAAATCACGCGTCCGATCGATTTTCGCATATAGTACGACCGTCCTAGTCATTAGTCTTGCCCACAAACAACGGCTTATTTGGCTGAGTTTAATATGATCATAACATTTGTACGACTCAAATAAATTGCAAGAGTTATGGAATTTTACGTGAAATGAATAAAATAGGTAATAAATCCGTTATCCAAAATCTATAATTTACTTAAATTTGTGTTATTGACTTTTGCACTATAACTCAGTTTGTACTTTGTATGCTAAACCAATTAAAATGTCAATTGAATATACGTATGAATGTATGATATTACTCAACTTTTCAAATAAACTTTTCAAATTGTACTACATTTATTATAAGAAAATAGTAATATTTTAAAACCTATACATTTGAACTTCTCAACAATGGATGACTTAAACCTATAAAGAAAAGATATGTATTTTTAATAAAATTCAAAATATAAACTTCTGTAGTCGTACATCTACTCAAATAATATTTACATTCACACTAACTTATATCAATCAGTAAAAATAAAATAAAGTCTTTAATACATTTTTTAATTTGATAATCCAAGTTATAGCTGTATAATAATGATAATATAATACATATGATTATTGACCGTAAAATAAATGCGTATTTTCAATTTTAAAACCATAATATTATTATACTATAAAGTGCATAGTTTTGGTATGTTTTATTATCAAGCGTGTGAATGAAAGTAAATTTTGAAAATAATTTTACAAATTTAAAACGTAAGTTTAACGTAGATCAATAAACATTATAACATAATGATATAATATTTATGCCCGATTATAAAAAAGTTATATTCTGAAGAGTAGTAAGTGCTTGAAAGTATATAGTTTAGACATTATGCATGAAAAAATGCACGGTCGGAAAAAGTACTATGTCCAGGATATTATTTCAAAAGCAAAGGCACTTAAGACGTGTCACTATACAGTATGTACACGAGACTCTTGTACTTTAATATCTGTGTGTTTGTATAAAAAAAATAGTATCCTGGAAAAGCACATATTGCTGAAAAATTCACCTACATGGCGTACAACAACCATGACGAATAACAACCCTTCTGATAGTAAAAAATAAAATTTAAAATTGTTTACTGATATATTATACTAAATGCATACGAGCAATGCTATATTTTTCTTAAAATCTGTCTGATATCGTGTTAATATATTATAAAAAAGCTGAATTTTTTTCTATCTGAAATTGTTTGAACAGCAGCAACAAAGAATTTCGTACCTATAAAAATATATCATATTTAGGCATATTATTTTCAAACTATAGTTGACCCAACATATATGATTCGATGCAATATTAGTACGGTTGATCAATAATGTCCGTCCCATGTCCTGTGTGTTAATTGAGTAGACAGTAATATTATGCGTGACAGCGATAAATAATAGTCAACGCATTAGGCGTAATTAATACGAACAGAGTTGAGTTCGAAATACGGTTAATATAGATGATGACATATACGTCGTAATACCTATAATATCTTATAAATATTATATATTTTCAAGGGCATAAAAATAAAATAAACCCTGTTTTACGTTATTTTAAACTAGTATTTATTTTATTTAAAGGTAACCCCAACAACGGTTATGCATCACTAATTTATTATTACAAGGAGTTATTCCTATTTTTAAATATTAGCGAGCGTAAACACGATGGACTAACAAACAAAAACAAATACAATACAATAATTAAATTACAATAAAAATGTTTTATTATGAAGTGTGTAATCATCAGACATTTGATATAACCGATAAATTTAAACCGAAATTACGCAGATTAAAAATTATACTACAGAATGATTTACATACTCACCACCATTTTTAATTTGATAATGGATTTATAAGAAATCTCATTTTTAGCATTTTTAAATATGTTTAGAGATCATATAATTTAAAATGATTTAGATTATTTTACTACTTTAAAAAAATATCGTGGTAATATAAACTTCTGTTTTTTAAATTATAACTTCCCTTTTTTACTGTATACAGTATGATTTTTATTCATTATACAATGATTAAATCATCTGGGAATTAATATTTTTGAAAATTTCGATTTGCCTAATTCAAAATTCAAACAAGTATTTTATAGTTATTAAAATGTTTATATTTAATATAATAGCATTATAAAACGTTTTAAAATAACATAAAATAAAAGTAAAATTGGATCTAGTATTGTTATATTCAAACCATTTTTATAAATTAAAAATGTTAATAGATCAGTATAAATAATTAAAATTTTCAAAATACCATACTTCTTCCATAGTTTTCAAGCACATTATAATGGACACTTGGACATTGGATCTTTAATACACAAGATTGAAAAATTCAAAAACTATTAATTCAAATTTTGATTTAGATATGTTAACATTTTAAATAATATCCTACATAAAGGAGAGTTATCAATTGAAACATATTTAAAAAAAGTTTGCATCTGTACTGAAAACTGCCTCATTGTACGAAAAATCTCAAAATTTTGAAAATATGATTTGTAAGTATATTTAAAAATTAAAAAAATCAGACTTTTAGTAAATGTATTAATGAAAAAGGAAAAGGGTGTGTGCTTGTTAAATCACCCTTTAAATTACTATTTTTTTTTTATTAAAATCCAAAAAATTGGTTTATTAAATTTAATTTTTGTACTTGGTCAAAATCGGATGTAGGTACGGGCAAAATGGAGACTTGGACACTTTCCGATAGAAAGTTATGTGACTACAATGCCAACTTGTCTAAAAAGTTGTTTTAATAAACATAGGCCGAATACGTAACTACTTTGCCCAAGTGATTTCGCTTGTTGGGTCACGTTTCCTATCACAACTTTTGGGGCCAAAGAGAAATTATCCGTGTCGTATCTCGATCAATTATGTGATCGATGTATAAAAACATTGGGAGAGACCATAGTAGCGTTTTCGTCAAATCCACTAATTTCATAATACGTAATTCAAATATGAATATATTATCATTATTCACTCTTATTACCACATCTTCCATAAATTACAAAATACAGTTATTATGATAGCAATTTTGTGGCGTACGTGCAATTGTTATCATTATTATTTAGAAATTATCAATAGCTTAAAAATGATGATGAATTTTATTCATAACACAATGGTTATGATACCTCCAATTCGTATTCACTCATTAAAAATAATTATCTGTTCAAAACATAGATTTTTTTTAAATATATATATATATATATATATATTATATATAATTGTTTGATAACCTTGTCATTTTTTAACTTTTAAACCAAACAAATTAATTACGGTACGGAATTTTCCGTTTCAATACAATAAGTATTTCAATAAATAATGCTATAATACATGAAAAATGAAATAAAAACATTATATTAACAGTTAAACGATAAAAATGACAAAAAAAAAAATAAAAGTAAAAAGTGTTGGCGTTAATATACCATCGACTATAAACGTATATGACCTATTGTAATACATTTCTCTATATGTATGCGTCATAATCTGTCCAGATCGCTTATAATAATAGGTATATATAAAATAAAATAGTGATAAACAATTATTATTATAATAAAAAAATCTTACTTTTTCACCGCTGTCCGATGGCAAGTAAAACGTCAAAACTGTGAGGAACGAGATTCCCATGCACGGTATGATGATGTTTACTGTATAAAAAAGCGTTTTCCTTCTCATGGTGATGTTAAACGTTATGTCTAAATACGGTTCGTCGCAACACGGGTAGATCTTTTCGTTCCTATAAAAGATAATTTACATTATGCAGTGGCAGTGTTGTAGTGCAATGCATACTTAATCATGTTTGTTTTATATTGCGTTTCGATTACATTTTATACGTTGTCGGTTTAGCGTGGCTGTCATATAATCCATTTCGGAAAACACGAAACAAATAGGTTTGTGAATCATAGAAAAGCACCAAGACTGCGTAAATTTGTTTATAAATATAATAATATAGTATATATTTTTGTTCTAAAAATAACTTTAATGGGCCGAAAAACACTATTTAATATTATGTCATAATACCAGTATTTATTATGAAAATTTGAGTAATTGTAAGTGATATACGTATTAAATCAAATACTAAAATAATTTTTTGTACATAATAATAATTTCATATATGAAATATGAATGAAGTTTAAAATTTGAGGTTATAATCTCAGAAAATAATGTTATATGTTTGAATTCAAGAGCTATGAACATTCTTTAGATCTTTGCATGATTGAACTTGTATATAATAACACTTATATAATATATAGTATTATACCTATATAATATAATGTATATACATTTGTCCACTACACGTGTATGGGGTTAAAAAGGGGTGGGACTCAAGGGGCCTCAGTTTTCCTTCCTATATTTTTGAGATCACGAACATGTAAAGGCTCTCACTTGACATTTTTTTCCATAAAAGAATACAAGAACGCTTACAGGACTAGAACAATAATACATAGTTCCGCTTAAATTATTATTAGTTTTTAAAATGTTACAACTTGTTTTTTATGTGTACTTCAATCAAAAAATAAGTTTAAAGGCTCAAAAACAATGTAAGCTTTTTTTTTTCGTTACGATACCATGAATTAAATTTTGTATCCTAGGTATATTTAAAACATATTTATATTAAGTATGTAGTATTGGCGTGGAGAAGTTTTTTTAATTTTTAGAAAACTATTTTATATTTGTTATCTTTTTTGATACTATTTTAATGTTTAAAGATCGAGTACAATATTATAACGGAAAAAACCGTATGGAAATCAAAATATTTTTATATGAAATAATATATAATATGTTTTACGTATAATATTATGAATATTTATCATATTTTGCGATTTAACGAAATTATATTACAATTTTTTATTTTTACTAATAATTTATGCACATAGATTATATAACTTATACTTCAAACGTCGATATACTAAAAACCACACTTTGGACATTTTCTCAGCACCAAAATTGTGTTTTCGCGATAACATTTAATAAATTATCTTTATATTTTAATAACAGATGTGTCGGATTTTGTTCATAGGACGTTTTTTAACCTACTATCGATAGTTTATTAACACCGTCAAATTGAGCGAATTATTTAAAAAATAAAATAATGACATGATATTTGGAAGTTAGAACGCGTCAGTAAAAATAATACTCCAATATAATTGTCCAAAATAAGATCGATAGTTAAATAGATAATAATGTTACGTATTTTCAATTCATATTTTATATAGGTATTGGGTAATCATACTATAAAAATATTACAATATAACATCTTCATTGCAAAATACATTACGAACAATGTATTATTAGTTTGAACAATTTATTATATTTAAGTGATAATAAGTTAAGTTTTCGAGATTGCATAGGTCCGTTCGTTTCTAAGAATGACCACAACGTACGGAAATTATTCGAATATTTGATTATTACCTTTCACACAAAACTTAACACGCATTCGTTGTGATTTAAACTATATAGGTAAATGCAAATCCGTGAAAACCGCAGCAGTTAGGAATCATGAATTAATCTACAACCGTGAGTTGCGTAGCCGTTCAGAATATTGAGTGAGAAATGAAGTGTATATGTGAAAAAGATTGTTTTCCCTATTGTATGTTTTTCATCGTAATTGAATGGTTGAAAATAAAAATAGCATTTTCCTAACACACGCTTATAACAATAATACTCAATTATCATGATAAATTTAAACGAGAATATACTAATAGTCATTTTGTACTTTATAGGGATTTTCAAGTATTATAGTATCCGTTAAAAAGTTTTACAGGTCCAATATGAGTAAAAAATCAAAATACTACATCATAATATAATTAAAAATAAATTTAATTTATCACTACACCAAAATATTTGTATATAAGTAACAAAAAGTATTAAAACGTATCGTTTTAATATTCAACAAATTAAAATATAAATAAATCTTAGTAGTCTGGAACGGTTATAATACGAGTATAACCACCGAAATGAATAGAATATGAATCCCGTAAAATAATGAAAACATAATGGAGAATGTTAGAAAGAATAACATTCTTTCTTATCCACGAAAATATCTTCAACGTCGAAATATTACTAAAAGCAAAAAAAAAAAAGTTTTCATTCGAACCGAAAAAAATGAGTTCGGGGGCCAAAATCTAAGTTAACTACGATTCTTGACTTTATAAAGTACATCGTAATGTAAATAAAAAAAAAAACTTTCCGCCCCATTAAAATGTATTCGTTTATTTTTTTAGAGTAATGACAAAAATAAAAATAAGTAATCGGGAATCTTTGAGCGTGAACAATTCGTTGTTTTTTCCTCGTTGTTTATTATATAAGTAAAAAATAATAATATGTTATATTTTATACATATTTTTATTACGAATTTCAAAATGGATTTTGTTACAATATGCTGACACATGATTTTATATATTACCATGTATTACGATTTTGGAACAATATTGTCGATTTATGAGAGTTGTTTACAGAACCATCTTAAACACAGAATTTATATTATATATAATAAAAGAAATAGAATCGAATTCGTTGTTGTTTTGTTATATTTTTTTTAACGAGAAACGCGTCTTTATCGTATACGATCGTCAGCCGTTTACTACAGCTACATAGTACGTCGTATAGAGTTTGTGTTTGTGACCCATAGAAAGTGGCCAAGGTATATATAGCGTACTCTTTATATAGTATAATATATGGTTCACGTAATGTTGAATAATTTATGAGTGCCTTTACAAAAATCGTGCGTTTCGATTCGTGCCGTACTCGCCAGAAACATACACGCTCGTAAACATACGAGTATGTGAGTATTTTTATTTTTCATAATTTATGCATTTCTTACGCACTTTCAATTATTTTTAATACGTTACCTGACCGCTGGTACTTCCAGTATGTCCCATTCGACCGACATGTAAAATTCTGAGAGATCCACTCCGACGTCGACGATGTTCGAACCGACCTTTTCGTCCATGTGTCTCAAGTCTACCTGCAAAACGACTCTTATGCATATTTCATTGGTTCCGTTATGATTAAAAAAATCATAATTGTACTTATTAATAATATAAATAAAATTAAAATTATTCATATTAACTTGGATCGGCACATGGCCGGTTGTACTATAGCAATGTGGGACGACATAAAAGAAAACTACGGACCGATAGCTAATCTCTTGTAAGCATACTCAGAACTCACTCTTTTAAAAAGTGTTTTAATTTTAACCGTGAGATACAGATTTTAAATAAAATATGAGTATTTTTTAATCATTTACTTAAGTAATTTTACTAAAAAATGAAATTGCATTTTATGTTATATTGTGAAATTAATTACAATCATTCCAAACACGATTCTAAGTGACAAAATGTGTAATGCTGATTCAATTGTTAAAAACAATGATTTGTAGAAAAAAAGTGGTAAAAGTTTCAAACAGGAAGTTTAAAAAGTTTGTCTTTAAATTTGAGCTTAGTGTTTTAATATTTTCTTACTTTTTAAATATCTTATATTAAACCTAAATATTTCATAGGTAACATGTTTTCACTTTAAAATTAGTCTAAAACAGAAAAAAAATTCAAGAAATCCAAAAAATGTTAGTATTTAGTATAGAAAGACTATTTTGAAATCTAAAATAAAATCATTATTTTCTTTGAAAATATTAAGTAATAATTAATTGCATTCTGAATGTTTGGAAATATTCTTAAACCAATCGATTTTAATAGTTATTTAACGAAGTTATCAAACATATTTCATTAAACCATTTTGAAATATAAATACTGTAAAATATATAGTAGGTACCTTCACTCCTATCTGAACATATTTAACGATTTCCCGAGAGTGTCGTAATAACCGAATGTTAAGCGAATAATTTCCTTTGTCACGAGAGTAAAAAAAAAAAAAATTTAAAAACCCATGAAAAAAAATGAAAAAGGTACTTACAAAGCAATATATTATATTATTATATTGGTAATAAGATTAATCAATACCAGTAAGCAAGTGTGAATTAAATAGAGGTATGTAATGGCTTGCGCAACTTAAGTTCCCTGATAACAATATTATATATATTGCCTATTTAATAATATATTACGTTTCTCGTACAGTTTACAGAAATAATTTATTCGCGTAGGTACACGTATTTTTGAATTGAAATCTATATGCTTGTATACAAGTGGGGTTAACCCTCAAAAGGTTTTCAAAAAATATTTATTTTTTTTTTTTGGTCATGATATTATTTGCATTTGTTTATGTTCATATGACTTCTTCTCCATTTTTTTTCTAAGTTTATAACTACAACTATTACAATTTCCATTTTGGACTATAAATTGGAAAAAATTAAAAAAGAATTGTGTAGAAATCTACAATACATTAATATTTTATTATTCATCGTAATTATATATTATGAACCATGTACGATGATTTTAACTTAGGAAGATATTATAAAATGCATTTTCTTTTTTAGATCTTTAGAGTTGAAATATAATTTTATTGGTTATATTATTATATAACAAATATTAAAAATGAATTTAAATTTAAAATTTTATATTATTATTATTATTTTATTTTTTGTCAACTGTTTGTAGAAGAAATCAGGTTTTTTTTTTAAAAAAGAAAAGAATTCATTTCGTTCCGTAGTTCTCTTTGATGAAAATAAGTACACAAAATGGCAAATTTATCACATACAAAGTTTGAGATCTTTTACAACTCAAATACTACTGAAGCGTAATTACTATCACAGCTAAAAATATAATGTAAAAACAAAAAAAAAAATACTAAGTAACCAACTAATACGAACAAACCATATCGCTAAAAAAAAAAGCGGTGTACTGGTTGACAATAATATTCAGCTCTACGATATTATAAGAAAGGTTTTAACATATAATTATCTATTGAAAAAAAAATTAACTGACCATACATACACATTTTTCGGCATATTTAAACTTTTTTATACAATATTAATTATTCATGTCTATAAATTTAATATATTTATTATTTGTAAACATTATTATATATTATACTCGTATTATACATAATAATATAATACATATATTGATATATTCAACAACTTGATATTAAATTAATTAAATTATCTGTTTAATTATTATCGATTAATAAATAATACATATATATACACATAAAGTGAGTGTTAATTAATAACTATATGTTTCACTTAAATTACATATTGTTTTTTTAGGTACGATTTGAAAATGGAATCGACTTCCTGTTTACAGTACATTTTCTAAATTAATTTAAATTATTCATTTGAGTAGATTATTACGTTCAATTATGTAAGTGAAACTATGAAGTACCAACCAATTTGTGGTTCTAACAATGTGAATTTGCGGTATTGGTAACGAATATTAGGCAATGTGTTAACATCTCCCAATGTATGTTAAACTTGAAAACTTAATTCCTCATCACATATCCTACTCCGGTTATCAGATAGGACCCCAATGGCGTTTCATAGTCGTTTGAATGAAAACTAAAATTTCTGACAGTTTTGGATGTTAAGAAATACATTTTATCTAATGATAAATAATGCAATTGGAGAGTGAATGAATCATCGTAATTTATGTCAAAATTAAGGGTCACGAGGGTACTAATGAGAATGAAATATTTCAAAAACTTTCCCGACCGCAGTTGGAACGGACCCACCAAAAGTGAACACTAATCATTATGTTCTATTTCCCAGAATTTTACGCATTATACTAACACCCGAATAGTATTGCAGAAAATGGCAATGTAATATTTATGGACACTATAAAATGCATATTATTATATTGCATATTTACAAAAATTATCATTAAGTATTAACACTAATAAAAAGTGACGTTCAAAATTGGTATACATTAAATTTTTAAATGTTTTTTTTTTCAAGGTTTTATTTATATGCCTGAGTGTCGGTCAACCCTTGTTATCTGTTGGAGCAATTTTGTTTAGTGTGCGGTATTCTAATATAGTCAGCTTTATTTTACGATAAAGGTACGAGAATGGCATAATTTATTTTTTTATTTTTTGAAAGTATACTTTATACCTACTTGACATTCTAATGTTGAAGATTACAGGGGCATAGTACTTTGCGTCTGAAAATGGCGTTAGTGATCGTAAGACGAGAAAACGTCGGCGATAAAATAAAATAAAAACATGGATATTATATTATTATACCACGGGGTTATAAAAAATCTTTACATTTAAAACGTCTCGTAAATCTTGGAAAATGTTTATTTTGAGGGGTAATATATTTTGAAAAATCAATATTTAGTGATATCAATTGCGATTTTCACTAGGAATAAATATTTATAACAAATAATATAGTTTAAATTTAAGTTACTTACCTACCTATCTATTTATCTATTATATTTATCTTATGTTACTATTATGTATGATTATGTATTGAAAACCCGGTAACTATAAATTTTAAAACATAATATTTATATTAATGTCTAATAGTGTACCTACTATATTGTTTTTATTTTTTATTAATAGAATTATACAAACTATTGTTATATGAATTTTACGGTAATTTACATGTTTTGATAAAATTAAAAAAGTTATCGTGGTCCGATTTTAGTTCTAAAAATTATTTGTTTTCAGCAGATAGATGTTTATCATAATATGGACCTTAGTTTCTATATTCAATTTAAACATTTGATGAATCGATATTTAAAGTTTTTAAATACAATGTAATATTAAATAGGATTATGTTTATTTAAAGATTGATCTATAGACAGTTTTTAAATTAAATTCAAATATTTTTGTTACAGTTAATATAAGACAGTATAAACTAACTTTAATTTTGTTGAAACTTGAGATATTTTAACTAAAAACTGACGGTAGTTGCAAGGCCCATAAGATTATTCTTAAAAAAAATAGGAAGATAATTAATACGGGTTATAGTAGCTAAAATCGCTCTTAATATACCTATTAATATCATAATTTATTTTGTTTAATTTTTTTCTAAGTAGAAAAATATATTTAGAAATTAAATTAGGTTAACCTAACTTAATTGTTATACATTTTAAATTCAATTTAAATATTTATATATTTTATAAAATAATTAGAGAACAAAACTCTTGGTTTGTGTTTGCAAAAATACTTTTCAATATATTTTTCGTGGTGCTCATTGAAAAATATCATGTTTGGAAGAATGTACAATTTTAAATCGAGTAAATCGGAATAGTTTCAAACACAAGTTTTGCGGTTTCGCGCTCACGTTTCAGCCTTACCAAATTGCTAGTGGGGAACGAATATCGAAGAGTTTTGAGAGTCTAAATTGTACTGCCGTGGGCTGGTTTTCGAAAACTTTATATCCACGAGCTTACCACGTTAATATCGGTGATAAGGAGGTGTGCGATAATAATACAAAATAGCGTTGAGCATAATGGTGAAATATATGTCCACGCTGTGTTATATTTTTGAAAAAAAAAACCACCGAATTTTGTTCGAAAATTGTTGGCACGATAGTTTTTTACAAATATAAAAAAAAAATAGGAAGACTAGGTGATAATATACTAGACTTCTCCCCCTCCTCCCTATTCAATTTTGATATAACGCCTTCTACACCAACATACGAGTATTTATGCGATATATTTACAAAATTTAAAATGAAATTTTCACCTAAATGGAAATGATGGGTGCTTGTTGGACACCCTACGCTGTACGTACGTCATTTCCCCAAAATTCCGTGTACATATTTAATAATATCATCAACGGAAGCGGCGGAACACGACATAATAACATTAATATCATACTTTTTCGATCTTCGCAGTTTAGCACGCGCATGTGGACAACCATGTTCATGTATGACGATCGTTCGCGTCGATAGCAGGCTGTCATCGTTGTATTGCCGAGTGAATAACATCGAGCGCGACACTGCGACAGTCGTGCGACGGATTTGACCAGTCGGCAGTCGGGCGTGTTGACATTCGGTGACGGTTATTGTATCGTATCATTTATTATTTCACGCTGATTAAAATGTAATATTAATTATTAATAATATCATAGGACACGGTCGTCGCCACTATGGTGTGTTTGTTCTCACGAGGCACGTCGACCTTTGTTTAGGTTACCCGGACCACGGTATACGACACAAATACACGGTTGTGCGTGCGCGGTCGAATAGTGTCGGTCGTCGGTCGCCGGTCGCCCCAGAGTGTTGCGGTTCAACGAGCGCATCGCACATAATTAAAATGGCGCCTTTTCGCCCTCAGTTACGGGGAGACGTTTTTGCCGTAAGCCAGACAACGTCTCGGGGGTCACGAACCGGAATTATCATTTTTTTTTTTTTTGTCGTACGTTTGATAACATCATTATAATATTATGAAATATTATAATAAATATGTATGATAATTATTTTTTCATAATTACCTACCCTGATACAGTGTTCTTGTTTACACGGTTTAAATATTATAATTCGGCGTGTTTCCAAAGAAAAACTGTCTGATTATCGATAAATTAATCACTCCGTGCGTTCACAATATTATTTATATTACTATCATGATATAATTAATTTCACTTCCGGTATTTATTCATTCCATTATTATTTATCCACACGTTCGTTGTTGTGCTTTTATTTTTGTTCCGTTTACATTTATTGTCTGCCAGACTGTTACGTAATCTTCTCTGATATTATTATTGATTACAGTCATTGCCAATTCGCCACGTATATAATGGGTAAAACCAAACGCAGGACTATGCCAAAACCAATAATAATAATATGTCGTTTTGGACGAATGTGTGTGTGGGAACACAATATATAGTACGTACGTGAGCTATTATTCGTCAACATGTTTTCGAATGGCCTAAGGCAAATTTTGTCGAAGTTCACTTATCAGGACAAAGTTTTTGGACATCGGCAAAACTTGATAATATATTTCTATGCCACGGACATGCCGGGCAGTTCTATTAAACGTTCGTCCAACTTTATTGACTTTACAGGAAGTAGTCTTTTATATAAATAATAAAATATATAAAACACTAAAGTACATTATAACGGTTATATATAAATGTGTTGAAATGATTTTCAGATTTTATTTCAAAATGTGAAAATAAGTTAAAAATAAGTCGGTCATGTATTATAGAGAGTAATTTATTCTTAACGATCGAGTTAATTACGTTTTATCGGGTTAACGGGATACTAGCATTATCAAGAGCCGGGGTTTAAAATGAAATGAAATATTTTTTTAAATAAACTGTGTATGCGTATAGAGTCGTACATTTTATTATAGCATAATATTATAGCTGTCAGCCTACGGATGAATATTAAAAATAAGCCCGCGGGATCCACGTTGTTTATAATATGTATTATATTAAATACCCATCCGTTAAAATTGATCGATACTGCCGATGGAAATATATCGCCTGCAGTAACAACACGAACGTTCAATATGGGTTTTTATATTATTATTATAATAGGCGTAGTATAAAATAATGAAAAGGTATCATATTATTTTCCAACGGTTTCACACATTCATCAAGACATATCACAACAGCGTTACAAAATGAATTCACCCAAAAATGATAATCACACAAGCCCCGCGTGTACCTGGTTCATCGAGTACAAGTTACCGTTTGTATATCTAAAATATCTAAGAAAACATAATAATATTACGCTACACTATGATAATATTATGTAATGTACGTGCACACAACTATATAATTTTTGTTACTAAGTACCTTTAACTAGTTAGTGAATATACCATTACGGTGCGTGAAGCAAACTCTCTACCAGACAAACGCAATCACTTCCCCAAGGTCAAATCATTATAATTGAATTTTTCCACATAGACGTCACAATATCGTTATAATATTATAATATGATGATCCCTCTCGGGACGGAAATAGAAGTGTCGGTCGGCGGATATTTCTTGTCGTTTTGTGAATTAACGTTAAAACTAATGTCCACCGGCGAGTGGTATAATCGAGAAAAAAAATGAATAAAATTATTATTCAATCAACGTTATAGATTAATGGACGACCGGTTTGGGTATTAATATTTTTATAACGTTGTTATTACAGTTGATCATAACTACAATATTCAGGGTACGACTGCGGTGACGATGACCTTGTAAGACGAGTATCACGGCAATGCACACGAAATAATAATTTCTGTATTACGGTATTATCGTGTTACTGCAGCGCCGCCACAAACAGTACAAAAAATATTAAAACTTTACGAGTTATTGTTATATCGATGAACCAGGAAGAATTTTTTTTTTGCCGGCCAAGCGGTACATTATTGTCACCTTGAACCCGTCATATGTCCAACTTCCTAGTTTCAGTACGCAAGTTTGGACGTCATAGGGGAAGAACTCGACGTCGATGGAGCACGAGGACTTATAGACGGCGGGTGGCTGCCATAATACAAGCCCCGTACAGTAAACCGTCGCCTTTGTCATAAGGGTCACCTCGTAGTTACCGTCCGCACTGGAACAACACAACATACCACGTCTACTAGGCTACTGACAATACAACTGTACGCGGCCCTTGTGCGCTGCGCACGTACCGGGCGAAATGCTCGAGAATAATGATAATAATAATTGTAAATAACAATTATATAATGTATTTTACGCTAATTGACATGGTTTATAGTAATAATAATTATTATTATTGTGTATTTTTTTCTCTACGTATAACTTTAGTGGTCCCGCCACAAAGGCATCGGAGACGACCAGGTCCTGTAGCACCATGACCTAAATATATTGTTAACGATATTATGTTTTCATCGGTTAGTCGGTTTTAGCCGACATAGCTTAATGTAAGCCATAAATTATCATTTTTTTTTCATCTCTATTATAATAATTAGAGTTAATCATTAGGGTTGTATAGTTTTCACGACAGAAATGTGCAAAAATACCTCATAAATGACTTTATATATACATTATAAGAAACTGTTTTATTTTTATTTAGTTTATAAAAAAAAAATCTTCATTGGATACATAATTTATTCTTTAATTTATTCTTTACCTAAGTTAAACCTTTATGACACAACCTTATATTATTGATGTACATTAAATCTTACCAAAAAGTAAATTTATTAATTATTATTATATAACAGAAATAAAATTGTTCATTTAACAGTTGCTTAATAGCAATTATTTTATGAACAACAAACTTTATTTGTTTAGTGTTTTTATAAAGGTATTGACTTATTTGTATTTTAACGTTATATTTTACCTTTTTTGAAAACAATTTCCTTTTTCAAAAATAAAACATTAAGCAGAAGTTGCAAGCAAAACGTATATTAAAAATTTTAAAGCAATAATCGTTTATTAATTTGTGTAATATACTCGTACATTTTTAATATTTTTGAATTTTCTAAGTAAACATGGAATAAAACCAAGATATTATTTACAGTGTAATTAACATTGATATATAGAGTATATTATTATTTTAATTTATAATCGAAATTTAATGGTTGTACTTTTACCAAAATCACTTGATTGAACACAAAGAGGGAAAATGGTTGCGAAGTTTAAATTGTATTATTTTATGATACTATTTAGTCATTAAAGAATTGGATTTGAGAAAAATAAAATTATCGTTGAATATGCAAAGCATATTGACTCGATACAAATGTTGGGGCATTAAATGAGATTAAAGCGATTCAGTAAAGATTTTATTTTTTCGTTTTTAATTACAGTCTTATATTTTTGTTTCAACAGAAATGCCAATTTCCGAATGTTAATAATAAAGCACAACACTATAATTATTGGTATTCTCGAGCATTTCGCACGGACAGTCGGAATGGTAACATTAATAGATTACATACACACATATTTACAAATAGTTATTTATATTTACGCGCAGCCGGTAAGTGCACATTTATTCGATTGATATAATATATAGGTAAGTACACTAAGTATTACGAGGAAATTATATGGTATAAAAATAATAATAATAATGTTTTTAAATTAAAAATATTCAAGCTATTATGTAGTGCTATGGACATGTACCTACATGTACATATTTCGGTGCCACATTTTTTTTTAATTATTACCATAATACATTCGATAGGCATAATGTTTCGAAGTAAATAAGTACAATATTATAATACATAGTACAAGACAATGAAGAAGAGTACATAAAGAGAACATAATAATATTATTATAGGTATAAAGAACAAGGCTAAAGAATAGATAACATAATAATAGAAATACTTGTATAGTGTATACTCATAGCTTATATACATAGTATACATAAATATTTTTAAGCGTATTTATTATATACAGCATTGATAGATCAGGAGGTAGGACCCGAGTCCAAAAGGTCCTGTTTTATTATTAAAATAGTACATTATGCATGAAAAAAAAAAAAATAATAATAATAATAATAATAGAAAAGTGTTTTGGTTGCAAGTCGGTTTGTTCGTGTGTACGAGTGCAACAACAACATCAAAAACAACATTCAATAACAACATCAACAACAACATGAATGTAACAGCAACCATAGAGAGTATAGGTACAGTGAAAATTACATTATTTAAGTTATATTTCTTTTTAGTTTCTGGTAGAAAGAAATGAAAAATAAGAGGTTTAATAACGGAACAAAAAATAGCGGAAATGCCGCGTCGTCGACATTTATTAACCGCCACGGTGTGTAGACTGTGCATACTATTATTTATGTGTAACCAAAGCAGAAAAATAATATTATTATGACTTAAGTTAATGTATTGTTATTTATTTATTTTTCTATCCGGTTCCGTGGTAAAATCCGACGGAAACGAATAAAACGAACAAACTGCTACTGTATTCTTATGGCCACATGGTTGTGTGTGTATGTCGTAGTTGGGATGGGGTAAAGGGGTACCTTGAATCCGTCGTACGTCCAGCTACCGAATTTCAACACGCACGTCTGCTCGTCGAACGGGAAAAATTCCACGTCGATCTCGCACGACGATTTGAATATGGCCGGCGGTTTCCATTCTACCAGCCCTACGTGGTATATGGTCGCCTTGGTGGCCAGCGTCACGTCGAAATTGCCGTCGGCGCTGCGGATCATACACAATAATACACACAAATTGCAACATAACCGTCGTCAGCGGGACTAAATTATAATAATAAATGTATATAATATATGTACACCTATACCTATATCTATACAGTTTTCACATAAATCCATATAACGTGCAGTAACGTATATATACGATTTGCCGTGTAAGAGGTGATGAAAAACAAAACAAATAATAATAATCACCATTCGCCCAACGTTGACATATTTTATAAAATTATACCTAAATGACGATATATTATGTTGTTGTTGATATTATAAATCATGTATAATATAGTTATTAATTAATCAAACTGAAAAAATTAAGCGATGTGAAAAATATCATTTGAAATGAAATTATCATCTTTCATCTAACGTGTCGATAAAATAACGCAAAGGTTTAAAACGACTGTAATCAACATTTTTTGATTCATATCGGCTTTACCAAAAATTGCTTTGAATTTGATAATATTTTTATTCAAAGACTATAAATTATATTTTATAAAATATACAATATAATTTTATTTTGAATGGTAAATAATTTAACTTTATGAACTTTATACTCCTCGAAAAACAATCGACTATCGTATAAAATATATAATATGAATAAGACACAATAATTCAGTTGGGAATTGTCTGTAAAAATAGTATTATTAGTTTTGTATTCTGAGCAAATAGAAGGAGATACCTATTGGATATTACTTATTAGTTATTATTAATAAAGTTTAAAGGAAAAGTTTCATGTGAAGAACACTTATATAAAGTTGAACAAGTAGTATAATATAATTATATATTCGTTTCGAAATTTAATAACATCAATATTGGCTACAAAGTACAAATAAAGTGTATAAGTGATCAAAATTAATCAAAATTCAAAATATTTAAAATATAAAAGAGATTAACAGACATAGATGATAAAAATGTATTATAAATAGATTACAATAGGATATTTTTATAAATAATGACATACCTATAATAATTATATAATAATTATACTTATGAAACATATTTATCGGTTTTGTAGAAAGGGATTAGGATTACATTACGTTTGTGAACACTACTAATATTACTGTCTTGCTATGAAATATATAATATTATTATGAGTAGTATGTTTTGGTATGTTATGGGTCCCCCGCAAATCCGGCGAATCCGGTTACCTCGACCAGCCTATAGTTATATGCTATCGCGACCGTGCTCGGCCGTATCCACTCCCCTCTCATCCATCACATGCCATGCCCGGCCTTTCCCCCTCCAATCTATACCTATCACATACATTACGAGACAATGCCACGCGCTGCCATTCCCCTCCATGCCATGCCATGTCTTTCTCCAACACGTAACGTGCTATCGCAAACGTGCCTGGTCTTACCCCCCCCTCATTAATGTCTACCCCCTAAAAATGGTATATCACAAAAATATATACATTAAATAATTCAAATAATTTAATTTACTATTATACTAGTATTTAAAACAATATATTATTGTTCTAACAACATATAGCTAGTTGTTTAATAAAACATTAGATAAACACAGTTTGTGATAAGTTAGCGACTTATAATAATAAACATAAAATTATTAATGATTTCCCAATACCATACATCTAAGTGAGAGTGTAAATGTGTAGTATACATATCGCTACCGAATATAACATTATCAAAACACAGTTCACACATAGTTAACGAGTCGTTATTATATACATAAAACATTGTATAATTCACACTTATGGTGAAATATTTTAGTTTTCCTAAGACCATCAACTTAACGTTTAGAAAGTTAGTATGTGCAAAATCTAATTGCTTAGCTATTATTTCAACCAATTTAAATGTATCCTAAAATAATTGAAAATATTATCTGGATTAATCTTTTAACATGGCAAATGAATAGATAATATTTTACCAATCCATGGCTTAAAATGTTACCATTACCTAAATATATTAGAAATCAAAAGGTATCTAGTCCTACAAATGTTAATAACCAGTCAGTACGTTACCAGTCGTATACTTCAGTACACAAACATTTATCGTTTTATCTTTAATATTTATAACTATAACGAATTTTTAACAAAAAAATGTTATGCCTCCAGAGAGAATCGAACTCCCGACCCCTAGTTTACAAGATCAGTGCTCTAATCACTGAACTATAAAGGCCATATATCTATAACTGAGTACATTGTTATCTCCATTACTCGCACCTTAAGAATTATACTTTAAACTACTATACTGATATATCATACTTCGATTATCTTCCTCCGATAGTAATATTTAACTAAGTGTAAAATTCTATTTAATTATCAGACATATATATTATTACGCTTTAATATATTGCATACAAACACCAACGAGTATATTATATGATATTACTAAATTTGAAAGTGTTTCACTTTTAATTAACCTTTAATATCTGTAGGAAAATTAACAACCACTGATAATATTATAAACGATCAAATCTAATTTAAATGATATTTCGATCGTCTTTCGATGTAATGATTATACATAAAGTGTATGATATTATTATATCAATGTAAATAATAAAATTTTTTTAAATTTTTATATAATATAACATATGCTTAACCCTTAGAGATTATTATATATTCAAAAACATCCGAAAATCATTGAAATGCTAACTCTCTAAATTTTATATTATGTTATAATATGTTATAGGGTAAAACAAATTTTTTTAAAACACGTATCATATGTATAATATTTATATTAAATTTATAACACCGTACAATAATTATTGTATGGAGCTACTCACTATTAAAATATTTTCAATTAGAAGTCATAGAAAATACTAAATATTACACTTTAAACTTAGGAAGAATATTCATACTAAAGTAATAATATACAATGTTATTTTTTTATTTGATAAAATAATTTTAACTTAATAATATTAGACCTCTATTACTGATATATCGTATAAATACTGAGATACCTTTCGATTTCTAATATATTTAGGTAATGGTAACATTTTAAGCCATGGATTGGTAAAATATTATCTACTCATTTGCCATGTTAAAAGATTAATCCAGATAATATTTTCAATTATTTTAGGATACATTTAAATTGGTTGAAATAATAGCTAAGCAATTAGATTTTGCACATACTAACTTTCTAAACGTTAAGTTGATGGTCTTAGGAAAACTAAAATATTTCACCATAAGTGTGAATTATACAATGTTTTATGTATATAATAACGACTCGTTAACTATGTGTGAACTGTGTTTTGATAATGTTATATTCGGTAGCGATATGTATACTACACATTTACACTCTCACTTAGATGTATGGTATTGGGAAATCATTAATAATTTTATGTTTATTATTATAAGTCGCTAACTTATCACAAACTGTGTTTATCTAATGTTTTATTAAACAACTAGCTATATGTTGTTAGAACAATAATATATTGTTTTAAATACTAGTATAATAGTAAATTAAATTATTTGAATTATTTAATGTATATATTTTTGTGATATACCATTTTTAGGGGGTAGACATTAATGAGGGGGGGGTAAGACCAGGCACGTTTGCGATAGCACGTTACGTGTTGGAGAAAGACATGGCATGGCATGGAGGGGAATGGCAGCGCGTGGCATTGTCTCGCAATGTATGTGATAGGTATAGATTGGAGGGGGAAAGGCCGGGCATGGCATGTGATGGATGAGAAGGGAGGGGACACGGCCGAGCACGGTCGCGATAGCATATAACTATAGGCTGGTCGGGGTAGCCGGATTCGCCGGATTCGCGGGGGACCCAGAACCTACCAAAACATACTACTATTATGCGTATACGAAAATAAGTAAGTAAGTCATTAACCAATAAACCATAACTGACATCGATGGTTGCGTAATTTTATCGTACAATATACCTTGGTAATTTAACTTGATAGGATAATAACGTATTGCACTGAAATAATATTAGTTTATAATATCATCAACCTAATAAAGTGATAAATCGTTCACAAAATTAAAAAAAAAAAAATTTCTATTGACGACATAATATAATTTAGAGACATAATAATATTAATATCGCGCTTTTGTACATTTACCGTACACAATTCGCCACCGCCAACGCCACCAGATCGTAAATCGTACATCACGCAGAAACAATAAATGGACGAAAATGTAATGGATCAATACAATAATAATACAATATACTCGCATTATTATTATGATTGGTGGTCAAGTGGGCAATGATAACTACCACGTGGCGACGATTGCCCAGGTATTTCCTGATGACCAATATAAATTGGTTATAACCGGGTTTTCGTCAAAGCGCGTTGCTATTAACATAATTGCGACTCGCATATAGTGTTTGCATTCCCAGTGTTCTCGTTAGGAAGTTCCGTGTTTAAATTCCTGTTGAATAAATTAAATGATATAATATACCATATCAACGTAAAATATTATGTATCACAATTATTTTTTGTGGTACGAATATACGATTTTTGTTTACAGTGTTTACACCATAATATATATTATAGTTCTTTGTTTGTGAGTATATTGTTTTTCAGCAATTATTTTTCGATACTAGATAAACAATTTATAGAACTGACTTCTTCTGTAATTAAAATAATAAATAAAAATGTTCAGCTATACACACACGTCTAGAAAAGAGCACTGGAAATTTAAATTAAAAAAAAAAAAAAAAATTATAAAAAATATTATTTTAATAACTTTTAAATATTATCTAGTTGAAATTTGTCTTTAAAAATGATGTAAAAAATCGAAAATAATTTCCAAATAAATAATATAGATCATTTTTGTATTTTATGTAAATTGGTATTCATCAGACCATATGACATATGAGTACACGTACAATTTTTAATTGTCCCTAGTTATATTGGTAAAATTATTTTTTTAAGCTTAAAGTATAAACGACGTCCCGTGGCTGAACACTCGTTAACGTTATGGATCAAAAATAGTCTGTGTAAAAACAATGTTTTTCATAACATTAGTTGAACCACCGGATACAATACACAATACATATTTTTATGGTTGTCTAACTATCGTTAATTTAGGTCAGGTCTTTATTTTTATTAAACCTTGTAGAAGCATATTCTTTTAAATAGGTCATAAAAATAAAAATGCTCATGGCCATGGAATTTTTTTTATAATTTGGTATAATAATATGTAAGGTTGAGCATAAACAAATAAAAAGAATTAATAAAATGAAATAACAAATCGTTGATTTATTTAACATTATTTCAACGTTCGTTGCGTATGTATACCAATTTTTTCTTTAAATTCAAATATATTGTTTAACATAATAATATTTTAATAAATAAAAAAAAATTTTTTACTACAAACGTCAACACACTTTGTATGAAAGTACCTATGAAAAATATTATATCGTCTATAAATACAAGCAGTTAACACGGCGCTCTGGGTATGCAATATTGATGCGTATCCATGTATAATATATTTTCAATATTATTATTGTTATGTTTATGTTTAATTATAAATTATAATATTGTAAAAGACAATTTTTAATTTTACTATTTTGTCAAGACCTACCTTATTATATTTCAATAACATTAATAATTGTACATACATATTATTAAATTTTATTTTTATTATAATTATTATTATTATATTGTATATATGATTTAAACGAATATTGTTGTTTATAATATATTTATATTTATATTAATATTTTAGTGTCAACCCATGTTTTATAATAGAAGTCTATTTATGTTATGAAATTCAAATATTTCTTTATTTTATTAATAATTAAAACACACCAATACGTTGCTTAAAAAAATATTATAATTATTTTGTAGAAATCATTATCATAATTATATAGTATTGGATTTTTATATAATTGCTGTTTAACGTATATATATATATATGCGTGATAGAGATAGGTTTTGTTTTATAAATCAAGGTTTTCGACACGTTTTTATTACTATTATTATTATATGTATTATACGATCATTCAGCATGTAGATAAATTATTTTGTTTTTAAGTTGTAACACCATAGCAGTTTTCACTTTGCCTATTATCATTAAAAGTAATTACATTACTATTACGATTTCAAAAGATAATTACAACGCTACTATAAAGAAAAGCATGTTAGAATAGTCTCGCATAGTTTTACACGTATATATATTATATATATATATACGTATTATATATAAGTAGGTACCTACAACTGAACAAAACCATAAGACAGGTCGTGTTCAAGCAAAGCTGTTAAAGCAACCACATATTATTTCGAAACTAGAATTCATTGTATACCCATTTCGTGTAGGATTATAAGGTCTCGATAATTCATGGTTAACTACTATAATAAAACCATTATACCTATTTTCATTATGGAAACAACCGTCGAAATTTTCATGAAATATGATTTTTATGTTTCGAAGATGTGTTATTTAGTCCTACACCAGTCTGCATGTAAAACCACATTTTAAACAATTTATAAATGTATAGAATAAATTAACATATAATGAATACTAATAAAAAAATATATATATATGATTACAAGTTTATTTGTCAAAGAAACTATTTATTCACAGTACTTAGAAAATACTATACGTCTTTTATCAATAATTAAAACAATATACCTACAATTAATTCATAATTTTTCATAATTTTTAAACGTGTCCACTACGTGTATACATTATTCGACCACATAGATTATAAAATTAAATACTTAATGATCAAAATATATTATTATATATATATTTTTAATTAATTTACGTGATATATTAATCTTGTTTTATTAACCATTTATGTTAAACTCTATTTGAAAATTAATAATAAAAAGTTTATTAAATAAGTTTAATAATTTAATTTAAAAGTTCCGAGATCAAATACTTAGTATATTGTTATTAACGATAACATTTTGACGAAGGGTGATATCCTAGTAAACTGATCAAAACTTTAAATCTAATTTGATGTTATTATCAATTATATTGTATTTAAGCATAAACTTTAAGTTTCACACTAGGTAGCAATAACAGATTTTTCCCGATATCTCAACTTAAACTAAGTATTATATAAAAATAAAGATTCTTTACAAAAATGTCTTATATAATATTAAAACAATATTCTATTGAAAAAATTATCTTAAATATTTTTACATTAATCTATGCTTAAAAAATTATTCACTCTAAAGGATTACACAACACAGGAAACCTATATTTTTCACTAATGAGTTTCAACTTCAAAAGTTAATTTTTACAGTTATAAAATATATTTACCATGGTTTTATATTTTCCCTAGTTAAAATCAAATTCAGTATTTACATTTTTTTCCAATTTGTTTATAAATGACCGAATTCTTAACATAAAACTCTCATTGTTATTTTTTAAATTAATGTATTTTTTAGAATATTTTATTATGTTAAAGGTATAGAATAACTACGCCTTTTCGTTGTATATATTTTTATCTGTTTTTACAATAAAATATAATCGTATATTAAAAACCTTTAGAGCAGCCTCGGGATCAATTAAAGCGTTGTTGAATTTTTAGTTACGTCAATTTTGTTTAAAGTACATTTTTTAAATTTATAATTTTCAAGTACTTTAGTGTTGTTGGCTAAAAATTAAATACGATTCATGATAATATATCACTATTTCAAAAATTATATATTTTAATTACATTTATTTTTCAGGATATTAATTTTTATTAACTTAGAAAATATAAATATATTGATATATGAAAAAACATACTTAAGTGGCTAAGTATAATTATTATTTTGAATAAAAAGATTATTTGATTTAAAATACATTTTTTTCATAACTCTCGGTAAAATATAATGTTAATAAACCCAAAAACCATTATTTGAATTATAACTATATCTCATAATATCAAATCATCATTAAGAATTATAATACTATAACCAGTATAAACCCCATCGTTAATCGCATTTATTTTTTATTCTTCATTATCCGCGTGACCAGAAATTCTCTCAAATGTTTTTATATACTTTAAGTTACTAAAATGCATTTATAAATACATTATGTAATTTGTTTTATTTACGTTTATTTTTAAAATGCATATATTTGAATATTTATTTTGTAATAATATGTGTATTAAACGTCATTAAAAATTGAATTATTGAATATTAATATTATAATTATTAAAATAATTTTAGTATTAAAAATAAATCACACTATTTAAGCACGGAACACGTTAAATAATCATTTACAATCGATGAAATTTCTGTTGATGTACAATTAGTTTTAAATTACTGATAAGTTTATATGGATGCTTATGCTGCCAATACACCAAATCAATAGACAGTGATAACTAAAATAATATTGAGATGATAAAGTATTTCAACACTTGACCAATGGCAGTTTAAACAGTATACTAAAGGAATATATTGCTAAAATATTTTGTAAGAGAGATTCGTTATAGTTACCCTATTTTAAAATACGAATAATACGTTTAGATAAACATTAAAGAAGTCATTTATGTATATCTTGAATTATTTTTTTGATAGTCGAATAAATTATTTAATTTAATAAATATTACGATGTGTCGTCTATCCGTTTCACATCGTTTGTTACGTTAAAATTTTCGTTTCTGGTTTATCGTTATAAAACTTTCGAGAAAACGGACGCACATCGTAATATAATATCCATAATGGATGCAACGATATATTTTCTGATCGTCATGAGAAATAACGGGATTTCATCCTCATCCGGTCTGTTTGCTTGAATATATTTTTCGTAATTTTGCGCCATCAACATTGTAAAACCTTAATAGTGTTCATGCGACGTTAATAATAAATAAAATTATATTTTGAATATTTTTACATATTTAAGTATTTGAACATATGTATTATATGATAAAAACGTATTTCTCACATTTCTACAGTTTTTAACAACAAAATTGACATAAACGATATCAACGATGCTTACGCCAGTCGTGTATACTCAAACGCCAACTCTGTGTACTACAGTCATTAACTACTATTCATATAACTACAGCAAAGGTAATCATAATTGTGACATATTTATCGATGTTTTAGATTGCCAGATTATATTGTGCTTTTTTTTCAAATTTATAACTGTCTTAATGTCTTTATCGCGTGTTATATTATTAATTATACAATATTATAATATCGCGTGTTGTTATACTTGTTAATAATGTGTTTCTATCATATTTTTTATTATTATGTTTTCAACTTTAGATCATATTTTGGATCATTTTGTGGTGTCGACGATGTGTGTGATCAGAGGTTTCCTACATATATTTTATTGTGCAATCGATTTCGAATGATGCGTGATATGAAATCGAAATAAACATATAATATACGACATGACACAGTGCGGCGTAGCGTGATAACCGGAAACCGGAACCACGACTGCAGTGGCCTGCAGTAAGTGATGCGTGTTTATCGTACACTCAAGCAGTCACTGGTGACGGTGCAGCATCGTTTTAAATAATATTCATGTTCCGTGACCAATCATGTATTTGTGTATGCCGTCTCACGCAGCATAGGAATTCTTAACCCGACCGGAAAAATGAATTGACAACGACGACGTCGACAATGGTCATCAGTACCTTAACTAGTTCCTGTGACGCCATGAGGTCGTAATTTTAATATATTATATGATTGTGTGCTTGGCGTTCGTTGGGTTTAAAAATTTAAAATAATAACGCTGTTAAAGGACTTCGGTCTAAAATATTGTCAACCTGGTTTGGAGTGTAACATATTTTCGTCTCATAGTCGCCCATTATGTCTCGAGGGTTGAGGACATTTGCAAAAAATATACTGTCTAAAGACCAAATATGCCCGATAAGCATGTAACGTTGACGTTTATAAATAATTCAAAAATAGTTGTTAGTTTAAAAGTCTTAAGTTTGAACGAATAATACAATTTAAAAAATAAATACTTTATAATTAAAGGATATAATATTATCTATAAAAAAAAAGTATATTTTAATATGAAATTATAACTAAATATGTTAAATATAAATCATGAAAACTCATTATTAAATTAGCAGTTAAAATATATAAAAATTGTCTTAGATATTATATCTATTGCTCTATGTTTAAAAATTCGTTAAAAACATGTACAAAAATATATTAAGTTTCTATTTTTATTGAAATATCATCAGTGTTAATTTGAGTTTTACAATTTCAATAAGCAACTGTAGTCTGTAATCATAAAATATTATTTTATACTCGTAATATATTATATTTAAGCCTATGATAAATTGTAATGTCATATGATTTTAACTTGTATTAATACTGGTCTTTATTTACGCAGTTGGTTGTTAACTCAAAAATTGAAACCAAACGGTTCACATGACAATAACGCGAGGTTTGAAAATTGTTCAGAGATTAAACGAATTGTAAAAAAAGGTGTATCGACTATATATTTTAAGAAGGTTGTTTAAATCAATACATGACTAGAATACTAGTGTAATTCGCGATTGAATAACTTACATGAGTTATTTATATCAAAAAAAAATATTTAGAGTATTAACAATAATTGTATTTAAGTATCATACAATTATTAATTATTTAATATTTTTTTTAAAAAAAACTCACGATATATTGTAAATAATAATAATATGTTATTATTGTCGAACTATTAAATCAAAGTTAATTCAATTTTTATATTAGTTTTTAGACAGTTATACAAATTAAACTTAATACAAATCAGTACTGATAAAAAATAATATTCAAATATTTATATGACAGGAATATTGAAAGAATTATTTTTTTAGTAGAATGCCTAATTGTTTTTAAAGAGCACTCAACAGCCATTCATTTATTGATGCAATTATTTAAATAAATAAAAACAAAAACACTAATCCATACATAATAATATAATGTTTTAGTTTTTTTGGTCACTCTTATGTATAGATTCTAAAATCCTATATTTATTTATATATATAGCTTTATAAAAAATAATAAATATCAAGATGAAAAATATAGGTATATTCATAATTTCATATACTCATTTATATTCTACAATAATAATAATGTAGCTAAAACATAGCAAAAAGCTAAGAAAAAAACCCAAATGATAATATTTATAATAATAATAAAAATAAAAATTCATAATATAAACGTGAATTGATTTTGAATTTACTTATAACTTATCTGCGCAAAATAAAATTATATTTAAAAAATACAAGCTCAATGTTGAGGGTTTATATGTATTATAAATTTATAAAATACATCGTTAAATTATATAAATAAATAAGAAAGAAATATTATAACAATAAAAATAATAAATAAAAACTATCTGAAAATAACTATTAAGTTCCGGAAATTTATTAAATCTATGTTTTGAAATTTTGAAAAAATAAAAATATTTTTCACTGAAAAAGTCAATTATAAAAGTTTGAAAATAAAATGATGTTTACTGTTGATTGGTGTAAAAAAAATGTTTAAATAAAAAGAAAATCCTTGAACAGAACTTTAACAAAGGTTGTATACGCATACTGTTTGACAGATTCTTCACAAATATTATATTGTTAAATCCAAACACGTTTTACTTGTTTTTTCAAACTTTTCAAACAAAATAATTCTAACACAATGAATTTAACTTTGAGGCCATGCTTAGAATACTTTCAAAAGTAGTATAGTAAATCATACATTTAATAACAATATGATATAACAATAATTCGAAACAATTGAAAAATATATTATTATAATACCTATACTGAGATATTTCCAATATAAATCAAAAATTAGAAAAGTTATCACGTATTTATAGTGTAAATGTTATATAATAACTTGTAATATATCGATTTATAGTTATACTTAATCAGTTCAATTATTACATGTACAATGATAGTGATATTTTTCTGTTCTAATTTTGGTAGCTGGATAATATATTTTATTGTTAATTGTTATTTTATTTTTATTGGAATACCTAATTATAATTATATAAAATTTTATCCACATTTTTAAGTATTAGAATATATTTTTAGTTTTAATTATTTTTGAATTATAAAAATTAAAATACTTAAGTTTAAATATTTTACTTGAGTTTTATGTTATATTTTAATTTACTACAATCAACAAAGGACAGTATATACTATTAATTTATTAATTTATGTTTATGAAAATGTAGATAATCATGATTTTTACATTTATGTATCTGTTATAAACTAAAAGGAGCAGTGTTAATTATAAATTAGGTGTCTAAAAAAATGCCATATCACTTTAAATTAAATTAAATTAAATTTTAATTATTATTTGTAATAATATTTGATTCATAATATTATTTACAACATAATATTTTATATGTATGTTTCAGATTAAATAATTAGACTTGAAAATATGGTAAGAAGTATATATTGAATTCAATATATAATTAAAAACTATTTTGAATACCTACCAAGAATAATCTAGTTTTTAATTTATTACAAGCCCTTTATCAATTTAAAGTATATTTATTATTGAGTTTATGTTGTGTAATATAAAATACAGAATTTAATCAACCAGACAACAGAGATTTATCATTAATATCTACGAAATAATATAAAAATAGGGTGATATAATTTGCTAAGCTTGTAGGTTGTTCAATAAGGTCTAGCAAGATCTCGTTACTTATTCTTTGTAATGTAGTGAATAGATAATTCTTAAACTCAACAAAATAACCTAAACTTACATAGTTAATGTGGTTCTTCTTATTCATGTATATCTCTTGTGATATCTTTTCACAAAATTAAATTCATATAATATGCCTATGTGAAAAATTGATCTAGTGTATGAAGCAACTATGAGAAATTTGTCTTATACGTAAATTATTCACCCTTTATATTTAGCTTAAATAACTAATAATTAAAAGGCAGAAAGAAAAATGTATATCAAATTTAATAATAACAATAATAAATAGTATAATATTTACATACCTACCTAATACATTTGGTTGTTAATAAATGTTTCTTAGTCAAAATTAATTTTAATTCAAATAAAAAAAAAAAACGGAAACTACAAAAGTCATAGTTTAATTAAAATCGTGCAAAATAAAGAACCTTGAAATTATTCTTGTGTTAAAATAAAAACAATAAAAACTTTATGAGAAACTAACTATTTTTAATTAGAATTTAATGAAATATTAAAAAATAATCTTCATAAATTAATGTCTTGAAAAATATTTAAATTTCATATTCGGTTTACTGTTATATATAATTCATAAACAAACTTACGAAACGATTTGTTGTTACTTTTGAATATTAAGTGTTAGATTATTTTTATATGAATTAAAAAATTGGTGTAAAAACCACTAAAACTTGTGATTCACCGTGAAATGAAAATTAATCTTGTATTTTAAAATTACCATAGCCTTCATATCATCCAAACCCATTAGCATGAATCTATGATTCTAAGAACATAAAAATTAAAATATTCAAAAACTACTCATTCGAAATTTTTCTTTAATATAATATTATATACGTAGACATTATTTTTTTTAAATGGTCTTAAGATATTTAAAAATGCCAAAAATCAGATTTTAAATAACTGCGCCATTGAAGAAAAAAAGGGTGTGAGCATGTTCGGGGAATTATTCTCTATAGAGTTCATCGATTTTCTCCAGTTTTGATATGAATCTGTGTACGTGTACGTTTACGTGCGGCACACTGTGTTTATATATATATCACATAATATATATGTATATAAACGTAATGCACCCCACGTACATGTGTATTAAACAGATTCACATCCATATATATGTATATATATATTATATCATTTTAAATATAGGTAATTGAGTGCTTCATGGCTTCTTTGATTTTCTCCAATTGACATGAATTTGTTTAATACGCGTGCACGTGCAGTGTACCTGCTACGTTTATATTACGCGAAGTCGTAATAAGATAGAATTGTCCGCTTGGTGAATATCTTCCATTCATGAGTGGATAATTGCTATGGGGAATTTCAAGACGTCTCTTTAATAAAGGAAACTCCGTAGTCCGTATTATCTCTGATCGAATGTATTCTCGGAAATCTAATAACAACTGAAGCCATTTGATTTTTATAGCATGCGTTACAGTCGATTTGTTATCAGCGTATATTAGCTCACACTTTGCTTTAGTTAACTGTACGAAAGTATAAGTTATAATAATAAATAGTAATAGGCATAAGGTAGGTATATACCTACCGATAACAATCGTATATATACAGTTAAACTTGAGAACTAACGCGAATTTGTTATGTAATTGGATTTATATATATATATATGTATATATATAAGTACTATATACTTATAAATTAACTTTTTTTTTTTAAAAAAGTCTTATAATGTTATTAATTCAAGCCCCTTTGAAAAGTAACAGTTGAAAAATATTTTAATCACTTTATCGTGCATATAGTATGAAAAAAAAATATTTGATTTACAAACATTATAATAGGCAATAATATTGAAGTTGATGTTATTTTTTAGAGTTAAATTAAAGCTCATATTGTCATTCATTCATAAGTTTTTTTTTAACGTAAGCGATGTATACAACGTATATTATGTATTATATATGTATAGTGAAAATATTTTAAAACTATATGTCAGTTTTGATATCGGCAAATGCAATTTATTATATAGTTTTGTTTTATATGCATGCAACGTTAAAAAAAAGGAAATAAGTTAATTATATAGTTTGACGAAACGAGCCTGGCACATTACACAGTGTGATTATTTTGATTTTGAATCTATACAACGGCAATCGCTTTAATATACCTTTACCACTAATGAGACCAAGGTAATTGAGATTACCGTCACTAATAAGTTATAACTATAATAGTATTTTATAATAATATGCACGTTTTAGAAAGTCTGTGCGCTAGTTCCAACAATAATAATTGTAGACTGGAAGGATGCTGCGGTAGTGGGTGTAACAGAAATGAAAACAAAAATAGCAATGTTGTGTTGCCCTTGCATTAACAACCGAGGACTAGCAGAGACATCCTAAGTGCTGCCGGTAAATCTTTGGGGAAACATTGCTGTGTGTTTTCCCATACCATTAAGGAATAATTGTTTTAAAAGCCGTTTCGGCAGTAATTGGTTTAAATCCTTGGTGAAATGGCATCATTTATGCAGTTTGGAGATTTACGCTAAAACGACGAAGAAACAGATACGCAAACAAACAGCAATCGGGAACTGTTACCTAATTAAGAAAATATATCACATTGTCAGAAGTTTTTGTTTGGCATTATCACCATTGTGCACTTTGCGTTAAACTATTTTGTTGGGATGAATCAGAGTCATTAAGACAACAACAACAAACGTATGCATTAACTCTTCCAAATTATACATTGTAGTTTAGTAAGTATATGCTTACTGAACGTAAAAAAAATAATGCAATATAATCGAATTCGTCAATTAATTTATTGGAAATATAGTGCACAAGGGATATCATATATATTTTTTTACACACGATTTAATTTATTCAACTATATTCAATATTACATGTACCGTCTTGTTTATTGTAACGCGGTGTTGTTATTAGTGTTTCAATATTATCAATAGCACATTAAGTGTAACCAAAAACGTCTAATAAACTAAAAGAACGAAAATTCCATTCGTTTTCACAAGTAATTTATGCGTACCTAACACTGAACACGTTTTGCAGACCGTTGACGATAACAAACAAAACACACGTTTATTGTGGATCGTGACACTGTTGTCGACGACTCGACTAGTGGCATATTAGTTGTATTATAACAATTTTGAAATGCAGTCGGCAAAAAAAAAAAAAAATAATAAATATTATCACTCTAAAAGCGATACTGGAATAATAGAATATTACTACGCGTGAAAAACTATATTTTTATGATATAATAATATGATAGTGAGACAACGCATGGTACGAGCGAGCCGCGTCAATGAAAATGAATTAGCGTATAAACTATAAAGTATTATATAAATCGTCGTCGTTTGTCAAAATTCTAAATTTTCCACCAAAACCGTACATGCACGCGATGCGTCGGTGGCAGAGTGGCGCGTAACGAAGTAAGTGCTATCCTCCCTCCCCCAATTCGAGAGTTGTAGACGTACGTTTAATATACGTGGGGGCGCTTGAATGAAAATAATTTTTTCACATCAGCGGGCCGCCCGTACAGCAGCAGTGATGAAAGTTCGTAAACTTTTCATGTTGACTTTTATTCGGGTTTATTCAGCATTCCGACCGCGTTCGTCGCCGCTGCCGCGATCGCTGTCTAATGACTTGCACCCGCGCCTCCCTTCCACCACCGACTTTCTCGGACTTTCAGACTTTCTCGGATTATTTGTCTTCGCCGTTCGTGATGTATAATATTATGGTACGTTTACTTGTCCGCCCATCTGCAGTAGGTGTACGCGATCACCATCTCAGTCCCACCACGGTCGTCGTCGTTATCGTCCCTCTGTCGACCGTCACGTCGTCGGCCGTTCTGCGTTCTTCGATATCATGTACTGCCACCACTGCACTTAAGTCCGCGGGATGCATTTTGAGCGTTGGATTGATGATAATTTGCAGAAGGCGTTCGAAGAAATCGACTCGTCGTCCCGTCGGCCGAATTTGTTCATTAGGTATTCGTTCGACGGGCTGTTATTGTTTTATTTTCCAAATCGAAAGTCTTGTGTACAAAAAAAAAGAGGACTAGTCATTAGCGTCGTAGTCATATTGCACGTTCGTGTTATGTGTATAAATATATCGCATAGTCGGAATGATATTAAAAAATAAATTGTTTTAACACAAATTCATCAAGTACAGGACAAATTCCTTAACAAGACATTCCACATGTTTATTAAATAATAAGACAATACTCTAAAGCGTAACCTAAATAATCCACAATGTTTATTTTTATTAATTTCCATCGTCTTATGCAAAATTAAAATTTAATGAGTTTTCAAAAAAAAAAAAGATATAATAATGCTAAAAAAAAACACCACGTTATATTTATTTAAGTTAAGATGGCTTAATATTTTTGAAAAATGATAAATTATATACATTTTAAAATAAAATAAAATAGTATTTCAAGTATTATTATATTAATAATTATGTCTTCGAAAGTTTAAATAAAGTGCGCTAAAAACAAATGAGTTTGAAAAGTTTTGTTTGCATATCAAAATATGTATTATATCCTGTTTGTGTATTTTGTAACAATTTACATAAAACAAAACGGTTATTAGTAAATAGTGATCTTGTTCTTATTTTTTCTGATATAGGTATGATTTTGTTAAACGTTTCTAAATTAAAATGTAATTTTTTGAACGACTAAATCTTAACGGTTCATTATTATTGTCAAAATAATAATTTAATTATCAACTAAAAATATGTAAGCCCAATTCTGACACAATGATTTCCGCTGATCAATAACAGCAAAGTATTTAATGTCTTAGTCATATTAATATAGTAAATATTATAATCTAAGAAAACCGTTATTTAATTATTTACTGATAAAAAAGTTAAATAATAATAGATCATAAATAATAGGTACAAAATGCATCATTCTATGTTTTTTTTCATAAATATTCCTTAGTTTTCGAGTTTTATTGTTAGTCGAGTAGACTTAATTTGACTTTACTCGTACTGTATTATTTTACTGTTAAATCGATTTATTTGATGTGACATTTTAAACGTCATTTTTGGTGCGTTACATTTCTTTCGGCTATTTTTTACCAAATAATCGGTAAATGCTTTTTACAATTTGTACCACATTTATACACAGCCTATTAAAAAAATTATTAAATTGTATGAGGTAGATAGACACACTATACTTGTAATAACAATAATGTCTAGAATATTAAAATCTAATGCTATTCAAAAAGGCTGCACTGATTCTTTCAGTTAATGTGCAAATGATCTTTTGATCATGACTGCACGTTTTTCATTATTTTTTTTATTTCCCCCGTGAATTGTATTGTCTGTGTTATAAGTTCTCGTTGTTTGATTATTCTTTGTTCATTCAACGAAACGTTACAGTTGAAGCGTCAGAGTAGTCTAACTATATGAAAAAAAACATGTTACACTATATGGGTAACGGCAAGTCTTATTGGATCAAAGGTTTTAGTTTACAAAAATAAAATTTAAAGTTTTTTGTTCAGTTCTCTTCCAGATTTCAAAATTAAGCACTTAAATACAAGTACTGGCTAAAAATAAAACAATTTATATTATGTATATTTATTTAGGATTTTTTTTTCAAAAATTAATTTTAAAGGAAGCCACATGCGTGAACTAAACAGTAGTGGTCAAATGATTTTGTCATGATGCGGAGGGGGGTGATGTAAGAAAAAAAATGTAATACATTAACATAATAGCACAATATACATTAATTTAATTGTTATTAATATTAAAGAAAAAAATTCATGAAGGATCTATCCATTCTATCCTCCTCACATCTCATCCGTTTGATCGACCGCCATTGGAACTAAACAAATTCTAAATTTACCTAAATTTTAATTAGAAAAATAAAATATTGTTTTCAATTTTCAAATAAAGTTAAAACTAGTTATTATTATTATTAACTGTTTTTATTATAACATTATATGATGCAATGTTTCATAGTTAACATGTTTTAAATTGTAATTAAGTAAATTATTTTAAATTAAAGTTTTATAATATTAGAATTCAAACTTAATATTTACAAAAGTCCGTATAATAGTTAGTTATGATACAATGATCATCGATAAAAACCTATCATACTAAAAATTGAAAATTTCGTATTTGCGTTAAGAAACTCAATATTATATTAGTTTAAAAATAATGTGTTTAAAATTATTTTGAATATTTGAAGTATCTAAGTTATAAGGCTTATAAATTCTATTCACTCAGGCACAGGCACTTAGCGTACAATAAATTCTAAAAATATTAAGAGTCAAAACGTGATTTTAAACTGCAGAAATTATACTAATGCGAAAATGACAATTGCATAATTCAAACATAGGTATGTTGTAATAGACGATTTGAAAACAGGTATTATATAGGTATATTTAAAAACGCGTAATACAACATAGATTATTATAAAATATGCGAATTTATTCGCCGATATTATTTTGAAATGAGTTGCAAAAGATTACCATGTTACACTGATATTACGAGTTTATAGTAAAACGTTTTCAATTTTTTTTTTTTTTTTGATAACGAGTTTATGTATATAAAGTTTATAACATATATATAAAAAAATCTGAGTAACGAAATGATATACCCCGATGTGAAAAACATTATATCGAACAAAGGATATCCGGGTACGTTTGTGGTATACCAAAAGATAAATGCGTGTTCTTTTTTCAATTGAAATCATAATATAAATTTAAATAATATATTGTTATAAAGTAATTTGAAAAAATAACATTTACAGATCGTTATGAACAAAAGAGGTAATAAAATTAACACAAACGTACATAATTTAATTTAATTAAATAATATAGTTTAACTTACAGCAATAAAATGTATAAGATAGTGTATTTTAAATGTGTATAAAGACTAAAGAATACTTAAACAATTTTATCTAATACAAAAATATTAATAATAAATATATCACAAGTGAGAAATATGCTTTTAAATGGATCACTGCAAAACAGTTTTTTTTATAAGAATAATCACTGTTTACAACATCATAGAGAACATTATAATAAGCTTAAATAGACTGGCACTGTAATGACTGGGAAATCAAAATGACTGGGAATTATGCGTAAAAATCTTTTTATGATACTATAACGAGAGTCATAATATTTGTTAAGTCGTTCTATTGTAAATATAGTAACTATACAGGTCTACAGTCTACTTCGTCATTGAGTAGGCCACTGTAATGAATGTGTTAAATTTTAATTGAATAATACATCATTGTATACGATGAAAAAATACTCCCAATATCGACGAACTGTTAGTAAAATAGTAAATATTATATAGTTATTAATAATTATTTTTCAACTTGCAATACGTAAGTTAAACTTTTTTTTTGATTAATTATTAGAAGTTCATATTAATAAAATATATATAAATATATTGATGATCATATCGCTATAGTATACAGCACCTCGTGACACGACGATAGTTTCAATCCACTCATAACTAAATTTTCTTCCTATAACAACTTAAAAAATACACCGAAAGAAAATATAACTTATTCGTTTCAAGTAGGTATCATACATATTATGATCAGTGGTCTCCTCGACCTTAGTCAATTATATAATATTAATATTTAATTATAAATAATTCGATGTTTTATTATGTTACTTTACTTTTATTTTTTTTTAATATACTTTTCGTTATTCGATAACCTACAAAAGGAATAGTTAACTAATTATTAAATACTATTAATTAAGGTACACTCTTATCATAATTTAAAAATAATTCTTTAAAAACTATAATTTTACAACGACAAAATATATCTAAATATGTTGTAGGTACTATTTTAGTGTTTTAGTATTATATTTTCTAATGATTGGCAAACGTGCTTTACCTCTTTAAAATATATAATGAATATTTTATTGATGAAAATCGAACTTTAACAATAGAGTTTTAATACGGTTACAAACTTTATGTTTAGAAACTTTTCAGACCGTAATAATTTCATGTCTAGGTTGTTTACTCTTGGTTATTATTCGTAGTATATGCGTTTTACCTGTCACGCACGTTCAATAAGATTTTCAAAAACTGTTTGATAAGTTTTAGGATGGGATAAAGTACATTGACCTAAAGGTAAAATAAATAAAGTGTTCACATTGTCAAAAAAAAAAAAAAAATCGAAAAATGTTTAACTTTAAACTTCGTACACTCGATGACCAGCGCAATGCCTAAACCCCTCGGGGTTTTTAACTTGAAGTATAAATACATTTTTCGCCGTTGAAGACAAGGAAATAAAGGTTGTGTAAAACAACCAAAACAACCTGCAATATAATATATAAGGACCAAAAATGTAATATATTTATATATATATATATATTTCCGATTTTTGACAGATGGATAGAAAATGATAAATCGGGCCTATCAGGTTTTTTCAAGCGAGATGAGAGGAGGAAAAAACATATAAAATAAAATATAAAACTGTCTATGGGGCTTCGCGGTCGATAAATCATCCATGCGCTTACGGAAGGGTAAAGGTTATGAGGAAAACACAAATTATTGATAAATTACTACCCGACCAACTCTACTCTACTTCACGGACTAAACCCTAACACAGACACAAAACAGAGTAAGTGTATTCGTACACATTGTATAGCTGCTTAAGCTGCAAAAAGGGTATTTACTTTATTCAGCATTCTCATTTGTATCATTGAGTCGCATTATGAACATCAACGCATGTGACACTTATTTGTAGCTGAGTTAATACTAGTAAATATACCTATTATAAATTGTTTAAACATTTTACGTGTGTATATTGTTTTATAATGGTTCATCATCGAAATAATTGGAAACTTACGCAATATATTAATTTATAATTATATCAATATTATTATTTCAAGAGCGAGGCTGCTGTTTATTAAATGCTCAAATATTGTTTTTTTTTTTATTAGAATAAAAAGAGTATCTAATAATAGTAGAAACCTTTTGATATTTTAAAATATTCTATTACGTTTATACGTTTTTAGCCAATTAAAGTCTGGCTTAAACATTTGAATAAAAATACATAATACAGTAGAACCTCAATTAACCGTCAGTCCCGGGACCAGAGCTTTGACGGATAATCGAAAAGACGGTTAAGCGAGCAACAAAAATATTTTAAACATACATACATGTTATATATTATTTTTTTTATAGTAATATTATGACATACATATTGATACACACAAAGATACTAAAAATGCGAAAGGTCAAGTGAACGAACACACGTGTAATATATAACTAACTGACTTTTCAAAAACAAAATTCGATCACTATCGCAATTAACTGTTTTTATCTCACCCATAAAATATATATATATTATATATATGTGTCCATCGCTTATCTAGTAGATATTGCCGGAAACTTTCGGATTATATATATATTATTATTTATAACCTACTCATAGGTACACAAGGCGATACGATTTTACTGCAACGCGTAAGTATAATCAATGTAAGTTTAGCCTGACGGTTAATCGAGAAAGACAGTTAATCGGGGGACGGATAATCGAGGTTCTACTGTACTATAATAGCAGTTTCGTAGTAATTATGGTTATTTATTTTGAGAATTAAAAATAAATTTTCCATTATTATAAAATAACTGCAATGAACCCAAAGTGAAGTTAGGTACACCCATCAATAATAATATAATATTTATCTTCATAGTCCAATTGATCATTAAATAATTTTAATTGCTTTATATGACACAAAATCTATTTGAAATTCTTAATAAGTTTAACCAATTCATGATATACAATACTATTGAAATTATTATCGAGTGCGATGTGTTGAACGTAGAAACCGTTGGGGGTATTTATAATATTAAACATTTTCAAATGAATTGCTTGTGTTGGAATTTTGATTACAATATGCCATATGGAGTAATACAATATATTGATATTACTTTCATCAAATGCATAAAATCAGTTTAAATCAATAAATTCAGATTTAAGTCATTTTAATTTCATTTTTTATAAAATATTTTTCCACTATTTAAATGCAACGAAATATTGAATAAGTAATAACATTACCATTTATAAATATAAAATAAAGAGGTATACATCGCGGCATAATGAATGAAACAAGAGATGCCAGCTTGAGTTTAAATTAAAACTGTATAAATTTAAAAAATCTTCAGTAGGTAGATACATTTGGAATTCTAGTTCACCAATTAATAAAAAAAATAATAATTTTAACATTTTAAATGTCTTCAATCTTATATTCGAAACGAATTTAACTATATCACTAATGATATGAATAATAATAATAATACATAACTTATAGCGTTTTAATACCGTTTAATTTTAATTTGTCAAACACTTCACATCGAATAAACCCTTCCGTGGTGTAATGTGAACACTTGATAAACATTTAAATTGCATTTAAATTTAAATCGAAAAATAATAAATGTTTCTAATTATTCAACGTTATGTTCAACAAAAATCGGTCAGTAAAACTACAAGTGTGTTTTGGATAATATTTCAATATATATATATATATAAAAACTCGATTATAGAAAGGAAGTAATGTACCATATACATGCTATTATTTTTCATTAGTTCGGAGAGCGTACAAACACATACATAATAATATTGCATACAAACTATACCTACACAACGGTCTATAGTTTACCTGACTCATTTATTAGAAATTGATTGTATCGCGTACGGTAAAGTGACACATTTTCTGGTCTGGAATAATGTAGTGAGCGATAGACATTCATGCACGTTTGCCTATATATTATTATTATTATTATTATTATTTAACGACCTCCGGTGAACGCGACATAGCCTGCAGTACAGACAGTGGCTAAGTGATTGATCGCGTACAACGGACATGACACTTTGGCATTTCGACAGAGTTTCTAGCTTTTCGCACAACATCCGACAGCACGTATATTATAATATTAGGTATAGCGCGTATGAGTACCCGGTCATAGCTCGATATATGGAGGTTCTTATCCTTGAAAAATATTTTTTGTCTAAAATGACCGATTTAAAAACGTAGTTACTAATCCCCTGTTTACTACTTATAGTGCATGATAATAATATTATAATCGGTTACACACTATATTTAGATAATTTATATGTATAAGGCAGATAAATTCTAATTGTCCGTTGAAAAAGTAAGTCTACTCGTCGGCAGAGTTGGGACTTGTAGATTTCGTCAAAAATGAGTGCTATGTACTGTAATGCTATAGTGTTATATCGATTAAATATTAAAACACTAATTTTAATTTGTATATATTATGTAAAGTATGATATACATAATAGTTCAACATATTTATTTTATAAAAATCTTTGGTCGTTTAAATAATAAAGCACCTGAGTACTTAAAAAAATCATTTGAACTTTCAAACAGTATATAAATATATATGAGTAGGTTAATATATTATGTATATTTGTTTGATTGATCGATAATAATTAATTTTAAAATTACAAATGATTAAAAGTTACCCTTACCTATCATAGATAATAATAGTATTATTAATATAAAAATAATTAATGTACTGATAAAAGTTTTTATAAACTATAATTATTATATGAGTTATTTTAAAACGTATATATATATAAGTAATATAAATAATTTAAATTTAATAGATATTATAATTTTACTAATATAATAGTATTAAAAAAAATAAATTAAAATATGCATAACAAAAAACGCAGTGTTAAAGTTTATTGTGTTTATTTATTTATATTTTTTTTGTAAGTTTGCTAATGTTCGTACATAAAAATGAATATATTACATGTATTTAAAATCAAAATTAAATTACTATAAAATATATTTTATAAATGCTTGGTATAATTTTAAAATAAAATAGATTAAAAACATCATTATTTAACTATATTTAAAAAATAGGTAGAATTTAAAAACTACACTAATTGTTATGAACATTTTTTAAAAGATTTCATTAAATCTACAAGTAAAACAGCAGCTGTTATTTAATTCATTTACTTTTAAATACATTTTTAACCAACAAGACATTACGAAATAAATAACATTGTAAGAGAATTAACTAAATAAAAATGTATTTAGATAGAAATATAAACTTTAATAAGATTAAACTTGACTACCGTATAAAACTGATAATATCGGAAAGTTTAGAACTTGAAAGTTAATTTAAAAACTACTTCCATTTATAGAAATATAATACAATATAATTAATTGAATTACTTTTTAGGTTTTAGTTATAATGAATATCGTAATTTTAACGAAAAGAAAATATTAACTTATCAAATATAAAATAAGATGTTTTACCTGAAATTCAATCAAATTGATTTGCATACGAATAAGAGATAATAATATAAAAGTTATATTGAATTTCCTTAAAATATATAAATCATATACCGATAAAATGGTGTACTTTACTTATTTGGTTAAACGATGCAATTGATTTCGATTTGTATAATCCATAAAGTGAAATTATTTTTAGAAAAAACAGTCCGCATAATATAACTTTTAACATTTGCATAGTATATTATTACATAATATAAATAAACTATATGTTGCACTTATTCCGGAAATAGTTATCTATCGTTTGTTAAAAATATTAAAATTTTTCACTTAGCACGTCTCGCGTTATAATTTTTTAATACATTTCAATCTCATATAATAACAGTTAATTGTTTTATTATCCATGATCGATGGCTAATACAAAATAACTACAACGCGGATCTTCTGAGAGCGGTTTCATAGGATTGCTCGGATTTTTCATAACATGTCAAAAACAATGCATACACAATCACTGTTCACAATGGTAAATCCTCGAAAATTTACACCGCTTTGAACAGCTAGTCCGAGTTTTTCAGTCATAGTTTCCCTGTTATTTCATTTGAAAATGTTTACTGAACTTTACACACACGCGATAATATTTCGGAGTTTTAACCGTGCGGACGGTCGATAAGGGTCTCTCTCAGTCGTGTGTGCAAATCCTTTTATAACAAGTATGGTAGTATGGTAGTATGGTAGGACCTAATGGTGGTGGTATAGATTTAACAAAGAGATTATTAGTGACATGCTCTGGCAAAAACCAAGGAGCATAATATTACGATTACCACATACTGTTTTCGTGGTAATATCAGCCGATGAATTTGATATGCACATCGATAACGAAACAAGTCGAAATAAATCGAGTGACTGACGGTATGAGAAAACAGAACGGCAAATTATTCAGTAAATACAAATCATTTTAAAGTTGTTATTTTTTTTTTACCATATTTCAAACTATTATTTTTTAAACTAACACTTTAATTATTACCTCAAGAAATCTTTCTCAAAGACCAATCATAGATAACTTTAAAAAAATAATATATATATATTTATTTGTTTATTTATGTTTATTAATATTATTTGTATAATATTTTATTATAATATATTACTAGCAGCCCGAACTTCCTCCGGAATAAATTATTTTTTTATAATTTAATTTAAAATCATATTACTATTCTTTGGCTACTTAAATAATATAAATTATAATTATATATTGTAGTTATTGTTATTGCTAATTTCTAAAAATTATTTACTCTATATTTTGAATTCAACTACTGGAGTGGTAAATTTTATTCTTTTTATTATAGAATAGAGATAAGATAGAAAAAAAATATAATAATAAATTATTTGTTCAATGAATAATAATATATTTTGAATGGAAAAATTCAAGTACAAACAAATAAATAATTAAATAATAATAATAATAATAACAATAATAAATAAACAAACAAATATATATATATAATTATTATTATTACGAGAGGAAGCAATAAGATCAGAGACGTTCAAAACTGGTTTCCTTCGTCTCCAAAATGAGGTTAGATTCTTATTATATAGATTATTTATAAATGCGTATAAAAAAAACTTTTTCTTATTTTTGTTTTTGTTTTCTCTTTTTTCTTTTAGGTAAGTACCTACTTGGTATAATTCAGTTGCTATTGTAATTTTTTTACAAGCCCTTACAATTCAAAATAAATATTCACGAATGGTCATTCAATGACTGTTTACCAAATGAGCGAGTATTTGTTCATAAAATTAAACAAAAAACAACAAACATCGTTAGATTTATTGAATTTCCGAGTAATTGCCTGGTCTATGTGAAAATAAGCACCCTGTAGTTTATCTGCAGTAGAGTACACGGAGATAAAAATATTAATTTTTATAATATCTCACACACTCGCGAGCGTTTTCGTGATTGTGTGCGCGCACATGTATTTTTGAGAGTCACTCGAACGTCCGTTTAATCGAAGCACGCGCGTTTTATTACTCCACCTGCCCATGGCCCATCATCTATACATATACATAATACAATTGCACTCGTCGTTTTAATAATGGTGCGATTTTATCGTATAAACACGAGCACACTACACCTTCGACATGATATTATACGTATATAGGTGTTTTTGAACGACTCGCATTGTAGGGCGCGCGAGATAAGAACAGATGTAACAATCGTACCAACTAATGATAAATCAATTCAAAAGCGTCTAGAAAACAGCCAAAATCGATATGAATTTATATTTTGTAAGACTATATACACTTTATACCTATAAGACTATTTTATATTATACAGGGCTTCATATACATTCATTGTCTATATACCATCAACCCTACGCTTTTAGTGAGATTTTTAGAAACTTTGATCTTTGAACGTTTTCTTTTTTTTAATTAGTTTTATTAATATAAAATATTTATCTGCTATTCAAGTTATTGTCTGTCATATTTATATCAGCATGTCCTAAGTAACTGTACCCTCATTATTATACGCTTTTAATGAGGTAGGTAATAGAATTTCACATTTTTATTTTGTATTTCAACGTCTATAATAAATAAATGTGGTAGTTGTGTATGCAATGTACGTGTGAATAGATAAATATTATAATTTCGTAAGCCTATATTTATTGAACCAATCGAGATATTTTAATTGAATAAATAATGTTCATTATTATAATTGTGAATTTTCAACGACGACTGTAATAAGTAATACAAGATGCAAGTAAGGCATTTTTATACCGCTGTCGGCGGAGTTTCCGGTCGGTTTTACCTCTACGCGCGAACATTGCAAATAATTAAGATGGATATCCGGCCATGAATATGCTACTATAAGTAAAAGTTTCGTCGGTCACCACCAACTAACTTTCTATTCCTGAATCTCATCCTGATTGCTGCCGTCGACTAATCAATGCGTAACGGGCTTCTGGAAACCGTGGTGCGTGCGACATCCAGTAATCTCAAAATATTAGTGAGCGCTCTAGAAACAAACATCTTTCTCCAACCCTCCTTTACTGGGATAAACATATATGATTCATAAGCAGCCGTGAGTAAACGCGTAAAACCATAAATAATAGTATAACAATAAAATACGGCCAGGACGGACTGGGTAAATGGCACTGGACTGGTTAGTAAGGTAAAAATAAAAAATGTAAAAACGTCAAGGACAAAATATATGGAAATACCTATTGTACTTGGATTATTTTTATTAATAACGTTTGATACAATACGGATCAATGAATTTTTGTATACATTTTAAATTTAAAACAATTTATCAAATAATTTATTTCTGAATTATATATAAGTATTTACTCGTATATTATAAACAATTAATTGACCGAGTTGAACATTTTTAAAAACTTAATTCTATAATTTTGTTAAATCTATAAGACTATAATATTATTAGATTGTTGTCAATAATTTTCATTATTAGTTAACTCACACAATGCGACTGTTCTTATTTTAAATAAATAATAAGTCAATTAAATATACATTGGATACTTACTATTTACACACTTCTCATGAGATTTTACTTGCAATTATTTTTTAATTTTAGATTCTCCTCTCCCCATAAAAAAAAAAATGTCTAACCTCGAATTAAAATTGTAAGTGATGCATTTTATATGTACTCTGTCTTCGAGTAAGTACTTCAATTGAATCTATTGTATTCTACCGGTACAAACTATTAGAATATTATACGTAAGTTAATATAATATATATAATATTATTATATTGTGTGTACCGAAAAATGACGAACACTGTTCTTTTGTTTCGAATTATGTGACAAAAACACTGAAGCAATCTCTATGCTGCTCATTAACCACGAATGTATTGAATTGCACGTCATTCATATGCATAATGATACTACTGATGATAATTACATCAATTTGAAAAATTATTTTTGGTTTGATTATCATTGTATATATACAGAGTGTACCGAGACTATTTAATAAATATAGTAACATTTGAAATGGAAGTTTGTTAAATAGCCTTGTTACATCTTATAATATATATTACCAAAATATTCACCGGTGATTTGACTTAGACTTATTGCTAGTTTATTGATTTGTAATGAATTGATGCATGTTTAATTTTAGTTTTTACATATTTAGATTGAAAAATCTAGTGGTATTTGATAAGTATAAAGCTTTATTCCTTTTTATTCCTTTTATTAAGAGAATATAAATTTACCAATTTGAATAAATACAATAAAATACGCATTAAATAATTGTAAACTAAGTATAAAACGATTTAGTGAAGTTTATACAATATATTCATGTCACTTAAGACTGAATACCACTCAATTCTATACATGATAACCACATCGATTATGTACATAATATGAATCACTGACATTTTTTCACAATTTATTTTTGTCTTTGTATGATTGTAACAATCGCTGTGGAAGAAAAACAATTGACATGTCATCAGTTCACTTTAATATGCCAATTCACAAGACACACGACGCACTAAACGGCAGACACATTTCGTCAACGCCTTGAGTGACGTTTAGTTTTATCGAAAGAATTTTATTTAAATATCTATCTATAATACCTTTCCTTGTACAATGATTGATGTACATAAAATCCAAGTAGTTCCTTTACTATAGTCGATGTAAGGAGAGAAAAAATACCGGAAGTGTTTGGCTTTTTATACCAATGTGCTTCTTTTTTTAAAGTCTAGTTTCTTAGAGAAAAAAAAACTTATATGAAATAATACTTTCTTTTGAGACACTTTTCTACGACATAATACACGCATGAAAACGTTTATGCGATCGGATTTATCTGATTTTTTTCTCCATTATGATTGTTTAACGCTACCATAAAAATTTAGTACATAACAACACTTCGGTAAACTTTACGATACCTCATTTTTGTTAGAATTCTGATCACAAATACGCACACGTCGACAACGACTGTTAGGCACAAAATTCTGAGGCTGTTTCGTTTCTGCCGCAAATTAATAGCTTCCATTCTTCCAGTTTCTCTGCATGGTAACTGACGCGCACACTGTTGGCCAATTAATTATGTATGCGGTAAAACTAAAACGCGTGAAGAGGCGTTCGAAAATAGGAAACGGTGGGACAGGGAAAAGGAGGAGTTAAATATATCATATATGAGAAAATAATAACGGAAAAAGGACTTTATTAAAATTAAGTTGGTCATTATGCAGTTAAATCCAGTTTAATAATATGCAAATATAATCCTTTTATATAAATAAAAACAATATAAATTTGTCTTTATTTTCAAATGATACATAGAAATACATTAAAATAGAATATTATACAAAACTTTAAACATAATATATTGATGTATTATGTTGCTTTATTGTATACGTTTATTATACTAATTGAACACGGTCAAGTATTATATCGTTAAATTTTTATGTTTATTCGATTTTTATAGGCCGAGACTAATGTATATTTTCATGTATTTCACTGATTACTGACCCAAAAGCTAATTTATTAACTATAATTATATGATAATTTAAGAATTATATTGATATAATATTTAAAACAAAGAAGTTAAAAATAATTATTGAATTTAAAAATCGATGATTTTCCACACCAAGTTTTCCAATAACGGAACTCGATGTAAAACTGTTTCTTGTAATTTTTAATATTTACTAAAAACCAGCGAACTAAATTTTTTTTATTAATAATATGATCATCATTAAAAAAAATTTTCGTAAAGAGATTGAAATTCAATAAATTATCAGAAATATCTAACGAAAACAAAATATCATTCCATAGTTCAAATATCAATACTTAAATGATAGTGTTGATGTTTTTATAATTATTACCGATCAATGTCTGTGCGATTATTTCTATAGTTAAAATCCTATTGTTTCCATATTTATATAAAAGTTATATGCATAAAAAAAAAAACTTTGACTTGGATTTTATCCAAATATATAGTTATTTTAAAGACGAAAAAACGTACCAATAAATGCTAAAAATAAAAATAATGCTGACTTTTGTTAAAAGAACGCAGTTTTTAATATAAAAAAATAATGTATTTTCTACGATAAAACTCTCAACCCTTAGTGTTTTAAGAGTTTTCGTAAAACACGGATTTCAAATAGATAAATTGTTATCATCATAACACTTATGATTTGAATGATACATTTATATGTGCGATACTGCGATATGAATCATGATAAAAAATAACTATAAAACTAAAAAAAAAATTATATAATTGAATTTAAAAATGTGTTGATTATTACTAAAAACAAATGGATTTCGTAACAATCAAAAATTTATGACACGTACTAAATGATAAATTATTTATAACATTTTTTTATAATATCGAATATACGTTATTTAATTGCATAAGTGAGAATAATGTAAAAGTATATACCAATGAATATATTATATGAAAACGATTTCAGTATTATACTCAATGTTACGATTAAAAAATTATATAGTTTATGTAGCGTTAATATATTTTAAAATTTTTTTTTTCTTATATAGGTACAACAAAGAATACTCGTATTTCTGACATCATTAATAGTACAATTAATGTATCACTCCCTAGTTGACATAATATTATTTAGTAAAATTAAATTAATAATAGTACTTCAAATATCCATTAGGTAATCTCTACCACAATATTTCCTTTATTATAAGCTATCGGGTTATAACGTCTTAGCTTCAGTTCCATAAGCGTCGACTCTCCGAGGACCGATTTCGCAACTTGCTCGACAGGGGAAAAAATAGTTTTGATAAAATCAACCCTTATATAAGTACGCCGGGGACTAATTTCAGCGGCTTCGATCGTTTTATATTTTTATATTTTATATCATCACGGAAAAGCATTTTTTACGCGGACAAGACACAGTCACGTACTACTCATAGTGTTACGCACACGGGTCTTATATCCGGGGGGGTCATTTTATTAAATCCATTATTATTATTATCATCATCATACTGGAATGAGCTAGTCGCAGAAAGTGAGGTAGGGTATTGAATTGGTGTTTTTATTTTGTCCCTTCTTATTTCATTACAAAACCGTCTGTTTGGTTAATGGACGTCACATCCGCAAAGATAATAATAATAATAATAATAATAAAGTGACATAAGATATTTGTGGCAAAAGTGGAGCAATTTATTTTCGTGACGGTCGAAACAAAACGGAAACGCCGTGACCAGAAAAACTGGAAACATGGGACAAGTCGATTGAATTTAATTTTTATCCCGTTTGTGTTTTCTACCACTAAAACTAACTTAATTAATAACATAAACGATGTGAAACTCTTAATTTGATTCTTTAAAATGATACTTTATTATTATTATTATTGTTATTATGATAAATGAAAAACATTTTTATTTAATTCATACATTCGGAATTAAATTGTTTCTATATTTATCTTATATTACGATATCATTATTATTTTGTACACGATAATGTTCAAACCAGTGGTTGAGAGAATCAACATTACTTTATTGGTAGCGATTAAAATTGTTGTGTTAGAACACCAAATTTAGCAATAACATATTATAGCACGTTGAATAATTACACTTTTCGTAAAAAGCTAAAATAGTCACTACTTACTTGATGGTAGGTAATTAAAATATATTTTATGAATAAAATACACTTTTTTTTTATTTCAATATAATTTAAAATAATGCTACTAGGGCTGTTACTGTCTATACCTTCCAGATAATAAAACACATCATAATATTGTTAGATATTAATATTGTATGTATATTTTTCTGGTAACTTTAATATATTTTATTAGGTATTATTTATTAACCATGAAAACTAAAAAAAAATATGTATACATTTAAATAATAATTTTTTTTGTAAATATCTTTACAACTTAATAAACGAATGAATTAAGACTACGTGTTATTGTCTTATTGATCTGTATCTGTATATTAGGGTTAAACAATTTATAAGCAAGATACACTTTTAAATTCTTAACAATATTTTGAGTGTGCGTAGTTTTTAATAGTAGTATGTTAGGTTTTTAAAATAGTATTATTTGTACATTGACGATTTGAACTCAAGTTCTTTGTTATAAGTACCTAACAAGGTAATTAAGTATTAATTATTTAACTTTTTTGTAGTTATCCAGTTATTCCTTAATGATATTATGTAGATTAGGATTTAATAAAAATCTTTTTACCGTATCAGTTTTCCTGTTTATTTATCATAAAGAAGATTGAGTGAAAACATCTCAGAACTTATTAAGTGTGTAAATAATCCGTCCGCTATCTGCATAATAGTTTAAACTTCTCATGCTGTAAAGTTTTTGTTGAAACCATAAATCATAATATTTAAATTTCCGACTTGTCAAAACGTTACGCAATAATTTGTCAACAAATTCATCGGATTGCCCTAAGTACTTTATATTTTCACCTTGTGTAATTATACTTTAACGGAGTGATCCGCGCGAACAAAATGATTCCAAAACCATTGCGAAGAAAAGTAAAACCCTGAGTGTTTGAAATATCACGTTACGAGCCATAATAGGCTTAAGTAATTTTTTCTCAAGATTTAAATCGCGTCGGATGAAAAATGCCACTCGCAGAATAAGCACGGAATAATGTCATCGCCGAGAAAATTACGTAGGTACCTACCTATATAATATACGATTATAAAACGGCAGTGTACCCGTTCCGAATACGAACATAAATTATTAGAAGATCGGATCGTACACAAAAGAATACACGCCGTGTAGCGTAATCACGTCCCGCGTATAATAGGAATATCTTATGAATTATTATATGTTATAATATAAAAGTTGGTTTAGTAACCGGCTCGAACATAACACGCGCCGTACGTGCGCGATCCCTGCGATATTATTATACACTTTGTTCGAATAATGGTCGGCCCGCCGTATCATTATGACGTTATAGTGAGACATCCATCTACTCGGCGAAACCGATTCGGATACAATATAACGACAATAATAATATATTAATATTGCCGGTAGATGTATTATGCGAGCGAAAATACGCGTATAAACGGAACGGCCGGTTTTCGGTCGACGTCTGTCAAAAGCCAAACAATAATGTTCGTATAACGTTATGATAATATAATATCACGCGTGTGCCTGCGCGTTAAATTAGCCTAGGACCAAACGGCGCCATCCTTCGGCCCCGAAAAGATACTTTATAATGATATATAAATTATTGCTCGCGGTATACACACGCACGTGTGCATAAATATGTATAATATATATATTTATTTATGCACAAGAGGTACTATGTAACATATAATACACAATATATAGTACGTGTATATATAGTTATATATAATAATATGTAGAGGTATACGCATGTATACGAAAAAGTGGAATTAATATTTACGACCGTATACATGAACCGGGCCAAACCATGTGTAGGCGTTTTTCGTCTCGACTTCAACGCGTATATGTATATTAGGTATAAAGTATAGGTATATTATAATATATTATACTATAAAGTGTATACACACACACGCACGCACACATATATACGTATATACGAATACACGTGTATAATATGTATGTGTACAGGGTGATTCACTGGGCATGCTTATCTCCTACTTATCATTTCATAATGTAGTTGTTATATTATAATATATATTTTTTGGAAAATTGTTAAATATACATCAAGATTATATTTTTAAGTTGTTGTACTACGAAGATACAAATCTTTGTTAGGTACCTATTCAAAAAACGATCCTCACTTCATATGGTAAATTATTTAATATTTTTTTCTGAAAATGTTAACGTATTAAAATTAAGATTTTAACGAAAAGTTCTCGAATTATTTAACTTTGTTCAGCATTTTTAAGCTATGATAATTTGAAAAAAGTTTTGCTGATTTATATAAATCTATCAATATTTATAACTTTTAAAAATGGTACAAATTTAATAAATACCAGATATAGTATTACGTCTATTTTTGTCTTTATAAAACTATTTTTATAGACTATTTTCCTTAATATAATCATTTTTAATAACTGAAAAATAACTCGTTAAAATTTTGAATTAGGTACTTACATCAATAGTTTTTTTTCATATCAACTATAAATAATTAACTGTAAAAAGTTGGTAAGTGAGTATCGCTCTGCTGTACATTAGGGGATGGGGTGGACCTCGGACTAGGGTAGGTTAAATTTGAATGCAATGATAGGTATCATTGTATACGAAAAACGATTCTGAACGAAGATGATTTGTCAGTTTAGGATATATTATATTTAAATATTGTCAAATATTCTATTTTGAAACAAATAGTATAGTTTTTATATGTTACTATGGTTACTATGGCCAATATTCGCATTATGAGCGTATGAAATTTAATTTAAATTTTGACATATTTCGTATAAATTCGAACTTTAAACACTTATAAAAAAAAATTGTGACTAACGATTTCGGATTTTTTTTTATCACTTTAAGAACAACTTATAAGAAACCTTGTATTAAATTTTCAAGATTTTCTGGCCACCCAAAAAATTTTTATCGGCATTTGAAGAAAAAAAAACTTAGAAAAGTCGAAAATTTCAATTGTCTATTAGTAGCTTAAAAATGGTCAAAATATTTTGAAAATTTAACTGTAAAGAGATAACCATAATATAAACATTTGGTGAAAATTTCAAGTATTTACAATAATTCGTTTTTGAGTTACAGCAAAATCAAAAAATCGATTTTGTCGAAAAGTGGTTTTTCCGTAAAATTGCCATTTTTCTGTCATTTTTTTTTTGTTTTTCTCGATTTTTTTGAAAACTATTAGAAAATTTTAATTTTGACCCCCCTAAAGTACCAACTAGATTCAATTCCCTATTCATAGAGGGGCTGAAGTCAAAAATCGGAGCATTATTACTGCTCCAAATGTTGGAGTCAGACACAAAAAAAAAAAAAAAAAAAAAAAAAAAAAAAAAAAACACACATCATTGTAAAAGCAATACATTCATCACTTCGTTCAGAATCTAAAATGAGTTTCTGATTTAATAAAAAAAAAAAAAAACTGAAGTTTGCATTTCCATAGATTATTCCTCAATCTGCAGTATAGAAATTGAATTTGAAAATTTGGTTTTAAGTATACCTAGAAATTTCAAAAGATAGTATTTTAATAAATACATTATTCAATGGAAAATAAGGGTGAGCAATAAATATGTTCGATGAATCACCCTGTATACATAACTTATGCTGTTTTTAGAATTTTCTATTGTGAGCTGCTCAGTACGCACTATTTGCCGTGCGTCAACGTTACCATGGAATAAAAATTCGGAAAATAATACACACCGTCGTTTCGACCATCGTCGAATGGATGGTGGTTTTTGATATCGTGAGATATATCATTGTGTTACTCGTATTAGAGTTTCTAACAATCCTTCGTTGTGTCAAAACTGAAATACATGTATTATGTGCATATCGTAAATCTTTTTCGGGGCTGGCATTTTTGAAACGATAAATTTTCTATAATTTTATTTCAAAAATATGGTTTTATTTTTAGAAAATGTTGTATTAAAAGCATTTTGAATATTTTATGTACAATATAATATTTTCAGTTATATCGATAATAATATAATATGATCATCATTGTACATTAATTATACGTATCACAGTATCAGTTATAAAATAATACTTCACTTTTTTTTCGTCCATCCAATATCGTTAATTATGTATACCTCTAACCAAATATTGTATCTACCTGGAAAACTATATTTAAATGCTTAAATATCGTATTTCGATCAATAAAACAGTTTAAAATTTTGGAAACTTTACAAAATGGCTTTTTACAGCAATAACAATTAATAATTGTCTATTGGAAACATCGAACATTGCGTGTTCACTGAAATAACGTTTTTATCCTAGTGATTGTTATTTCTTCGTTCGGTCTATTTGAGTGGTCAGTTCGTTTGTTAAACTGTGTTGCGTGAAACTTTTCACGGGATAATCTTAAAAGTAAAACAAACTAAGTGTTGACAATAAGCTTCTTAAAAATAAGTATCTTGTCTTTTAAACAATCGAAAATGATAAGATAATAATATGAAGAGCACGTATAATACGTTATATCTAACGTAAAGCATACATGTTTAAGATTGCCATTTTAGTGAATTTTAATAATTAAGTGTTCTGATTAGTAATTGTATTTTATTTTTATTTATCCTCGAGCTATCAATGACTTTTTTGCCTCATACTTTAACTAACTTTTGTTTCTTTTATTTGGTTTTTTTTTTGTTTATAATACATGGTTTATAATAGTTTATCTAGTTTTAAGTTTTTTTTAAAGATGATCCGCTGTTAAGTGTTGCCCCTGTTAACTGCAGCTGCAGCTTCTGACAGAATACTAGATATTCTCATTTCTTGGCTCTTCAACTTATATGTACAAAATTTAGTTAGTTATAACACGTTTAACTGAAACTGGTAATGAAAGAGGGGAGGGTCGTCCCTATTCATAGTAGTTGTATTATATAGTACAATAAGTTAAAATATATATATATATATCATACAATTTAATTTAATTTACACGTCATTAAAATGTTTAATGCATTATAATATTGTGTTAAACTTTTGCTTTCGTCCCGTAGTTCTAATAATGTGCACAGTGAAATGAATGTTAGGAAATTTCGATGAACTGTACGTTTAAGTGTATATAACTGCGCATTAAGTGCCCTACGATATTGTGGTTCTTATTATATATATACATATAATGCGTATTGCTTAAATTGATTGCGTCAAACAAAACACTATCAAAGGTCCCCATAAAATACATCGAACAATGCGTTTATATACTTTGTAACGATAATAAATATATAATATATAAGTATAGCACAAAATCGGTTATGTTAATGTAAACGTTTCTTAAGTGCATCTGTTTAAAATCATCAATGGAAATCTCAAATAACCAAGCAATATCTTATAACGTACGCATTAGTTTCCTTAAAATTTAAGTTCACTTATGCAAACGATCAATGTCTGTACGTAGTTATGCATCACTTGATCTACTTTGTGATTATTTCGATTTTATGGAACAGCAAACCATTATGAATTTATTGGAAATGTTTTGATTTCTTCGTAATTTAGGCATTTAGCGCACAATAATATATTTAATGGCAGTTTCGGGGTAGTAAATGGTGTATTGTATTTTTAGAATAATAGTTATTTATGTAAATGTTGGTCGATGGCTATCGCCTATCAGGTACCAATACCCATGAGAAATTAATTATTGAAATTTGTCAGCGACCCCGGAATCCCACGTGACTACGTGTAGCCGCAAAGGTCGTCTACCAACGTCAATTATTATTGGTATATAATAAAATAATATAGGTCCAATACAAAAACCGAATGCGTTGGTTCATTTATGTATACAGCTGGAACGTATTAAGTACAAAAACATTCGGTAATAATAATAGATTATTATTCTGTTATAAATAATATAAAAGTACACAATCAACACAATAGAAGGAAAAATACATTTTACCGATAAAGTTGTTGTTTCCATTTTATATAAGCAAAAAAATAATAATAATATTATTAATTTCAAAATAAATACTATTATAAAGTTCAATTATTATTATAAATGATTAAATCAATTTTAGACCAAATTATAGTAATATTACATGAACTTTTTGAACTAATTTTAATGCCTAAAAAAGCGTAAGTTGAAATTCATAAAGGAAAAATTGAAAGTTGAACTATATATAATCTATAAAATATTATGATCTATTTTTTAAAAACTACATTTGTATTCGTGTTTCAAAAATAATATGACGTAAAAACGTATAATATATGGTTATTGGAGATGAAAATAAAATAACAGCGACTTCAAAAGAATATTAGTCAAGGGTTCAATATTTACAGAGCATAGCACTACCTATAGTAGTTATACCCGACGCTAGTCCATCAATATTTCATTCGACTGTATGTGTAGCTATAAAAAAGTAGTTTTCAAGCCGATTGAATTTTATTGGCTATTATCCTATATAGTATATAGTATTATGGCCATAGACATAATAATATGTAGCACACGAGGCATGAACTTTATGCACGAATTGGATAATATAAATTTAATCCACACCTACAACGTACAAAATGATCAGACTTTATTTTTAATATTTTAAAATATATAAGATAATATTATATATTATTATCATTGTTGAGTTTAAATATCTAAACTGCATTCAATAAAATAATATAAAATAATAAAATAATTTAAATGGATCAATCAGCGTCAGTTTCCTCATTTGCTTAATCAATATATCAATTCATTTTTTTTTTTAATATAGAACCCGTCCAATATTTTTAGTATTAAAATACTCAACATTTTATGGATTTTTTTACCTATAAACAGTTTTAAATAATTAAATACAGTAAGTTCTTGTTATGTCGAACGTCGCTATGTCGACTTTTTCGTTATCTCGAACTACATTGAAATCTATTTGAAACAAGCATTATACTTAATAGAGTTTTGATCTCGATAACTCGTAATATAATTAATCTTTTTTCGTTATCTCGAATACAAAAATGACATTTTTATTATAACAAGAACAAGAAATTAATCAGTACATTCAATATGCAGATTTTTTAAAACAAGTTAATTTATTCATTATTATAATTTATTTTTATGTATATAGTATATGTACTATTTGTACTTTAAGTATTCAAATTATGCATTTTAAGCATTCAAATTATTTACCAATTTTTCAATTCATTAAGAATTTATTTAAACTCGATACCTCTGTTCCTCCTGAGATTTGACATATCGAGAATATTATGTATTATGAATTATTGTTGTTATATCATTCTTG